>JAJOZX010004441.1:322500-389785 GCA_023014485.1 Bathynomus jamesi | reverse complement strand
AAATAACTTAATTCTCTCTACGTTTCCCAAACCTTGTACACTGAATCATGTGCTTAGTATTTGAACATCTTCCGTATTCAATGTATGATAAATTCTTTAATCATAGTGTTGTGGTGTTATGTAGTATAAATATTATTATTCAACCATATTTATCTATACGTCCATATCTTATCTTGACCATTATCCTATATAAATTTTATTAAATATTCATTTTTCTCGTGTCAGTCTCTGAAACGCAAAACTTTATGCATTCGTTTCGAAAACGCACAAATACGTTCTCGTATTATTTTTTTTTATTTTTATTTATATCACCTCCCGCAATGAACTCGAAAATGCTGAGGTAAGTGTTCAAATTCCGCTCATACGACAGAAGCGAACGCTTCTAAGATAAAAATCTTCTTTCGCTCCGATTCAAATTTATAACATAATATAACATAATATAACATATTATGTTGTATATAAATTAGCTTGTATGTGCTCATGTACTTGTGTTGTACTAATAACCATATATAATAACCATATATAATAACCATATATTATAACCATATATTATAACTATATATTATAACCATATATTATAACCATATATTATAACCATATATAAATATATAAAAACACTGTAAGAATGGTAAACGACGTAATGTACTTCAATGAAACTGTAATTGAATGTAATGACTTAATATATAATGTAAGAATGTACTTTAATAGAACTGTAATGGACAATCATAAACGAATGTGAAGTAATCCATAATTATAATCGTAATTGTAATGAACCAAAATTAATACGTACTCAGTCATGTACTTAAATTGTACTTATGTACTACTATGAAATGATATCGCCTTCAGAAATGAAGACTCGGCAAAAAAATACGATTTTTTTTTTTTTTTTTTTTATTTGGAATCTTTCAAACATCTGATCATGTGTTTAAAAGGGGTAACTTAACCTTCAACTGCCTTCCCCCAACATTTGGCTTATATTATACATGTATTTGTAAAATGAACTTCACCTCATTACGGGACTCTGCTTTGGTCACTGCTACGAGACTCCTTTGTTAGCAGCCTCGCTGCGGGGAGGGGGCAGAGGCCCCTTGCCTCCTTAATTCTTTTTTAGATTCCGGCCTGAGCTATGGTCGAAAGAGGTCGAACATCTACCTCTGTAAATTGAGAGCACTACCTGTACATTTTTAGAAGTAAACTACAGTAAGAGAAACTTTTTATTTTCCCCTTCGAGCCGTGCTCTCTTCAGAAGAACTTAGTCAGTTAAGTCGATAAGTTATAAAAGAAAAGTCGATAATTTTAGTATCAGAGAAAGTATCAGAGTATTATAAAAGAGAAGAATTAACAACTGGCGACCCTTTGCCCAAATTAAGAAAGAGACAACCCAAGCACCATAGAAGATATTGGCATAACAGTCTGGCGAGTCTGTAACCAAGAGTTTAACAAGTGGCGACCCACCATTTGACCGGCGGAAAAGAATTAGAATGGTATAGAACAATATCCGTTGCTGCCTCCCAACTAGAACGCCTCGTCGATACGAGACAACCCAAGGGACATAGAACAAGAGGATTTTAACAAAATTGGCGACCCTATAGCCAGGATAAACATTTGGCGACCCTACTACCAAGATTAGAAGAATATTTTAAGAAGAGGATTTTAACAAGTGCCACTCTTTGACCAGGATAGAAATTACCCTGCATCAGGATAAAACCATTTGACCGGCGTGTCACGACTTCTAGTTCGTCACATCCACCCTTGAACCGGTGTGTAACGACTCCAAGTTCTCCACGCCTGGTTTTTCACCCAAGAAGAAGTAGCCAGCAAGACGTCTTCAGGACACGTCTCAAGGATTTCGCCGTAGAAATTTTGTTAAGTACAGTTTGTTTTTTAAGTAATTTATAAACACTTGAAAAGTCAGTATTATTAACAGTAATAATGATTATCAAGTCAGAATTTACAAGAAACAGTGAACATTCCATACACCAGTGATACATTTTTTTGAGTGAAAACAGTAAAAAGTCACAGAAGTTAATTGTCACAGAAGTTAATTGTCACAGAAGTTAATTGTCACAGAGTTAATTGTCACAGATTTAATTTCAGTTATTTTCACTATTATAGTTAGTATAGAATAATTTTATTTTATGTACCAAACATAATAGTACAGTACCTTCGCGTACATTAGAGTGAAATATTATTTACATTTTTTTTATTTTGTTTACAATTTTTTCAAATTATTGAATTGAATTGACTTGCAAAATTAAGAAAGAGAGAGTTTACAGAGAGTTTTAGAGTTATAGAGATACTTGAAAACAGTTTCAAGTTCCAGTTTCAGTTTTCAGTTTCAAGATACTTGATAGAGTTCAAGTTAGTTTCAGTTTCAGTTTCAAGATACTTGATAGAGTTCAAGTTAGTTTCAGTTTCAGTTTCAGATACTTGATAGTTCAAGTTAGACAGTTTCAGTTTCAAGATACTTGGTAGAGTTCAAGTTAGACAGTTTCAGTTTCAAGATACTTGATAGAGTTCAAGTCAGACAGTTTCAAGTTTCAAGTCCCAAGTCAGTTTTCAAGTCCCAAGTCAGTTTTCAAGTCCCAAGTCAGTTTTCAAGTCCCAAGTCAGTTTTCAAGTCCCAAGTCATTTCAATGCAGTCAATTGAATTCAACTTTTTCTTTGTAGTTTAAGAGAATTTAATATAAGAAAATGTAATTTAAGAATTTAATTCAACCTTTTTTTTGTTGTAAAAGAGAATTTAATTCAACCTGAATTGACCGGTTTGTCTTTAGTTTAACCTTTTTTCTTGTTTGTAAAAAGGAAATTGACCGATTTGTCTTTTCTTTTCATGCCATTGTTGCGTATATAAATATATAGTTATGTATTTTATTATTTGTAACAAAAACCGTTTTTACAAAGGTTGTAACGATTTGGATAATTATTGTAATGTTATGAGGAACATGCCGTCCCTCCGTTTTGTTTCAACTCTTTTATTTTTGTTCTAAGTAGTGTGACAAGCAATCTTTAAAAAAAAAAAAAAAAAAAAAGAGCAAAGTGCTCACGAAAAGATGTAATTGTCAATTTCAGACTTATACCCCCTGCTTAGTCACTCAATTCCCCCGAATGTAGTACTCCAAACTTTGTTTTTTATTTTTATTTTATTGTAACACCCCAACCCCGGTTGAACCGTGTAACCAGAGAAATGGTTCAACCATGGTTAATTCCTCTTTGGTACTATGGAACATAAACTCAATTTATGTTAAGTTGTGTTTTTTTTATTTTTAAGTATATTATATGTTTAGCTCATTAAAATACATAGTTAATTTCTATTTTTAATTTGTATTTTTCATTTCTTTGTTCATTTAATCGTGAGTAATTGTCCTTAAATTTAGAATTTTATAATAATTGACTTAAACTTAAAAGATTTTATAACCCTAAACCCATCTTAAATTATTATTTTTAAACTTTGTTAATTCAAAAACCTTCCAAATCCCTACACATACACGCCATGTATGCACACTATATATACTCTATATACAAACCTTATGCTAAAATCATTGGATATCACAATAAACTATTTCATTACGTGTAAGTGCTAACTATGCTATTTAGTCTTAATCATTTTTGCTTTCTAATATTTCTTGCTCATGCATTTATTCAGTTAATTTAACAATCCTCTCAGCTAATCTGTCCCTCAAAATTATAAGATACACACCTTGTACCTAATACACAAATACACACTAGACCACAGGTCTATACATCATCCACTACATAATTCGATTTTTTTACCTACAATAGTCAATAAAAATTAGTTTATGAATTGTACTATCATGGTAACCTTGAAAAATCCATGAACTTTGAAATTTTTATTTTTCCCTTTTACCTATTCATTGTGTATGTAATTTTCCCCACAGAAAAATAAAATTTTGTTAAAAATTTAAAAATATCATTCTTTGTCTAACTTAATTGTTTGTCTAAATTAACGTATTAATCCTTTTATTCTGTTTGCATAAATTAAAGTATTAATCTTTGAATTTTTTATATTTATAAGCAAGTGTCATTTTAAAGATTTGATTACTCTGCATTGTACCCAACCACCCGAACTCGTTCTGTATAAAATTTGTATTGTAAAAAAGAATTCGTCATCATCTAATTTGAATTCGTTAGATGTTATTTTCTCAATTGTATTGTATTAATTGTATTATATTATTGTATTAATTAATGCCATTTTAGAGGGGGGGGGAGAACACTGTAAAAATGAACAATGAATAATCCATATTCATTTTTACATGAGAAACCAAAATCGCCTAAGCGAGTTTTGGATAGAATTTCGATTTGTACTTCTTTATTCATTACTGTATTTCTCTAATTCATCTTTTCTAATAATGACTTATACACTATGACGTCATAAAATAACTTAATTCTCTCTACGTTTCCCAAACCTTGTACACTGAATCATGTGCTTAGTATTTGAACATCTTCCGTATTCAATGTATGGTAAATTCTTTAATCATAGTGTTGTGGTGTTATGTAGTATAAATATTATTATTCAACCATATTTATCTATACGTCCATATCTTATCTTGACCATTATCCTATATAAATTTTATTAAATATTCATTTTTACTCGTGTCAGTCTCTGAAACGCAAAACTTTATGCATTCGTTCGAAAACGCACAAATACGTTCTCGTATTATTTTTTTTATTTTTATTTATATCACCTCCCGCAATGAACTCGAAAATGCTGAGGTAAGTGTTCAAATTCCGCTCATACGACAGAAGCGAACGCTTCTAAGATAAAAATCTTCTTTCGCTCCGATTCAAATTTATAACATAATATAACATAATATAACATATTATGTTGTATATAAATTAGCTTGTATGTGCTCATGTACTTGTGTTGTACTAATAACCATATATAATAACCATATATAATAACCATATATTATAACCATATATTATAACTATATATTATAACCATATATTATAACCATATATTATAACCATATATAAATATATAAAACACTGTAAGAATGGTAAACGACGTAATGTACTTCAATGAAACTGTAATTGAATGTAATGACTTAATATATAATGTAAGAATGTACTTTAATAGAACTGTAATGGACAATCATAAACGAATGTGAAGTAATCCATAATTATAATCGTAATTGTAATGAACCAAAATTAATACTACTCAGTCATGTACTTAAATTGTACTTATGTACTACTATGAAATGATATCGCCTTCAGAAATGAAGACTCGGCAAAAAAATACGATGTTTTTATTTTTTTTTTTTATTTGGAATCTTTCAAACATCTGATCATGTGTTTAAAAGGGGGTAACTTAACCTTCAACTGCCTTCCCCCAACATTTGGCTTATATTATACATGTATTTGTAAAATGAACTTCACCTCATTACGGGACTCTGCTTTGGTCACTGCTACGAGACTCCTTTGTTAGCAGCCTCGCTGCGGGAGGGGGCAGAGGCCCCTTGCCTCCTTAATTCTTTTTTAGATTCCGGCCTGAGCTATGGTCGAAAGAGGTCGAACATCTACCTCTGTAAATTGAGAGCACTACCTGTACATTTTTAGAAGTAAACTACAGTAAGAGAAACTTTTTATTTTCCCCTTCGAGCCGTGCTCTCTTCAGAAGAACTTAGTCAGTTAAGTCGATAAGTTATAAAAGAAAATCGATAATTTTAGTATCAGAGAAAGTATCAGAGTATTATAAAAAGAGAAGAATTAACAACTGGCGACCCTTTGCCCAAATTAAGAAAGAGACAACCCAAGCACCATAGAAGATATTGGCATAACAGTCTGGCGAGTCTGTAACCAAGAGTTTAACAAGTGGCGACCCACCATTTGACCGGCGGAAAAGAATTAGAATGGTATAGAACAATATCCGTTGCTGCCTCCCAACTAGAACGCCTCGTCGATACGAGACAACCCAAGGGACATAGAACAAGAGGATTTTAACAAAATTGCGACCCTATAGCCAGGATAAACATTTGGCGACCCTACTACCAAGATTAGAAGAATATTTTAAGAAGAGGATTTTAACAAGTGGCCACTCTTTGACCAGGATAGAAATTACCCTGCATCAGGATAAAACCATTAGACCGGCGTGTCACGACTTCTAGTTCGTCACATCCACCCTTGAACCGGTGTGTAACGACTCCAAGTTCTCCACGCCTGGTTTTCACCCAAGAAGAAGTAGCCAGCAAGACGTCTTCAGACACGTCTCAAGGATTTCGCCGTAGAAATTTTGTTAAGTACAGTTTGTTTTTTAAGTAATTTATAAACACTTGAAAAGTCAGTATTATTAACAGGTAATAATGATTATCAAGTCAGAATTTACAAGAAACAGTGAACATTCCATACACCAGTGATACATTTTTTTGAGTGAAACAGTAAAAAGTCACAGAAGTTAATTGTCACAGAAGTTAATTGTCACAGAAGTTAATTGTCACAGAGTTAATTGTCACAGATTTAATTTCAGTTATTTTCACTATTATAGTTAGTATAGAATAATTTTATTTTATGTACCAAACATATAGTACAGTACCTTCGCGTACATTAGAGTGAAATATTATTTACATTTTTTTATTTTTGTTTACAATTTTTTCAAATTATTGAATTGAATTGACTTGCAAAATTAAGAAAGAGAGAGTTTACAGAGAGTTTATAGAGTTATAGAGATACTTGAAAACAGTTTCAAGTTCCAGTTTCAGTTTTCAGTTTCAAGATACTTGATAGAGTTCAAGTTAGTTTCAGTTTCAAGATACTTGATAGAGTTCAAGTTAGTTTCAGTTTCAGTTTCAAGATACTTGATAGAGTTCAAGTTAGACAGTTTCAGTTTCAAGATACTTGGTAGAGTTCAAGTTAGACAGTTTCAGTTTCAAGATACTTGATAGAGTTCAAGTCAGACAGTTTCAAGTTTCAAGTCCCAAGTCAGTTTTCAAGTCCCAAGTCAGTTTTCAAGTCCCAAGTCAGTTTTCAAGTCCCAAGTCAGTTTTCAAGTCCCAAGTCATTTCAATGCAGTCAATTGAATTCAACTTTTTCTTTGTAGTTTAAGAGAATTTAATATAAGAAAATGTAATTTATGAATTTAATTCAACCATTTTTTTTGTTGTAAAAGAGAATTTAATTCAACCTGAATTGACCGGTTTGTCTTTAGTTTAACCCTTTTTTATTGTTTGTAAAGAGGAAATTGACCGGTTTGTCTTTTCTTTTCATGCCATTGTTGCGTATATAAATATATAGTTATGGTATTTTATTATTTTTAACAAAACCGTTTTTACAAAGGTTGTAACGATTTGGATAATTATTGTAATGTATATGAGGAACATGCCGTCCCTCCGTTTTGTTTCAACTCTTTTAATTTTTGTTCTAAGTAGTGTGACAAGCAATCTTTAAAAAAAATAAAATAAAAAAGAGCAAAGTGCTCACGAAAAGATGTAATTGTCAATGTCAGACTTATACCCCCTGCTTAGTCACTCAATTCCCCAGAATGTAGTACTCCAAACTTTGTTTTTTATTTTTATTTTATTGTAACACCCCAACCCCGGTTGAACCGTGTCAACCAGAGAAATGGTTCAACCATGGTTAATTCCTCTTTGGTACTATGGAACATAACCTCAATTTATGTTAAGTTGTTTTTTTTTTTTTTTTATATTATATGTTTAGCTCATTAAAATACATAGTTAAATTCTATTTTTAATTTGTATTTTTCATTTCTTTGTTCAATTAATCTTGAGTAATTGTCCTTAAATTTAGAATTTTATAATAACTGACTTAAACTTAAAAGATTTTATAACCCTAAACCCATCTTAAATTATTATTTTTAAACTTTGTTAATTCAAAAACCTTCCAAATCCCTACACATACACGCGCATGTATGCACACTATATATCTCTATATACAAACCTTATGCTAAAATCATTGGATATCACAATAAAGTATTTCATTACGTGTAAGTGCTAACTATGCTATTTAGTCTTAGACATTTTTGCTTTCTAATATATCTTGCTCATGCATTTATTCAGTTAATTTAACAATCCTCTCAGCTAATCTGTCCCTCAAAATTATAAGATACACACCTTGTACCTAATACACAAATACACACTAGACCACAGGTCTATACATCATCCACTACATAATTCGATTTTTTACCGACAATAGTCAATAAAAATTAGTTTATGAATTGTACTATCATGGTAACCTTGAAAAATCCATGAACTTTAAAATTTATATTTTTCCCTTTTACCTATTCATTGTGTATGTAATTTTCCCCACAGAAAAATAAAATTTTGTTAAAAATTTAACAATATCATTCTTTGTCTAACTTAATTGTTTGTCTAAATTAACGTATTAATCCTTTTATTCTGTTTGCATAAATTAAAGTATTAATCTTTGATTTTTTATATTTATAAGCAAGTGTCATTTTAAAGATTTGATTACTCTGCATTGTACCCAACCACGAACTCGTTCTGTATAAAATTTGTATTGTAAAAAAGAATTCGTCATCATCTAATTTGAATTCGTTAGATGTTATTTTCTCAATTGTATTGTATTAATTGTATTATATTATTGTATTAATTAATGCCATTTTAGAGGGGGGGGAGAACACTGTAAAAATGAACAATGAATAATCCATATTCATTTTTACATGAGACACCAAAATCGCCTAAGCGAGTTTTGGATAGAATTTCGATTTGTACTTCTTTATTCATTACTGTATTTCTCTAATTCATCTTTTCTAATAATGACTTATACACTATGACGTCATAAAATAACTTAATTCTCTCTACGTTTCCCAAACCTTGTACACTGAATCATGTGCTTAGTATTTGAACATCTTCCGTATTCAATGTATGGTAAATTCTTTAATCATAGTGTTGTGGTGTTATGTAGTATAAATATTATTATTCAACCATATTTATCTATACGTCCATATCTTATCTTGACCATTATCCTATATAAATTTTATTAAATATTCATTTTTACTCGTGTCAGTCTCTGAAACGCAAAACTTTATGCATTCGTTCGAAAACGCACAAATACGTTCTCGTATTATTTTTTTTATTTTTATTTATATCACCTCCCGCAATGAACTCGAAAATGCTGAGGTAAGTGATCAAATTCCGCTCATACGACAGAAGCGAACGCTTCTAAGATAAAAATCTCCTTTCGCTCCGATTCAAATTTATAACATAATATAACATAATATAACATATTATGTTGTAAATAAATTATCTTGTATGTGCTCATGTACTTGTGTTGTACTAATAACCATATATAATAACCATATATAATAACCATATATTATAACCATATATTATAACTATATATTATAACCATATATTATAACCATATATTATAACCATATATAAATATATAAAAACACTGTAAGAATGGTAAACGACGTAATGTACTTCAATGAAACTGTAATTGAATGTAATGACTTAATATATAATGTAAGAATGTACTTTAATAGAACTGTAATGGACAATCATAAACGAATGTGAAGTAATCCATAATTGTAATCGTAATTGTAATGAACCAAAATTAATACGTACTCAGTCATGTACTTAAATTGTACTTATGTACTACTATGAAATGATATCGCCTTCAGAAATGAAGACTCGGCAAAAAAATACGATTAGTTTTTTTATTTTTTAAATTTTTATTTGGAATCTTTCAAACATCTGATCATGTGTTTAAAAGTGGGTAACTTAACCTTCAACTGCCTTCCCCCAACATTTAGGCTTATATTATACATATTTGTAAAATGAACTTCACCTCATTACGGGACTCTGCTTTGGTCACTGCTACGAGACTCCTTTGTAGCAGCCTCGCTGCGGGGAGGGGCAGAGGCCCCTTGCCTCCTTAATTCTTTTTTAGATTCCGGCCTGAGCTATGGTCGAAAGAGGTCGAACCTCTACCCTGTAAATTGAGAGCACTACCTGTACATTTTTAGAAGTAAACTACAGTAAGAGAAACTTTTTATTTTCCCCTTCGAGCCGTGCTCTCTTCAGAAGAACTTAGTCAGTTAAGTCGATAAGTTATAAAAGAAAAGTCGATAATTTTAGTATCAGAGAAAGTATCAGAGTATTATAAAAAGAAAATTAACAACTGGCGACCCTTTGCCCAAATTAAGAAAGAGACAACCCAAGCACCATAGAAGATATTGGCATAACAGTCTGGCGAGTCTGTAGCCAAGAGTTTAACAAGTGGCGACCCACCATGACCGGCGGAAAAGAATTAGAATGTATAGAACAAATATCCGTTGCTGCCTCCAACTAGAACGCCTCGTCGATACGAGACAACCCAAGGGACATAGAAGAAGAGGATTTAACAAAATTGGCGACCCTATAGCCAGGATAAACATTTGGCGACCCTACTACCAAGATTAGAAGAATATTTTAAGAAGAGGATTTTAACAAGTGGCCACTCTTTGACCAGGATAGAAATTACCCTGCATCAGGATAAAACCATTTGACCGGCGTGTCACGACTTCTAGTTCGTCACATCCACCCTTGAACCGGGTGTAACGACTCCAAGTTCTCCACGCCTGGTTTTCACCAAGAAGAAGTAGCCAGCAAGACGTCTTCAGGACACGTCTCAAGGATTTCGCCGTAGAAATTTTGTTAAGTACAGTTTGTTTTTTAAGTAATTTATAAACACTTGAAAAGTCAGTATTAACAGTTAATAATGATATCAAGTCAGAATTTACAAGAAACAGTGAACATTCCATACACCAGTGATACATTTTTTTGAGTGAAACAGTAAAAAGTCACAGAAGTTAATTGTCACAGAGTTAATTTCAGTTATTTTCACTATTATATTCAATATAGAATAATTATATTTTATGAACCAAACATAATAGTACAGTACCTTCGCGTACATTAGAGTGAAATATTGTTTACATTTTATTTTTGTTTACAATTTTTTCAAATTATTGAATTGAATTGACTTGCAAAATTAAGAAAGAGAGAGTTTACAGAGAGTTTATAGAGTTATAGAGATACTTGAAAACAGTTTCAAGTTCCAGTTTCAGTTTTCAGTTTCAAGAAACTTGATAGAGTTCAAGTTAGTTCCAGTTTCAGTTTCAAGATACTTGATAGAGTTCAAGTTAGTTTCAGTTTCAGTTTCAAGATACTTGATAGAGTTCAAGTTAGTTTCAGTTTCAAGATACTTGAGAGTTCAAGTTAGACAGTTTCAGTTTCAAGATACTTGATAGAGTTCAAGTCAGACAGTTTCAAGTTTCAAGTAGATAGAGTTCAAGTCAGACAGTTTCAAGTTTCAAGTCCCAAGTCAGTTTTCAAGTCCCAAGTCAGTTTTCAAGTCCCAAGTCATTTCAATGCAGTCAATTGAATTCAACTTTTTCTTTGTAGTTTAAGAGAATTTAATATAAGAAAATGTAATTTAAGAATTTAATTCAACCTTTTTTTTTGTTGTAAAAGAGAATTTAATTCAACCTGAATTGACCGGTTTGTCTTTAGTTTAACCTTTTTTTTGTTTGTAAAAAGGAAATTGACCGATTTGTCTTTTCTTTTCATGCCATTGTTGCGTATATAAATATATAGTTATGTATTTTATTATTTTAACAAAACCGTTTTTACAAAGGTTGTAACGATTTGGATAATTATTGTAATGTATATGAGGAACATGCCGTCCCTCCGTTTTGTTTCAACTCTTTTAATTTTTGTTCTAAGTAGTGTGACAAGCAATCTTTAAAAAAAAAAAAAAAAAAAGAGCAAAGTGCTCACGAAAAGATGTAATTGTCAATTTCAGACTTATACCCCCTGCTTAGTCACTCAATTCCCCCGAATGTAGTACTCCAAACTTTGTTTTTTATTTTTATTTATTGTAACACCCCAACCCCGGTTGAACCGTGTCAACCAGAGAAATGGTTCAACCATGGTTAATTCCTCTTTGGTACTATGGAACATAAACTCAATTTATGTTAAGTTGTGTTTTTTTATTTTTAAGTATATTATATGTTTAGCTCATTAAAATACATAGTTAATTTCTATTTTTAATTTGTATTTTTCATTTCTTTGTTCATTTAATCGTGAGTAATTGTCCTTAAATTTAGAATTTTATAATAATTGACTTAAACTTAAAAGATTTTATAACCCTAAACCCATCTTAAATTATTATTTTTAAACTTTGTTAATTCAAAAACCTTCCAAATCCCTACACATACACGCCATGTATGCACACTATATATACTCTATATACAAACCTTATGCTAAAATCATTGGATATCACAATAAACTATTTCATTACGTGTAAGTGCTAACTATGCTATTTAGTCTCAATCATTTTTGCTTTCTAATATATCTTGCTCATGCATTTATTCAGTTAATTTAACAATCCTCTCAGCTAATCTGTCCCTCAAAATTATAAGATACACACCTTGTACCTAATACACAAATACACACTAGACCACAGGTCTATACATCATCCACTACATAATTCGATTTTTACAATAGTCAATAAAAATTAGTTTATGAATTGTACTATCATGGTAACCTTGAAAATCCATGAACTTTAAAATTTTATTTTTCCCTTTTACCTATTCATTGTGTATGTAATTTTCCCCACAGAAAAAAAAATTTTGTTAAAAATTTAACAATATCATTCTTTGTCTAACTTAATTGTTTGTCTAAATTAACGTATTAATCCTTTTATTCTGTTTGCATAAATTAAAGTATTAATCTTTGAATTTTTTATATTTATAAGCAAGTGTCATTTTAAAGATTTGATTACTCTGCATTGTACCCAACCACCCGAACTCGTTCTGTATAAAATTTGTATTGTAAAAAAAGAATTCGTCATCATCTAATTTGAATTCGTTAGATGTTATTTTCTCAATTGTATTGTATTAATTGTATTATATTATTGTAATTAATGCCATTTTAGAGGGGGGGGGAACACTGTAAAAATGAACAATGAATAATCCATATTCATTTTTACATGAGAAACCAAAATCGCCTAAGCGAGTTTTGGATAGAATTTCGATTTGTACTTCTTTATTCATTACTGTATTTCTCTAATTCATCTTTTCTAATAATGACTTATACACTATGACGTCATAAAATAACTTAATTCTCTCTACGTTTCCCAAACCTTGTACACTGAATCATGTGCTTAGTATTTGAACATCTTCCGTATTCAATGTATGGTAAATTCTTTAATCATAGTGTTGTGGTGTTATGTAGTATAAATATTATTATTCAACCATATTTATCTATACGTCCATATCTTATCTTGACCATTATCCTATATAAATTTTATTAAATATTCATTTTTACTCGTGTCAGTCTCTGAAACGCAAAACTTTATGCATTCGTTCGAAAACGCACAAATACGTTCTCGTATTATTTTTTTTATTTTTATTATATCACCTCCCGCAATGAACTCGAAAATGCTGAGGTAAGTGTTCAAATTCCGCTCATACGACAGAAGCGAACGCTTCTAAGATAAAAATCTTCTTTCGCTCCGATTCAAATTTATAACATAATATAACATAATATAACATATTATGTTGTATATAAATTAGCTTGTATGTGCTCATGTACTTGTGTTGTACTAATACTATATATAATAACCATATATAATAACCATATATTATAACCATATATTATAACATATATATAACCATATATTATAACCATATATTATAACCATATATAAATATATAAAAACACTGTAAGAATGGTAAACGACGTAATGTACTTCAATGAAACTGTAATTGAATGTAATGACTTAATATATAATGTAAGAATGTACTTTAATAGAACTGTAATGGACAATCATAAACGAATGTGAAGTAATCCATAATTATAATCGTAATTGTAATGAACCAAAATTAATACGTACTCAGTCATGTACTTAAATTGTACTTATGTACTACTATGAAATGATATCGCCTTCAGAAATGAAGACTCGGCAAAAAAAACGATGTTTTTTATTTTTTTAAATTTTTATTTGGAATCTTTCAAACATCTGATCATGTGTTTAAAAGGGGGTAACTTAACCTTCAACTGCCTTCCCCCAACATTTGGCTTATATTATACATGTATTTGTAAAATGAACTTCACCTCATTACGGGACTCTGCTTTGGTCACTGCTACGAGACTCCTTTGTTAGCAGCCTCGCTGCGGGGAGGGGGCAGAGGCCCCTTGCCTCCTTAATTCTTTTTTAGATTCCGGCCTGAGCTATGGTCGAAAGAGGTCGAACCTCTACCTCTGTAAATTGAGAGCACTACCTGTACATTTTTAGAAGTAAACTACAGTAAGAGAAACTTTTTATTTTCCCCTTCGAGCCGTGCTCTCTTCAGAAGAACTTAGTCAGTTAAGTCGATAAGTTATAAAAGAAAAGTCGATAATTTTAGTATCAGAGAAAGTATCAGAGTATTATAAAAAGAGAAGAATTAACAACTGGCGACCCTTTGCCCAAATTAAGAAAGAGACAACCCAAGCACCATAGAAGATATTGGCATAACAGTCTGGCGAGTCTGTAACCAAGAGTTTAACAAGTGGCGACCCACCATTTGACCGGCGGAAAAGAATTAGAATGGTATAGAACAAATATCCGTTGCTGCCTCCCAACTAGAACGCCTCGTCGATACGAGACAACCCAAGGGACATAGAACAAGAGGATTTTAACAAAATTGGCGACCCTATAGCCAGGATAAACATTTGGCGACCCTACTACCAAGATTAGAAGAATATTTTAAGAAGAGGATTTTAACAAGTGGCCACTCTTTGACCAGGATAGAAATTACCCTGCATCAGGATAAAACCATTTGACCGGCGTGTCACGACTTCTAGTTCGTCACATCCACCCTTGAACCGGTGTGTAACGACTCCAAGTTCTCCACGCCTGGTTTTCACCCAAGAAGAAGTAGCCAGCAAGACGTCTTCAGGACACGTCTCAAGGATTTCGCCGTAGAAATTTTGTTAAGTACAGTTTGTTTTTTAAGTAATTTATAAACACTTGAAAAGTCAGTATTATTAACAGGTAATAATGATTATCAAGTCAGAATTTACAAGAAACAGTGAACATTCCATACACCAGTGATACATTTTTTTGAGTGAAACAGTAAGTCACAGAGTTAATTGTCACAGAAGTTAATTGTCACAGAAGTTAATTGTCACAGAGTTAATTGTCACAGATTAATTGTCACAGATTATTCAGTTATTTCAGTATTATATTAGTATAGAATAATTTTATTTTATGTACCAAACATAATAGTACAGTACCTTCGCGTACATTAGAGTGAAATATTATTTACATTTTTTATTTTTGTTTACAATTTTTTCAAATTATTGAATTGAATTGACTTGCAAAATTAAGAAAGAGAGAGTTTACAGAGAGTTTATAGAGTTATAGAGATACTTGAAAAAGTTTCAAGTTCCAGTTTCAGTTTTCAGTTTCAAGATACTTGATAGAGTTCAAGTTAGTTTCAGTTTCAGTTTCAAGATACTTGATAGAGTTCAAGTTAGTTTCAGTTTCAGTTTCAAGATACTTGATAGAGTTCAAGCAGTTTCAGTTTCAAGATACTTGGTAGAGTTCAAGTTAGACAGTTTCAGTTTCAAGATACTTGATAGAGTTCAAGTCAGACAGTTTCAGTTTCAAGTCAAGTCAAGTCAGTTTTCAAGTCAAGTCCAAGTCAGTTTTCAAGTCCCAAGTCAGTTTTCAAGTCCCAAGTCAGTTTTCAAGTCCCAAGTCATTTCAATGCAGTCAATTGAATTCAACTTTTTCTTTGTAGTTTAAGAGAATTTAATATAGAAAATGTAATTTAAGAATTTAATTCAACCTTTTTTTTGTTGTAAAAGAGAATTTAATTCAACCTGAATTGACCGGTTTGTCTTTAGTTTAACCTTTTTTCTTGTTTGTAAAAGGAAATTGACCGATTTGTCTTTTCTTTTCATGCCATTGTTGCGTATATAAATATATAGTTATGTATTTTATTATTTGTAACAAAACCGTTTTTACAAAGGTTGTAACGATTTGGATAATTATTGTAATGTATATGAGGAACATGCCGTCCCTCCGTTTTGTTTCAACTCTTTTAATTTTTGTTCTAAGTAGTGTGACAAGCAATCTTTAAAAAAAAAAAAAAAAAAAAAAAGAGCAAAGTGCTCACGAAAAGATGTAATTGTCAATTTCAGACTTATACCCCCTGCTTAGTCACTCAATTCCCCCAAATGTAGTACTCCAAACTTTGTTTTTTATTTTTATTTTATTGTAACACCCCAACCCCGGTTGAACCGTGTCAACCAGAGAAATGGTTCAACCATGGTTAATTCCTCTTTGGTACTATGGAACATAAACTCAATTTATGTTAAGTTGTGTTTTTTTTTTTTTATATTATATGTTTAGCTCATTAAAATACATAGTTAATTTCTATTTTTAATTTGTATTTTTCATTTCTTTGTTCATTTAATCGTGAGTAATTGTCCTTAAATTTAGAATTTTATAATAATTGACTTAAACTTAAAAGATTTTATAACCCTAAACCCATCTTAAATTATTATTTTTAAACTTTGTTAATTCAAAAACCTTCCAAATCCCTACACATACACGCCATGTATGCACACTATATATACTCTATATACAAACCTTATGCTAAAATCATTGGATATCACAATAAACTATTTCATTACGTGTAAGTGCTAACTATGCTATTTAGTCTCAATCATTTTTGCTTTCTAATATATCTTGCTCATGCATTTATTCAGTTAATTTAACAATCCTCTCAGCTAATCTGTCCCTCAAAATTATAAGATACACACCTTGTACCTAATACACAAATACACACTAGACCACAGGTCTATACATCATCCACTACATAATTCGATTTTTTACCGACAATAGTCAATAAAAATTAGTTTATGAATTGTACTATCATGGTAACCTTGAAAAATCCATGAACTTTAAAATTTATATTTTTCCCTTTTACCTATTCATTGTGTATGTAATTTTCCCCACAGAAAAATAAAATTTTGTTAAAAATTTAACAATATCATTCTTTGTCTAACTTAATTGTTTGTCTAAATTAACGTATTAATCCTTTTATTCTGTTTGCATAAATTAAAGTATTAATCTTTGAATTTTTTATATTTATAAGCAAGTGTCATTTTAAAGATTTGATTACTCTGCATTGTACCCAACCACCCGAACTCGTTCTGTATAAAATTTGTATTGTAAAAAAAGAATTCGTCATCATCTAATTTGAATTCGTTAGATGTTATTTTCTCAATTGTATTGTATTAATTGTATTATATTATTGTATTAATTAATGCCATTTTAGAGGGGGGGGAGAACACTGTAAAAATGAACAATGAATAATCCATATTCATTTTTACATGAGAAACCAAAATCGCCTAAGCGAGTTTTGGATAGAATTTCGATTTGTACTTCTTTATTCATTACTGTATTTCTCTAATTCATCTTTTCTAATAATGACTTATACACTATGACGTCATAAAATAACTTAATTCTCTCTACGTTTCCCAAACCTTGTACACTGAATCATGTGCTTAGTATTTGAACATCTTCCGTATTCAATGTATGGTAAATTCTTTAATCATAGTGTTGTGGTGTTATGTAGTATAAATATTATTATTCAACCATATTTATCTATACGTCCATATCTTATCTTGACCATTATCCTATATAAATTTTATTAAATATTCATTTTTACTCGTGTCAGTCTCTGAAACGCAAAACTTTATGCATTCGTTCGAAAACGCACAAATACGTTCTCGTATTATTTTTTTTATTTTTATTTATATCACCTCCCGCAATGAACTCGAAAATGCTGAGGTAAGTGTTCAAATTCCGCTCATACGACAGAAGCGAACGCTTCTAAGATAAAAATCTTCTTTCGCTCCGATTCAAATTTATAACATAATATAACATAATATAACATATTATGTTGTATATAAATTAGCTTGTATGTGCTCATGTACTTGTGTTGTACTAATAACCATATATAATAACCATATATAATAACCATATATTATAACCATATATTATAACTATATATTATAACCATATATTATAACCATATATTATAACCATATATAAATATATAAAAACACTGTAAGAATGGTAAACGACGTAATGTACTTCAATGAAACTGTAATTGAATGTAATGACTTAATATATAATGTAAGAATGTACTTTAATAGAACTGTAATGGACAATCATAAACGAATGTGAAGTAATCCATAATTGTAATCGTAATTGTAATGAACCAAAATTAATACGTACTCAGTCATGTACTTAAATTGTACTTATGTACTACTATGAAATGATATCGCCTTCAGAAATGAAGACTCGGCAAAAAAATACGATGTTTTTTATTTTTTTTTTTTATTTGGAATCTTTCAAACATCTGATCATGTGTTTAAAAGGGGGTAACTTAACCTTCAACTGCCTTCCCCCAACATTTAGGGGAGGAGGCAGAGGCCCCTTGCCTCCTTAATTCTTTTTTAGATTCCGGCCTGAGTTATGGTCGAAAGAGGTCGAACCTCTACCCCTGTAAATTGAGAGCACTACCTGTACATTTTTAGAAGTAAACTACAGTAAGAGAAACTTTTTATTTTCCCCTTCGAGCCGTGCTCTCTTCAGAAGAACTTAGTCAGTTAAGTCGATAAGTTATAAAAGAAAAGTCGATAATTTTAGTATCAGAGAAAGTATCAGAGTATTATAAAAAGAGAAGAATTAACAACTGGCGACCCTTTGCCCAAATTAAGAAAGAGACAACCCAAGCACCATAGAAGATATTGGCATAACAGTCTGGCGAGTCTGTAACCAAGAGTTTAACAAGTGGCGACCCACCATTTGACCGGCGGAAAAGAATTAGAATGGTATAGAACAAATATCCGTTGCTGCCTCCCAACTAGAACGCCTCGTCGATACGAGACAACCCAAGGGACATAGAACAAGAGGATTTTAACAAAATTGGCGACCCTATAGCCAGGATAAACATTTGGCGACCCTACTACCAAGATTAGAAGAATATTTTAAGAAGAGGATTTTAACAAGTGGCCACTCTTTGACCAGGATAGAAATTACCCTGCATCAGGATAAAACCATTTGACCGGCGTGTCACGACTTCTAGTTCGTCACATCCACCCTTGAACCGGTGTGTAACGACTCCAAGTTCTCCACGCCTGGTTTTCACCCAAGAAGAAGTAGCCAGCAAGACGTCTTCAGGACACGTCTCAAGGATTTCGCCGTAGAAATTTTGTTAAGTACAGTTTGTTTTTAAGTAATTTATAAACACTTGAAAAGTCAGTATTATTAACAGGTAATAATGATTATCAAGTCAGAATTTACAAGAAACAGTGAACATTCCATACACCAGTGATACATTTTTTTGAGTGAAACAGTAAAAAGTCACAGAAGTTAATTGTCACAGAAGTTAATTGTCACAGAAGTTAATTGTCACAGAGTTAATTGTCACAGATTTAATTTCAGTTATTTTATTCATATTATAGTTAGTATAGAATAATTTTATTTTATGTACCAAACATAATAGTACAGTACCTTCGCGTACATTAGAGTGAAATATTATTTACATTTTTTTATTTTTGTTTACAATTTTTTCAAATTATTGAATTGAATTGACTTGCAAAATTAAGAAAGAGAGAGTTTACAGAGAGTTTATAGAGTTATAGAGATACTTGAAAACAGTTTCAAGTTCCAGTTTCAGTTTTCAGTTTCAAGATACTTGATAGAGTTCAAGTTAGTTTCAGTTTCAGTTTCAAGATACTTGATAGAGTTCAAGTTAGTTTCAGTTTCAGTTTCAAGATACTTGATAGAGTTCAAGTTAGACAGTTTCAGTTTCAAGATACTTGAGAGTTCAAGTTAGACAGTTTCAGTTTCAAGATACTTGATAGAGTTCAAGTGACAGTTTCAGTTTCAAGTCAGTAGTTTCAAGTCCCAGTCAGTTTTCAAGTCCCAAGTCAGTTTTCAAGTCCCAAGTCAGTTTTCAAGTCCCAAGTCAGTTTTCATCCCAAGTCATTTCAATGCAGTCAATTGAATTCAACTTTTTCTTTGTAGTTTAAGAGAATTTAATATAAGAAAATGTAATTTAAGAATTTAATTCAACCTTTTTTTTTTGTTGTAAAAGAGAATTTAATTCAACCTGAATTGACCGGTTTGTCTTTAGTTTAACCTTTTTTTTGTTTGTAAAAAGGAAATTGACCGATTTGTCTTTTCTTTTCATGCCATTGTTGCGTATATAAATATATAGTTATGTATTTTATTATTTTAAAAAAAAACCGTTTTTACAAAGGTTGTAACGATTTGGATAATTATTGTAATGTATATGAGGAACATGCCGTCCCTCCGTTTTGTTTCAACTCTTTTAATTTTTGTTCTAAGTAGTGTGACAAGCAATCTTTAAAAAAAAAAAAAAAAAAAAGAGCAAAGTGCTCACGAAAAGATGTAATTGTCAATTTCAGACTTATACCCCCTGCTTAGTCACTCAATTCCCCCGAATGTAGTACTCCAAACTTTGTTTTTTATTTTTATTTTATTGTAACACCCCAACCCCGGTTGAACCGTGTCAACCAGAGAAATGGTTCAACCATGGTTAATTCCTCTTTGGTACTATGGAACATAAACTCAATTTATGTTAAGTTGTGTTTTTTTTATTTTTAAGTATATTATATGTTTAGCTCATTAAAATACATAGTTAATTTCTATTTTTAATTTGTATTTTTCATTTCTTTGTTCATTTAATCGTGAGTAATTGTCCTTAAATTTAGAATTTTATAATAATTGACTTAAACTTAAAAGATTTTAATAAACCTAAACCCTCTTAATTATTATTTTTAAACTTTGTTAATTCAAAAACCTTCCAAATCCCTACACATACACGCCATGTATGCACACTATATATACTCTATATACAAACCTTATGCTAAAATCATTGGATATCACAATAAACTATTTCATTACGTGTAAGTGCTAACTATGCTATTTAGTCTCAATCATTTTGCTTTCTAATATATCTTGCTCATGCATTTATTCAGTTAATTTAACAATCCTCTCAGCTAATCTGTCCCTCAAAATTATAAGATACACACCTTGTACCTAATACACAAATACACACTAGACCACAGGTCTATACATCATCCACTACATAATTCGATTTTTTACCGACAATAGTCAATAAAAATTAGTTTATGAATTGTACTATCATGGTAACCTTGAAAAATCCATGAACTTTAAAATTTATATTTTTCCCTTTTACCTATTCATTGTGTATGTAATTTTCCCCACAGAAAAATAAAATTTTGTTAAAAATTTAACAATATCATTCTTTGTCTAACTTAATTGTTTGTCTAAATTAACGTATTAATCCTTTTATTCTGTTTGCATAAATTAAAGTATTAATCTTTGAATTTTTTATATTTATAAGCAAGTGTCATTTTAAAGATTTGATTACTCTGCATTGTACCCAACCACCCGAACTCGTTCTGTATAAAATTTGTATTGTAAAAAAAGAATTCGTCATCATCTAATTTGAATTCGTTAGATGTTATTTTCTCAATTGTATTGTATTAATTGTATTATATTATTGTATTAATTAATGCCATTTTAGAGGGGGGGGAGAACACTGTAAAAATGAACAATGAATAATCCATATTCATTTTTACATGAGAACCAAAATCGCCTAAGCGAGTTTTGGATAGAATTTCGATTTGTACTTCTTTATTCATTACTGTATTTCTCTAATTCATCTTTTCTAATAATGACTTATACACTATGACGTCATAAAATAACTTAATTCTCTCTACGTTTCCCAAACCTTGTACACTGAATCATGTGCTTAGTATTTGAACATCTTCCGTATTCAATGTATGGTAAATTCTTTAATCATAGTGTTGTGGTGTTATGTAGTATAAATATTATTATTCAACCATATTTATCTATACGTCCATATCTTATCT
This sequence comes from Bathynomus jamesi, assembly GCA_023014485.1. Classification (NCBI taxonomy): domain Eukaryota; kingdom Metazoa; phylum Arthropoda; class Malacostraca; order Isopoda; family Cirolanidae; genus Bathynomus; species Bathynomus jamesi. The sequence goes on along the minus strand of JAJOZX010004441.1, from coordinate 367,808 downwards.
TGACCATTATCCTATATAAATTTTATTAAATATTCATTTTTACTCGTGTCAGTCTCTGAAACGCAAAACTTTATGCATTCGTTCGAAAACGCACAAATACGTTCTCGTATTATTTTTTTTTTTTATTTTTATTTATATCACCTCCCGCAATGAACTCGAAAATGCTGAGGTAAGTGTTCAAATTCCGCTCATACGACAGAAGCGAACGCTTCTAAGATAAAAATCTTCTTTCGCTCCGATTCAAATTTATAACATAATATAACATAATATAACATATTATGTTGTATATAAATTAGCTTGTATGTGCTCATGTACTTGTGTTGTACTAATAACCATATATAATAACCATATATAATAACCATATATTATAACCATATATTATAACTATATATTATAACCATATATTATAACCATATATTATAACCATATATAAATATATAAAAACACTGTAAGAATGGTAAACGACGTAATGTACTTCAATGAAACTGTAATTGAATGTAATGACTTAATATATAATGTAAGAATGTACTTTAATAGAACTGTAATGGACAATCATAAACGAATGTGAAGTAATCCATAATTATAATCGTAATTGTAATGAACCAAAATTAATACGTACTCAGTCATGTACTTAAATTGTACTTATGTACTACTATGAAATGATATCGCCTTCAGAAATGAAGACTCGGCAAAAAAATACGATGTTTTTTATTTTTTTTTATTTTTATTTGGAATCTTTCAAACATCTGATCATGTGTTTAAAAGAAAAAAGGGTATACTTAACCTTCAACTGCCTTCCCCCAACATTTAGGGGAGGAGGCAGAGGCCCCTTGCCTCCTTAATTCTTTTTTAGATTCCGGCCTGAGTTATGGTCGAAAGAGGTCGAACCTCTACCCCTGTAAATTGAGAGCACTACCTGTACATTTTTAGAAGTAAACTACAGTAAGAGAAACTTTTTATTTTCCCCTTCGAGCCGTGCTCTCTTCAGAAGAACTTAGTCAGTTAAGTCGATAAGTTATAAAAGAAAAGTCGATAATTTTAGTATCAGAGAAAGTATCAGAGTATTATAAAAAGAAGAATTAACAACTGGCGACCCTTTGCCCAAATTAAGAAAGAGACAACCCAAGCACCATAGAAGATATTGGCATAACAGTCTGGCGAGTCTGTAACCAAGAGTTTAAAACGTGGCGACCCACCATTTGACCGGCGGAAAAGAATTAGAATGGTATAGAACGAAATCCGTTGCTGCCTCCCAACTAGAACGCCTCGTCGATACGAGACAACCAAGGGACATAGAACAAGAGGATTTTAACAAAATTGGCGACCCTATAGCCAGGATAAACATTTGGCGACCCTACTACCAAGATTAGAAGAATATTTTAAGAAGAGGATTTTAACAAGTGGCCACTCTTTGACCAGGATAGAAATTACCCTGCATCAGGATAAAACCATTTGACCGGCGTGTCACGACTTCTAGTTCGTCACATCCACCCTTGAACCGGTGTGTAACGACTCCAAGTTCTCCACGCCTGGTTTTCACCAAGAAGAAGTAGCCAGCAAGACGTCTTCAGGACACGTCTCAAGGATTTCGCCGTAGAAATTTTGTTAAGTACAGTTTGTTTTTTAAGTAATTTATAAACACTTGAAAAGTCAGTATTTATTAACAGGTAATAATGATTATCAAGTCAGAATTTACAAGAAACAGTGAACATTCCATACACCAGTGATACATTTTTTTGAGTGAAACAGTAAAAAGTCACAGAAGTTAATGTCACAGAAGTTAATTGTACAGAGTTAATTGTCACAGATTTAATTAATTGTCACAGTTATTTTACATATTATTAGTAATAGAATAATTTTATTTTATGTACCAAACATAATAGTACAGTACCTTCGCGTACATTAGAGTGAAATATTATTTACATTTTTTTATTTTTGTTTACAATTTTTTCAAATTATTGAATTGAATTGACTTGCAAAATTAAGAAAGAGAGAGTTTACAGAGAGTTTATAGAGTTATAGAGATACTTGAAAACAGTTTCAAGTTCCAGTTTCAGTTTTCAGTTTTCAAGTTACTGATAGAGTTCAGTTTTTCAGTTTCAGTTTCAAGATACTTGATAGAGTTCAAGTTAGTTTCAGTTTCAGTTTCAAGATACTTGATAGAGTTCAAGTTAGTTTCAGTTTCAAGATACTTGATAGAGTTCAAGTTAGACAGTTTCAGTTTCAAGATACTTGTATAGTTCAAGTTAGACAGTTTCAGTTTCAAGATACTTGATAGGTTCAAGTCAGACAGTTTTCAAGTTCAAGTCCCAAGTCAGTTTTCAAGTCCCAAGTCAGTTTTCAAGTCCCAAGTCAGTTTTCAAGTCCCAAGTCATTTCAATGCAGTCAATTGAATTCAACTTTTTCTTTGTAGTTTAAGAGAATTTAATATAAGAAAATGTAATTTAAGAATTTAATTCAACCTTTTTTTTGTTGTAAAAGAGAATTTAATTCAACCTGAATTGACCGGTTTGTCTTTAGTTTAACCTTTTTTTTGTTTGTAAAAAGGAAATTGACCGATTTGTCTTTTCTTTCATGCCATTGTTGCGTATATAAATATATAGTTATGTATTTTATTATTTGTAACAAAAACCGTTTTTACAAAGGTTGTAACGATTTGGATAATTATTGTAATGTATATGAGGAACATGCCGTCCCTCCGTTTTGTTTCAACTCTTTTAATTTTTGTTCTAAGTAGTGTGACAAGCATCTTTAAAAAAAAAAAAAAAAAAGAGCAAAGTGCTCACGAAAAGATGTAATTGTCAATTTCAGACTTATACCCCCTGCTTAGTCACTCAATTCCCCCGAATGTAGTACTCCAAACTTTGTTTTTTATTTTTATTTTATTGTAACACCCCAACCCCGGTTGAACCGTGTCAACCAGAGAAATGGTTCAACCATGGTTAATTCCTCTTTGGTACTATGGAACATAACCTCAATTTATGTTAAGTTGTTTTTTTTTTTTTTTTATATTATATGTTTAGCTCATTAAAATACATAGTTAAATTCTATTTTTAATTTGTATTTTTCATTTCTTTGTTCAATTAATCTTGAGTAATTGTCCTTAAATTTAGAATTTTATAATAAGACTTAAACTTAAAAGATTTTATAACCCTAAACCCATCTTAAATTATTATTTTTAAACTTTGTTAATTCAAAAACCTTCCAAATCCCTACACATACACGCCATGTATGCACACTATATATACTCTATATACAAACCTTATGCTAAAATCATTGGATATCACAATAAACTATTTCATTACGTGTAAGTGCTAACTATGCTATTTAGTCTCAATCATTTTTGCTTTCTAATATATCTTGCTCATGCATTTATTCAGTTAATTTAACAATCCTCTCAGCTAATCTGTCCCTCAAAATTATAAGATACACACCTTGTACCTAATACACAAATACACACTAGACCACAGGTCTATACATCATCCACTACATAATTCGATTTTTTACCGACAATAGTCAATAAAAATTAGTTTATGAATTGTACTATCATGGTAACCTTGAAAAATCCATGAACTTTAAAATTTATATTTTTCCCTTTTACCTATTCATTGTGTATGTAATTTTCCCCACAGAAAAATAAAATTTTGTTAAAAATTTAACAATATCATTCTTTGTCTAACTTAATTGTTTGTCTAAATTAACGTATTAATCCTTTTATTCTGTTTGCATAAATTAAAGTATTAATCTTTGAATTTTTTATATTTATAAGCAAGTGTCATTTTAAAGATTTGATTACTCTGCATTGTACCCAACCACCCGAACTCGTTCTGTATAAAATTTGTATTGTAAAAAAGAATTCGTCATCATCTAATTTGAATTCGTTAGATGTTATTTTCTCAATTGTATTGTATTAATTGTATTATATTATTGTATTAATTAATGCCATTTTAGAAGGGGGGAACACTGTAAAAATGAACAATGAATAATCCATATTCATTTTTACATGAGAAACCAAAATCGCCTAAGCGAGTTTTGGATAGAATTTCGATTTGTACTTCTTTATTCATTACTGTATTTCTCTAATTCATCTTTTCTAATAATGACTTATACACTATGACGTCATAAAATAACTTAATTCTCTCTACGTTTCCCAAACCTTGTACACTGAATCATGTGCTTAGTATTTGAACATCTTCCGTATTCAATGTATGGTAAATTCTTTAATCATAGTGTTGTGGTGTTATGTAGTATAAATATTATTATTCAACCATATTTATCTATACGTCCATATCTTATCTTGACCATTATCCTATATAAATTTTATTAAATATTCATTTTTACTCGTGTCAGTCTCTGAAACGCAAAACTTTATGCATTCGTTCGAAAACGCACAAATACGTTCTCGTATTATTTTTTTTATTTTTATTTATATCACCTCCCGCAATGAACTCGAAAATGCTGAGGTAAGTGTTCAAATTCCGCTCATACGACAGAAGCGAACGCTTCTAAGATAAAAATCTTCTTTCGCTCCGATTCAAATTTATAACATAATATAACATAATATAACATATTATGTTGTAATAAATTAGCTTGTATGTGCTCATGTACTTGTGTTGTACTAATAACCATATATAATAACCATATATAATAACCATATATTATAACCATATATTATAACCATATATTATAACTATATATTATAACCATATATTATAACCATATATTATAACCATATATAAATATATAAAAACACTGTAAGAATGGTAAACGACGTAATGTACTTCAATGAAACTGTAATTGAATGTAATGACTTAATATATAATGTAAGAATGTACTTTAATAGAACTGTAATGGACAATCATAAACGAATGTGAAGTAATCCATAATTATAATCGTAATTGTAATGAACCAAAATTAATACGTACTCAGTCATGTACTTAAATTGTACTTATGTACTACTATGAAATGATATCGCCTTCAGAAATGAAGACTCGGCAAAAAAATACGATTGTTTTTTATTTTTTTTTTTTTTTTGGAATCTTTCAAACATCTGATCATGTGTTTAAAAGGGGGTAACTTAACCTTCAACTGCCTTCCCCCAACATTTGCCATACATCATTACGGGGACTGGCAGGCAGAGGGCCCCCTTGCCTCCTTAATTCTTTTTTAGATTCCGGCCTGAGCTATGGTCGAAAGAGGTCGAACCTACCTCTGTAAATTGAGAGCACTACCTGTACATTTTTAGAAGTAAACTACAGTAAGAGAAACTTTTTATTTTCCCCTTCGAGCCGTGCTCTCTTCAGAAGAACTTAGTCAGTTAAGTCGATAAGTTATAAAAGAAAAGTCGATAATTTTAGTATCAGAGAAAGTATCAGAGTATTATAAAAAGAGAAGAATTAACAACTGGCGACCCTTTGCCCAAATTAAGAAAGAGACAACCCAAGCACCATAGAAGATATTGGCATAACAGTCTGGGGAGTCTGTAACCAAGAGTTTAACAAGTGGCGACCCACCATTTGACCGGCGGAAAAGAATTAGAATGTTATAGAAGAAATATCCGTTGCTGCCTCCCAACTAGAACGCCTCGTCGATACGAGACAACCCAAGGGACATAGAACAAGAGGATTTTAACAAAATTGGCGACCCTATAGCCAGGATAAACATTTGGCGACCCTACTACAAGATTAGAAGAATATTTTAAGAAGAGGATTTTAACAAGTGGCCACTCTTTGACCAGGATAGAAATTACCCTGCATCAGGATAAAACCATTTGACCGGCGTGTCACGACTTCTAGTTCGTCACATCCACCCTTGAACCGGTGTGTAACGACTCCAAGTTCTCCACGCCTGGTTTTCACCCAAGAAGAAGTAGCCAGCAAGACGTCTTCAGGACACGTCTCAAGGATTTCGCCGTAGAAATTTTGTTAAGTACAGTTTGTTTTTTAAGTAATTTATAAACACTTGAAAAGTCAGTATTATTAACAGGTAATAATGATTATCAAGTCAGAATTTACAAGAAACAGTGAACATTCCATACACCAGTGATACATTTTTTTGAGTGAAACAGTAAAAAGTCACAGAAGTTAATTGTCACAGAAGTTAATTGTCACAGAAGTTAATTGTCACAGAGTCACATTTGTCACAGATTAATTTCAGTTATTTCACTATTATATTAGTATAGAATAATTTTATTTTATGTACCAAACATAATAGTACAGTACCTTCGCGTACATTAGAGTGAAATATTATTTACATTTTTTTATTTTTGTTTACAATTTTTTCAAATTATTGAATTGAATTGACTTGCAAAATTAAGAAAGAGAGAGTTTACAGAGAGTTTATAGAGTTATAGAGATACTTGAAAACAGTTTCAAGTTCCAGTTTCAGTTTTCAGTTTCAAGAAACTTGATAGAGTTCAAGTTAGTTCCAGTTTCAGTTTCAAGATACTTGATAGAGTTCAAGTTAGTTTCAGTTTCAGTTTCAAGATACTTGATAGAGTTCAAGCTAGTTTCAGTTTCAAGATACTTGATAGAGTTCAAGTTAGACAGTTTCAGTTTCAAGATACCTGATAGAGTTCTAGTTAGACAGTTTCAGTTTCAAGTACAGAGTTCAAGTCAGACAGTTTCAGTTCAAGTCCCAAGTCAGTTTTCAAGTCCCAAGTCAGTTTTCAAGTCCCAAGTCAGTTTCAAGTCCCAAGTCATTTCAATGCAGTCAATTGAATTCAACTTTTTCTTTGTAGTTTAAGAGAATTTAATATAAGAAAATGTAATTTAAGAATTTAATTCAACCTTTTTTTTGTTGTAAAAGAGAATTTAATTCAACCGAATTGACCGGTTTGTCTTTAGTTTAACCCTTTTTTTCTTGTTTGTAAAAAGGAAATTGACCGATTTGTCTTTTCTTTTCATGCCATTGTTGCGTATATAAATATATATTATGTATTTTTTATTTGTAACAAAACCGTTTTTACAAAGGTGTAACGATTTGGATAATTATTGTAATGTATATGAGGAACATGCCGTCCCTCCGTTTTGTTTCAACTCTTTTAATTTTTTTTCTAAGTAGTGTGACAAGCAATCTTTAAAAAAAAAAAAAAAAAAGAGCAAAGTGCTCACGAAAAGATTAATTGTCAATTTCAGATTATACCCCATGCTTAGTCACTCAATTCCCCCAATGTAGTATCCAAACTTGTTTTTTATTTTATTTTATTGTAACACCCCAACCCGGTTGAACCGTGTCAACCAGAGAATGGTTCAACCATGGTTAATTCCTCTTTGGTACTATGGAACATAACTCAATTATGTAAGTTGTGTTTTTTTTTTTTATATTATATGTTTAGCTCATTAAAACATAGTTAATTTCTATTTTTAATTTGTATTTTCATTTCTTTGTTCAATTAATCGTGAGTAATTGTCCTTAAATTTAGAATTTTATAATAATTGACTTAAAACTTAAAGATTTATAAACCCTAAACCCATCTTAATTATTATTTTTAAACTTTGTTAATTCAAAAACCTTCCAAATCCCTACACATACACGCGCATGTATGCACCATATATATTACTCTATATACAAACCTTGATGCTAAAATCATTGGATATCACAATAAACTATTCATTACGTGTAAGTGCTAAACTATGCTATTTAGTCTAATCATTTTTGCTTTCTAATATATCTTGCTCATGCATTTATTCAGTTAATTTAACAATCCTCTCAGCTAATCTGTCCTCAAAATTATAAGATACACACCTTGTACCTAATACACAAATACACACTAGACCACAGGTCTATACATCATCCTACATAATTCGATTTTTTACCGACAATAGTCAATAAAAATTAGTTTCATGAATTGTACTATCATGGTAACCTTGAAAAATCCATGAACTTTAAAATTTATTTTTTCCTTTTACCTATTCATTGTGTATGTAATTTTCCCCACAGAAAAATAAAATTTGTTAAAAATTTAAAATATCATTCTTTGTCTAACTTAATTGTTTGTCTAAATTAACGTATTAATCCTTTTATTCTGTTTGCATAAATTAAAGTATTAATCTTTGAATTTTTTATATTATAAGCAAGTGTCATTTAAAGATTTGATTACTCTGCATTGTACCCAACCACCGAACTCGTTCTGTATAAAATTTGTATTGTAAAAAAGAATTCGTCATCATCTATTTGAATCGTTAGATGTTATTTTCTCAAATTGTATTGTATAATTGATTATATTAGTATTAATTAATGCCATTTTAGAGGGGGGGGAGAACACTGTAAAAATGAACAATGAATAATCCATATTCATTTTTACATGAGAACCAAAATCGCCTAAGCGAGTTTTGGATAGAATTTCGATTTGTACTTCTTATTCATTACTGTATTTCTCTAATTCATCTTTTCTAATAATGATATACACTATGACGTCATAAAAATAACTTAATTCTCTCTATGTTTCCCAAACCTTGTACACTGAATCATGTGCTTAGTATTTGAACATCTTCCGTATTCAATGTATGGTAAATTCTTTAATCATAGTGTTGTGGTGTTATGTAGTATAAATATATTATTCAACCATATTTATCTATACGTCCATATCTTATCTTGACCATTATCCTATATAAATTTTATTAAATATTCATTTTACTCGTGTCAGTCTCTGAAACGCAAAACTTTATGCATTCGTTCGAAAACGCACAAATACGTTCTCGTATTATTTTTTATTTTTATTTATATCACTCCCGCAATGAACTCGAAAATGCTGAGGTAAGTGATCAAATTCCGCTCATACGACAGAAGCGAACGCTTCTAAGATAAAAATTCCTTTCGCTCCGATTCAAATTTATAACATAATATAACATAATATAACATATTATGTTGTATATAAATTAGCTTGTATGTGCTCATGTACTTGTGTTGTACTAATAACCATATATAATAACCATATATAATAACCATATATTATAACCATATATATAAACTATATATTATAACCATATATTATAACCATATATTATAACCATATAAAATATATAAAAACACTGTAAGAATGGTAAACGACGTAATGTACTTCAATGAAACTGTAATTGAATGTAATGACTTAATATATAATGTAAGAATGTACTTTAATAGAACTGTAATGGACAATCATAAACGAATGTGAAGTAATCCATAATATAATCGTAATTGTAATGAACCAAAATTAATACGTACTCAGTCATGTACTTAAATGTACTTATGTACTACTATGAAATGATATCGCCTTCAGAAATGAAGACTCGGCAAAAAAATACGATGTTTTTTATTTTTTTTTTTTTATTTGGAATCTTTCAAACATCTGATCATGTGTTTAAAAGGGGTGTAACTTAACCTTTCAACTGCCTTTACACCCTCATTACGGGATTTCAGGGGGAGCGGGGAGGGGGCAGAGGCCCCTTGCCTCCTTAATTCTTTTTTAGATTCCGGCCTGAGCTATGGTCGAAAGAGGTCGAACCTCTACCTCTGTAAATTGAGAGCACTACCTGTACATTTTTAGAAGTAAACTACAGTAAGAGAAACTTTTATTTTCCCCTTCGAGCCGTGCTCTCTTCAGAAGAACTTAGCAGTTAAGTCGATAAGTTATAAAAGAAAAGTCGATAATTTTAGTATCAGAGAAAGTATCAGAGTATTATAAAAAGAGAAGAATTAACAACTGGCGACCCTTTGCCCAAATTAAGAAAGAGACAACCCAAGCACCATAGAAGATATTGGCATAACAGTCTGGCGAGTCTGTAACCAAGAGTTTAACAAGTGGCGACCCACCATTTGACCGGCGGAAAAGAATTAGAATGTATAGAAGAAATATCCGTTGCTGCCTCCCAACTAGAACGCCTCGTCGATACGAGACAACCCAAGGGACATAGAACAAGAGATTTTAACAAAATTGGCGACCCTATAGCCAGGATATAAACATTTGGCGACCCTACTACCAAGATTAGAAGAATATTTTAAGAAGAGGATTTTAACAAGTGGCCACTCTTTGGCCAGGATAGAAATTACCCTGCATCAGGATAAAACCATTTGACCGGCGTGTCACGACTTCTAGTTCGTCACATCCACCCTTGAACTGGTGTGTAACGACTCCAAGTTCTCCACGCCTGGTTTTCATCCAAGAAGAAGTAGCCAGCAAGACGTCTTCAGGACACGTCTCAAGGATTTCGCCGTAGAAATTTTGTTAAGTACAGTTTGTTTTTTAAGTAATTTATAAACACTTGAAAAGTCAGTATTATTAACAGTTAATAATGAGTATCAAGTCAGAATTTACAGGAAACACAGTGAACATTCCATACACCAGTGATACATTTTTTGAGTGAAACAGTAAAAAGTCAGAAGTTAATTGTCACAGAGTTAATTGTCACAGTGTTAATTTCAGAGTTATTTTCACTATTATAGTCAATATAGAATAATTTTATTTTATGTACCAAACATAATACTACAGTACCTTCGCGTACATTAGAGTAAAATATTGTTTACATTTTTTTATTTTTGTTCACAATTTTTTCAAATTATTGAATTGAATTGACTTGCAAAATTAAGAAAGAGAGAGTTTACAGAGAGTTTATAGAGTTATAGAGATACTTGAAAACATTTTCAAGTTCCAGTTTCAGTTTTCAGTTTCAAGATACTTGATAGAGTTCAAGTTAGTTGCAGTTTCAGTTTCAAGATACTTGATAGAGTTCAAGTTAGTTTCAGTTTCAAGATACTTGATAGAGTTCAAGTTAGTTTCAGTTTCAGTTTCAAGATACTAGATAGAGTTTAAGTTAGACAGTTTCAGTTTCAAGATACTTGATAGAGTTCAAGTTAGACAGTTTCAGTTTCAAGATACTTGATAGAGTTCAAGTCAGACAGTTTCAAGTTTCAAGTCCCTAGTCAGTTTTCAAGTCCCAAGTCAGTTTTCAAGTCCCAAGTCAGTTTTCAAGTTCCAAGTCAGTTTTCAAGTCCCAAGTCATTTCAATGCAGTCAATTGAATTCAACTTTTTCTTTGTAGTTTAAGAGAATTTAATATAAGAAAATGTAATTTAAGAATTTAATTCAACCTTTTTTTTGTTGTAAAAGAGAATTTAATTCAACCTGAATTGACCGGTTTGTCTTTAGTATAACCCTTTTTTCTTCTTTGTAAAAAGGAAATTGACCGATTTGTCTTTTCTTTTCATGCCATTGTTGCGTATATAAATATATAGTTATGTATTTTATTATTTGTAACCAAAACCGTTTTTACAAAGGTTGTAACGATTTGGATAATTATTGTAATGTATATGAGGAACATGCCGTCCCTCCGTTTTGTTTCAACTCTTTTAATTTTTGTTCTAAGTAGTGTGACAAGCAATCTTTAAAAAAAAAAAAAAAAAAAAAAAGAGCAAAGTGCTCACGAAAAGATGTAATTGTCAATTTCAGACTTATACCCCCTGCTTAGTCACTCAATTCCCCCGAATGTAGTACTCCAAACTTTGTTTTTTATTTTTATTTTATTGTAACACCCCAACCCCGGTTGAACCGTGTCAACCAGAGAAATGGTTCAACCATGGTTAATTCCTCTTTGGTACTATGGAACATAAACTCAATTTATGTTAAGTTGTGTTTTTATTTTTAAGTATATTTATGTTTAGCTCATTAAAATACATAGTTAATTTCTATTTTTAATTTGTATTTTTCATTTCTTTGTTCATTTAATCGTGAGTAATTGTCCTTAAATTTAGAATTTTATAATAATTGACTTAAACTTAAAAGATTTATAACCCTAAACCCATCTTAAATTATTATTTTTAAACTTTGTTAATTCAAAAACCTTCCAAATCCCTACACATACACGCCATGTATGCACACTATATATACTCTATATACAAACCTTATGCTAAAATCATTGGATATCACAATAAACTATTTCATTACGTGTAAGTGCTAACTATGCTATTTAGTCTCAATCATTTTTGCTTTCTAATATATCTTGCTCATGCATTTATTCAGTTAATTTAACAATCCTCTCAGCTAATCTGTCCCTCAAAATTATAAGATACACACCTTGTACCTAATACACAAATACACACTAGACCACAGGTCTATACATCATCCACTACATAATTCGATTTTTTACCGACAATAGTCAATAAAAATTAGTTTATGAATTGTACTATCATGGTATATGTACCTTGAAAAATCCATGAACTTTAAAATTTATATTTTTCCCTTTTACCTATTCATTGTGTATGTAATTTTCCCCACAGAAAAATAAAATTTTGTTAAAAATTTAACAATATCATTCTTTGTCTAACTTAATTGTTTGTCTAAATTAACGTATTAATCCTTTTATTCTGTTTGCATAAATTAAAGTATTAATCTTTGAATTTTTTATATTTATAAGCAAGTGTCATTTTAAAGATTTGATTACTCTGCATTGTACCCAACCACCCGAACTCGTTCTGTATAAAATTTGTATTGTAAAAAAAGAATTCGTCATCATCTAATTTGAATTCGTTAGATGTTATTTTCTCAATTGTATTGTATTAATTGTATTATATTATTGTATTAATTAATGCCATTTTAGAGGGGGGGGAGAACACTGTAAAAATGAACAATGAATAATCCATATTCATTTTACATGAGAACCAAAATCGCCTAAGCGAGTTTTGGATAGAATTTCGATTTGTACTTCTTTATTCATTACTGTATTTCTCTAATTCATCTTTTCTAATAATGACTTATACACTATGACGTCATAAATAACTTAATTCTCTCTACGTTTCCCAAACTTTGTACACTGAATCATGTGCTTAGTATTTGAACATCTTCCGTATTCAATGTATGATAAATTCTTTAATCATAGTGTTGTGGTGTTATGTAGTATAAATATTATTATTCAACCATATTTATCTATACGTCCATATCTTATCTTGACCATTATCCTATATAAATTTTATTAAATATTCATTTTTACTCGTGTCAGTCTCTGAAACGCAAAACTTTATGCATTCGTTCGAAAACGCACAAATACGTTCTCGTATTATTTTTTTTATTTTATTTATATCACCTCCCGCAATGAACTCGAAAATGCTGAGGTAAGTGTTCAAATTCCGCTCATACGACAGAAGCGAACGCTTCTAAGATAAAAATCTTCTTTCGCTCCGATTCAAATTTATAACATAATATAACATAATATAACATATTATGTTGTATATAAATTAGCTTGTATGTGCTCATGTACTTGTGTTGTACTAATAACCATATATAATAACCATATATAATAACCATATATTATAACCATATATTATAACTATATTATAACCATATATTATAACCATATATTATAACCATATATAAATATATAAAAACACTGTAAGAATGGTAAACGACGTAATGTACTTCAATGAAACTGTAATTGAATGGAATGACTTAATATATAATGTAAGAATGTACTTTAATAGAACTGTGATGGACAATCATAAACGAATGTGAAGTAATCCATAATTGTAATCGTAATTGTAATGAACCAAAATTAATACGTACTCAGTCATGTACTTAAATTGTACTTATGTACTACTATGAAATGATATCGCCTTCAGAAATGAAGACTCGGCAAAAAAATACGATTAGTTTTTTATTTTTTTTTTTTTTATTTGGAATCTTTCAAACATCTGATCATGTGTTTAAAAGGGGGTAACTTAACCTTCAACTGCCTTCCCCCAACATTTAGGGGAGGAGGCAGAGGCCCCTTGCCTCCTTAATTCTTTTTTAGATTCCGGCCTGAGTTATGGTCGAAAGAGGTCGAACCTCTACCCCTGTAAATTGAGAGCACTACCTGTACATTTTTAGAAGTAAACTACAGTAAGAGAAACTTTTTATTTTCCCCTTCGAGCCGTGCTCTCTTCAGAAGAACTTAGTCAGTTAAGTCGATAAGTTATAAAAGAAAAGTCGATAATTTTAGTATCAGAGAAAGTATCAGAGTATTATAAAAAGAGAAGAATTAACAACTGGCGACCCTTTGCCCAAATTAAGAAAGAGACAACCCAAGCACCATAGAAGATATTGGCATAACAGTCTGGCGAGTCTGTAACCAAGAGTTTAACAAGTGGCGACCCACCATTTGACCGGCGGAAAAGAATTAGAATTATAGAACAAATATCCGTTGCTGCCTCCCAACTAGAACGCCTCGTCGATACGAGACAACCCAAGGGATATAGAACAAGAGATTTTAACAAAATTGGCGACCCTATAGCCAGGATAAACATTTGGCGACCCTACTACCAAGATTAGAAGAATATTTTAAGAAGAGGATTTTAACAAGTGGCCACTCTTTGACCAGGATAGAAATTACCCTGCATCAGGATAAAACCATTTGACCGGCGTGTCACGACTTCTAGTTCGTCACATCCACCCTTGAACCGGTGTGTAACGACTCCAAGTTCTCCACGCCTGGTTTTCACCCAAGAAGAAGTAGCCAGCAAGACGTCTTCAGGACACGTCTCAAGGATTTCGCCGTAGAAATTTTGTTAAGTACAGTTTGTTTTTTAAGTAATTTATAAACACTTGAAAAGTCAGTATTATTAACAGGTAATAATGATTATCAAGTCAGAATTTACAAGAAACAGTGAACATTCCATACACCAGTGATACATTTTTTGAGTGAAACAGTAAAAAGTCACAGAAGTTAATTGTCACAGAAGTTAATTGTCACAGAAGTTAATTGTCACAGAGTTAATTGTCACAGATTAATTAGTTATTTATTATATTTTATTTTTATTTTATGTACCAAACATAATAGTACAGTACCTTCGCGTACATTAGAAAATATTTTTACATTTTTTTATTTTTGTTTACAATTTTTTCAAATTATTGAATTGAATTGACTTGCAAAATTAAGAAAGAGAGAGTTTACAGAGAGTTTATAGAGTTATAGAGATACTTGAAAACAGTTTCAAGTTCCAGTTTCAGTTTTCAGTTTCAAGATACTTGATAGAGTTCAAGTTAGTTCAGTTTCAGTTTCAGTTTCAGTTTCAGTTTCAAGATACTTGATAGAGTTCAAGTTAGTTTCAGTTTCAGTTTCAAGATACTTGATAGAGTTCAAGTTAGACAGTTTCAGTTTCAAGATACTTGGTAGAGTTCAAGTTAGACAGTTTCAGTTTCAAGATACTTGATAGAGTTCAAGTCAGACAGTTTCAAGTTTCAAGTCCCAAGTCAGTTTTCAAGTCCCAAGTCAGTTTTCAAGTCCCAAGTCAGTTTTCAAGTCCCAAGTCAGTTTTCAAGTCCCAAGTCATTTCAATGCAGTCAATTGAATTCAACTTTTTCTTTGTAGTTTAAGAGAATTTAATATAAGAAAATGTAATTTAAGAATTTAATTCAACCTTTTTTTTTGTTGTAAAAGAGAATTTAATTCAACCTGAATTGACCGGTTTGTCTTTAGTTTAACCTTTTTTCTTGTTTGTAAAAAGGAAATTGACCGATTTGTCTTTTCTTTTCATGCCATTGTTGCGTATATAAATATATAGTTATGTATTTTATTATTTGTAACAAAAACCGTTTTTACAAAGGTTGTAACGATTTGGATAATTATTGTAATGTATATGAGGAACATGCCGTCCCTCCGTTTTGTTTCAACTCTTTTAATTTTTGTTCTAAGTAGTGTGACAAGCAATCTTTAAAAAAAAAAAAAAAAAAAGAGCAAAGTGCTCACGAAAAGATGTAATTGTCAATTTCAGACTTATACCCCCTGCTTAGTCACTCAATTCCCCCGAATGTAGTACTCCAAACTTTTTTTTATTTTTATTTTATTGTAACACCCCAACCCCGGTTGAACCGTGTCAACCAGAGAAATGGTTCAACCATGGTTAATTCCTCTTTGGTACTATGGAACATAAACTCAATTTATGTTAAGTTGTGTTTTTTTATTTTTAAGTATATTATATGTTTAGCTCATTAAAATACATAGTTAATTTCTATTTTTAATTTGTATTTTTCATTTCTTTGTTCATTTAATCGTGAGTAATTGTCCTTAAATTTAGAATTTTATAATAATTGACTTAAACTTAAAAGATTTTATAACCCTAAACCCATCTTAAATTATTATTTTTAAACTTTGTTAATTCAAAAACCTTCCAAATCCCTACACATACACGCCATGTATGCACACTATATATACTCTATATACAAACCTTATGCTAAAATCATTGGATATCACAATAAACTATTTCATTACGTGTAAGTGCTAACTATGCTATTTAGTCTCAATCATTTTTGCTTTCTAATATATCTTGCTCATGCATTTATTCAGTTAATTTAACAATCCTCTCAGCTAATCTGTCCCTCAAAATTATAAGATACACACCTTGTACCTAATACACAAATACACACTAGACCACAGGTCTATACATCATCCACTACATAATTCGATTTTTTACCGACAATAGTCAATAAAAATTAGTTTATGAATTGTACTATCATGGTAACCTTGAAAAATCCATGAACTTTAAAATTTATATTTTTCCCTTTTACCTATTCATTGTGTATGTAATTTTCCCCACAGAAAAATAAAATTTTGTTAAAAATTTAACAATATCATTCTTTGTCTAACTTAATTGTTTGTCTAAATTAACGTATTAATCCTTTTATTCTGTTTGCATAAATTAAAGTATTAATCTTTGAATTTTTTATATTTATAAGCAAGTGTCATTTTAAAGATTTGATTACTCTGCATTGTACCCAACCACCCGAACTCGTTCTGTATAAAATTTGTATTGTAAAAAAGAATTCGTCATCATCTAATTTGAATTCGTTAGATGTTATTTTCTCAATTGTATTGTATTAATTGTATTATATTATTGTATTAATTAATGCCATTTTAGAGGGGGGGGAGAACACTGTAAAAATGAACAATGAATAATCCATATTCATTTTTACATGAGAGAAACCAAAATCGCCTAAGCGAGTTTTGGATAGAATTTCGATTTGTACTTCTTTATTCATTACTGTATTTCTCTAATTCATCTTTTCTAATAATGACTTATACACTATGACGTCATAAAATAACTTAATTCTCTCTACGTTTCCCAAACCTTGTACACTGAATCATGTGCTTAGTATTTGAACATCTTCCGTATTCAATGTATGGTAAATTCTTTAATCATAGTGTTGTGGTGTTATGTAGTATAAATATTATTATTCAACCATATTTATCTATACGTCCATATCTTATCTTGACCATTATCCTATATAAATTTTATTAAATATTCATTTTTACTCGTGTCAGTCTCTGAAACGCAAAACTTTATGCATTCGTTCGAAAACGCACAAATACGTTCTCGTATTATTTTTTTATTTTTATTTATATCACCTCCCGCAATGAACTCGAAAATGCTGAGGTAAGTGTTCAAATTCCGCTCATACGACAGAAGCGAACGCTTCTAAGATAAAAATCTTCTTTCGCTCCGATTCAAATTTATAACATAATATAACATAATATAACATATTATGTTGTATATAAATTAGCTTGTATGTGCTCATGTACTTGTGTTGTACTAATAACCATATATAATAACCATATATAATAACCATATATTATAACCATATATTATAACTATATATTATAACCATATATTATAACCATATATTATAACCATATATAAATATATAAAAACACTGTAAGAATGGTAAACGACGTAATGTACTTCAATGAAACTGTAATTGAATGTAATGACTTAATATATAATGTAAGAATGTACTTTAATAGAACTGTAATGGACAATCATAAACGAATGTGAAGTAATCCATAATTATAATCGTAATTGTAATGAACCAAAATTAATACGTACTCAGTCATGTACTTAAATTGTACTTATGTACTACTATGAAATGATATCGCCTTCAGAAATGAAGACTCGGCAAAAAAATACGATGTTTTTTATTTTTTTTTTTTATTTGGAATCTTTCAAACATCTGATCATGTGTTTAAAAGGGGGTAACTTAACCTTCAACTGCCTTCCCCCAACATTTGGCTTATATTATACATGTATTTGTAAAATGAACTTCACCTCATTACGGGACTCTGCTTTGGTCACTGCTACGAGACTCCTTTGTTAGCAGCCTCGCTGCGGGGAGGGGGCAGAGGCCCCTTGCCTCCTTAATTCTTTTTTAGATTCCGGCCTGAGCTATGGTCGAAAGAGGTCGAACTCTACCTCTGTAAATTGAGAGCACTACCTGTACATTTTTAGAAGTAAACTACAGTAAGAGAAACTTTTTATTTTCCCCTTCGAGCCGTGCTCTCTTCAGAAGAACTTAGTCAGTTAAGTCGATAAGTTATAAAAGAAAAGTCGATAATTTTAGTATCAGAGAAAGTATCAGAGTATTATAAAAAGAGAAGAATTAACAACTGGCGACCCTTTGCCCAAATTAAGAAAGAGACAACCCAAGCACCATAGAAGATATTGGCATAACAGTCTGGCGAGTCTGTAGCCAAGAGTTTAACAAGTGGCGACCCACCATTTGACCGGCGGAAAAGAATTAGAATGTTATAGAAGAAATATCCGTTGCTGCCTCCCAACTAGAACGCCTCGTCGATACGAGACAACCCAAGGGACATAGAAGAAGAGGATTTTAACAAAATTGGCGACCCTATAGCCAGGATAAACATTTGGCGACCCTACTACCAAGATTAGAAGAATATTTTAAGAAGAGGATTTTAACAAGTGGCCACTCTTTGGCTAGGATAGAAATTACCCTGCATCAGGATAAAACCATTTGACCGGCGTGTCACGACTTCTAGTTCGTCACATCCACCCTTGAACCGGTGTGTAACGACTCCAAGTTCTCCACGCCTGGTTTTCATCCAAGAAGAAGTAGCCAGCAAGACGTCTTCAGGACACGTCTCAAGGATTTCGCCGTAGAAATTTTGTTAAGTACAGTTTGTTTTTTAAGTAATTTATAAACACTTGAAAAGTCAGTATTATTAACAGTTAATAATGATTATCAAGTCAGAATTTACAAAAACAGTGAACATTCCATACACCAGTGATACATTTTTTTGAGTGAAACAGTAAAAAGTCACAGAAGTTAATTGTCACAGAAGTTAATTGTCACAGAGTTAATTGTCACAGAGTTAATTTTCAGTTATTTTCACTATTATAGTAGTATAGAATAATTTTATTTTATGTACCAAAATAATAGTACAGTACCTTCGCGTACATTAGAGTGAAAATTATTTACATTTTTTTATTTTTGTTTACAATTTTTTCAAATTATTGAATTGAATTGACTTGCAAAATTAAGAAAGAGAGAGTTTACAGAGAGTTTATAGAGTTATAGAGATACTTGAAAACATTTTCAAGTTCCAGTTTCAGTTTTCAGTTTCAAGATACTTGATAGAGTTCAAGTTAGTTTCAGTTTCAGTTTCAAGATACTTGATAGAGTTCAAGTTAGTTTCAGTTTCAGTTTCAAGATACTTGTAGAGTTCAAGTTAGACAGTTTCAGTTTCAAGATACTTGATAGAGTTCAAGTCAGACAGTTTCAAGTTTCAAGTCCCAAGTCAGTTTTCAAGTCCCAAGTCAGTTTTCAAGTCCCAAGTCAGTTTTCAAGTCCCAAGTCAGTTTTCAAGTCCCAAGTCATTTCAATGCAGTCAATTGAATTCAACTTTTTCTTTGTAGTTTAAGAGAATTTAATATAAGAAAATGTAATTTAAGAATTTAATTCAACCTTTTTTTTTGTTGTAAAAGAGAATTTAATTCAACCTGAATTGACCGGTTTGTCTTTAGTTTAACCTTTTTTCTTGTTTGTAAAAAGGAAATTGACCGATTTGTCTTTTCTTTTCATGCCATTGTTGCGTATATAAATATATAGTTATGTATTTTATTATTTGTAACAAAACCGTTTTTACAAAGGTTGTAACGATTTGGATAATTATTGTAATGTATATGAGGAACATGCCGTCCCTCCGTTTTGTTTCAACTCTTTTAATTTTTGTTCTAAGTAGTGTGACAAGCAATCTTTAAAAAAAAAAAAAAAAAAGAGCAAAGTGCTCACGAAAAGATGTAATTGTCAATTTCAGACTTATACCCCCTGCTTAGTCACTCAATTCCCCCGAATGTAGTACTCCAAACTTTGTTTTTTATTTTTATTTTATTGTAACACCCCAACCCCGGTTGAACCGTGTCAACCAGAGAAATGGTTCAACCATGGTTAATTCCTCTTTGGTACTATGGAACATAAACTCAATTTATGTTAAGTTGTGTTTTTTTATTTTTAAGTATATTATATGTTTAGCTCATTAAAATACATAGTTAATTTCTATTTTTAATTTGTATTTTTCATTTCTTTGTTCATTTAATCGTGAGTAATTGTCCTTAAATTTAGAATTTTATAATAATTGACTTAAACTTAAAAGATTTTATAACCCTAAACCCATCTTAAATTATTATTTTTAAACTTTGTTAATTCAAAAACCTTCCAAATCCCTACACATACACGCCATGTATGCACACTATATATACTCTATATACAAACCTTATGCTAAAATCATTGGATATCACAATAAACTATTTCATTACGTGTAAGTGCTAACTATGCTATTTAGTCTCAATCATTTTTGCTTTCTAATATATCTTGCTCATGCATTTATTCAGTTAATTTAACAATCCTCTCAGCTAATCTGTCCCTCAAAATTATAAGATACACACCTTGTACCTAATACACAAATACACACTAGACCACAGGTCTATACATCATCCACTACATAATTCGATTTTTTACCGACAATAGTCAATAAAAATTAGTTTATGAATTGTACTATCATGGTAACCTTGAAAAATCCATGAATTTTAAAAATTTTATTTTTCCCTTTTACCTATTCATTGTGTATGTAATTTTCCCCACAGAAAAATAAAATTTTGTTAAAAATTTAACAATATCATTCTTTGTCTA
This sequence comes from Bathynomus jamesi, assembly GCA_023014485.1. Taxonomy (NCBI): domain Eukaryota; kingdom Metazoa; phylum Arthropoda; class Malacostraca; order Isopoda; family Cirolanidae; genus Bathynomus; species Bathynomus jamesi. Next base: position 346,880 of record JAJOZX010004441.1, on the reverse strand, counting down.
ACTTAATTGTTTGTCTAAATTAACGTATTAATCCTTTTATTCTGTTTGCATAAATTAAAGTTTTAATCTTTGAATTTTTTATATTTATAAGCAAGTGTCATTTTAAAGATTTGATTACTCTGCATTGTACCCAACCACCCGAACTCGTTCTGTATAAAATTTGTATTGTAAAAAAGAATTCGTCATCATCTAATTTGAATTCGTTAGATGTTATTTTCTCAATTGTATTGTATTAATTGTATTATATTAATGTATTAATTAATGCCATTTTAGAAGGGGGGAACACTGTAAAAATGAACAATGAATAATCCATATTCATTTTTACATGAGAAACCAAAATCGCCTAAGCGAGTTTTGGATAGAATTTCGATTTGTACTTCTTTATTCATTACTGTATTTCTCTAATTCATCTTTTCTAATAATGACTTATACACTATGACGTCATAAAATAACTTAATTCTCTCTACGTTTCCCAAACCTTGTACACTGAATCATGTGCTTAGTATTTGAACATCTTCCGTATTCAATGTATGGTAAATTCTTTAATCATAGTGTTGTGGTGTTATGTAGTATAAATATTATTATTCAACCATATTTATCTATACGTCCATATCTTATCTTGACCATTATCCTATATAAATTTTATTAAATATTCATTTTACTCGTGTCAGTCTCTGAAACGCAAAACTTTATGCATTCGTTCGAAAACGCACAAATACGTTCTCGTATTATTTTTTTATTTTTATTTATATCACCTCCCGCAATGAACTCGAAAATGCTGAGGTAAGTGTTCAAATTCCGCTCATACGACAGAAGCGAACGCTTCTAAGATAAAAATCTTCTTTCGCTCCGATTCAAATTTATAACATAATATAACATAATATAACATATTATGTTGTATATAAATTAGCTTGTATGTGCTCATGTACTTGTGTTGTACTAATAACCATATATAATAACCATATATAATAACCATATATTATAACCATATATATTATAACCATATATTATAACCATATATAAATATATAAAAACACTGTAAGAATGGTAAACGACGTAATGTACTTCAATGAAACTGTAATTGAATGTAATGACTTAATATATAATGTAAGAATGTACTTTAATAGAACTGTAATGGACAATCATAAACGAATGTGAAGTAATCCATAATTATAATCGTAATTGTAATGAACCAAAATTAATACTTACTCAGTCATGTACTTAAATTGTACTTATGTACTACTATGAAATGATATCTCCTTCAGAAATGAAGACTCGGCAAAAAAATACGATGTTTTTTATTTTTTTTTTTTTATTTGGAATCTTTCAAACATCTGATCATGTGTTTAAAAGGGGGTAACTTAACCTTCAACTGCCTTCCCCCAACATTTGGCTTATATTATACATGTATTTGTAAAATGAACTTCACCTCATTACGGGACTCTGCTTTGGTCACTGCTACGAGACTCCTTTGTTAGCAGCCTCGCTGCGGGGAGGGGGCAGAGGCCCCTTGCCTCCTTAATTCTTTTTTAGATTCCGGCCTGAGCTATGGTCGAAAGAGGTCGAACCTCTACCTCTGTAAATTGAGAGCACTACCTGTACATTTTTAGAAGTAAACTACAGTAAGAGAAACTTTTTATTTTCCCCTTCGAGCCGTGCTCTCTTCAGAAGAACTTAGTCAGTTAAGTCGATAAGTTATAAAAGAAAAGTCGATAATTTTAGTATCAGAGAAAGTATCAGAGTATTATAAAAAGAGAAGAATTAACAACTGGCGACCCTTTGCCCAAATTAAGAAAGAGACAACCCAAGCACCATAGAAGATATTGGCATAACAGTCTGGCGAGTCTGTAACCAAGAGTTTAACAAGTGGCGACCCACCATTTGACCGGCGGAAAAGAATTAGAATGTTATAGAAGAAATATCCGTTGCTGCCTCCCAACTAGAACGCCTCGTCGATACGAGACAACCCAAGGGACATAGAAGAAGAGGATTTTAACAAAATTGGCGACCCTATAGCCAGGATAAACATTTGGCGACCCTACTACCAAGATTAGAAGAATATTTTAAGAAGAGGATTTTAACAAGTGGCCACTCTTTGACCAGGATAGAAATTACCCTGCATCAGGATAAAACCATTTGACCGGCGTGTCACGACTTCTAGTTCGTCACATCCACCCTTGAACCGGTGTGTAACGACTCCAAGTTCTCCACGCCTGGTTTTCACCCAAGAAGAAGTAGCCAGCAAGACGTCTTCAGGACACGTCTCAAGGATTTCGCCGTAGAAATTTTGTTAAGTACAGTTTGTTTTTTAAGTAATTTATAAACACTTGAAAAGTCAGTATTATTAACAGGTAATAATGATTATCAAGTCAGAATTTACAAGAAACAGTGAACATTCCATACACCAGTGATACATTTTTTTGAGTGAAACAGTAAAAAGTCACAGAAGTTAATTGTCACAGAAGTTAATTGTCACAGAAGTTAATTGTCACAGAGTTATTTTTCAGTTATTTTCACTATTATAGTTAGTATAGAATAATTTTATTTTATGTACCAAACATAATAGTACAGTACCTTCGCGTACATTAGAGTGAAATATTATTTACATTTTTTATTTTTGTTTACAATTTTTTCAAATTATTGAATTGAATTGACTTGCAAAATTAAGAAGAGAGAGTTTACAGAGAGTTTATAGAGTTATAGAGATACTTGAAAACATTTCAAGTTCCAGTTTCAGTTTTCAGTTTCAAGATACTTGATAGAGTTCAAGTTAGTTCAGTTTCAGTTTCAAGATACTTGATAGAGTTCAAGTTAGTTTCAGTTTCAGTTTCAAGATACTTGATAGAGTTCAAGTTAGTTTCAGTTTCAAGATACTTGATAGAGTTCAAGTTAGACAGTTTCAGTTTCAAGATACTTGATAGAGTTCAAGTTAGACAGTTTCAGTTTCAAGATACTTGATAGAGTTCAAGTCAGACAGTTTCAAGTTTCAAGTCCCAAGTCAGTTTTCAAGTCCCAAGTCAGTTTTCAAGTCCCAAGTCAGTTTTCAAGTCCCAAGTCAGTTTTCAAGTCCCAAGTCATTTCAATGCAGTCAATTGAATTCAACTTTTTCTTTGTAGTTTAAGAGAATTTAATATAAGAAAATGTAATTTAAGAATTTAATTCAACCTTTTTTTTGTTGTAAAAGAGAATTTAATTCAACCTGAATTGACCGGTTTGTCTTTAGTTTAACCTTTTTTCTTGTTTGTAAAAAGGAAATTGACCGATTTGTCTTTTCTTTTCATGCCATTGTTGCGTATATAAATATATAGTTATGTATTTTATTATTTGTAACAAAACCGTTTTTACAAAGGTTGTAACGATTTGGATTATATTGTAATGTATATGAGGAACATGCCGTCCCTCCGTTTTGTTTCAACTCTTTTAATTTTTGTTCTAAGTAGTGTGACAAGCAATCTTTAAAAAAAAAAAAAAGAGCAAAGTGCTCACGAAAAGATGTAATTGTCAATTTCAGACTTATACCCCCTGCTTAGTCACTCAATTCCCCGAATGTAGTACTCCAAACTTTGTTTTTTATTTTTATTTTATTGTAACACCCCAACCCCGGTTGAACCGTGTCAACCAGAGAAATGGTTCAACCATGGTTAATTCCTCTTTGGTACTATGGAACAAACTCAATTTATGTTAAGTTGTGTTTTTTTTATTTTTAAGTATTTTATGTTTAGCTCATTAAAATACATAGTTAATTTCTATTTTTAATTTGTATTTTTCATTTCTTTGTTCATTTAATCGTGAGTAATTGTCCTTAAATTTAGAATTTTATAATAATTGACTTAAACTTAAAAGATTTTATAACCCTAAACCCATCTTAAATTATTATTTTTAAACTTTGTTAATTCAAAAACCTTCCAAATCCCTACACATACACGCGCACGTATGCACACTATATATACTATATATACAAACCTTATGCTAAAATCATTGGATATCACAATAAACTATTTCATTACGTGTAAGTGCTAACTATGCTATTTAGTCTTAATCATTTTTGCTTTCTAATATATCTTGCTCATGCATTTATTCAGTTAATTTAACAATCCTCTCAGCTAATCTGTCCCTCAAAATTATAAGATACACACCTTGTACCTAATACACAAATACACACTAGACCACAGGTCTATACATCATCCACTACATAATTCGATTTTTTACCTACAATAGTCAATAAAAATTAGTTTATGAATTGTACTATCATGGTAACCTTGAAAAATCCATGAATTTTAAAAATTTTATTTTTCCCTTTTACCTATTCATTGTGTATGTAATTTTCCCCACAGAAAAATAAAATTTTGTTAAAAATTTAAAAATATCATTCTTTGTCTAACTTAATTGTTTGTCTAAATTAACGTATTAATTTTTATTCTGTTTGCATAAATTAAAGTATTAATCTTTGAATTTTTTATATTTATAAGCAAGTGTCATTTTAAAGATTTGATTACTCTGCATTGTACCCAACCACCCGAACTCGTTCTGTATAAAATTTGTATTGTAAAAAAAGAATTCGTCATCATCTAATTTGAATTCGTTAGATGTTATTTTCTCAATTGTATTGTATTAATTGTATTATATTATTGTATTAATTAATGCCATTTTAGAGGGGGGGGGGAACACTGTAAAAATGAACAATGAATAATCCATATTCATTTTTACATGAGAAACCAAAATCGCCTAAGCGAGTTTTGGATAGAATTTCGATTTGTACTTCTTTATTCATTACTGTATTTCTCTAATTCATCTTTTCTAATAATGACTTATACTATGACGTCATAAAATAACTTAATTCTCTCTACGTTTCCCAAACCTTGTACACTGAATCATGTGCTTAGTATTTGAACATCTTCCGTATTCAATATATGGTAAATTCTTTAATCATAGTGTTGTGGTGTTATGTAGTATAAATATTATTATTCAACCATATTTATCTATGTCCATATCTTATCTTGACCATTATCCTATATAAATTTTATTAAATATTCATTTTACTCGTGTCAGTCTCTGAAACGCAAAACTTTATGCATTCGTTCGAAAACGCACAAATACGTTCTCGTATTATTTTTTTTATTTTTATTTATATCACTCCCGCAATGAACTCGAAAATGCTGAGGTAAGTGTTCAAATTCCGCTCATACTACAGAAGCGAACGCTTCTAAGATAAAAATCCTTTCGCTCCGATTCAAATTTATAACATAATATAACATAATATAACATATTATGTTGTAATAAATTAGCTTTATGTGCTCATGTACTTGTGTTGTACTAATAACCATATATAATTACCATATATTATAACCATATATTATAACTATATTATAACCATATATTATAACCATATATTATAACCATATATAAATATATAAAAACACTGTAAGAATGGTAAACGACGTAATGTACTTCAATGAAACTGTAATTGAATGTAACGACTTAATATATAATGTAAGAATGTACTTTAATAGAACTGTGATGGACAATCATAAACGAATGTGAAGTAATCCATAATTGTAATCGTAATTGTAATGAACCAAAATTAATACGTACTCAGTCATGTACTTAAATTGTACTTATGTACTACTATGAAATGATATCGCCTTCAGAAATGAAGACTCGGCAAAAAAATACGATAAGTTTTTTATTTTTTTTTTTATTTGGAATCTTTCAAACATCTGATCATGTGTTTAAAAGGGGGTAACTTAACCTTCAACTGCCTTCCCCCAACATTTAGGCTTATATTATACATGTATTTGTAAAATGAACTTCACTTCATTACGGGACTCTGCTTTGGTCACTGCTACGAGACTCCCTTGTTAGCAGCCTCGCTGCGGGGAGGAGGCTGAGGCCCCTTGCCTCCTTAATTCTTTTTTAGATTCCGGCCTGAGTTATGGTCGAAAGAGGTCGAACCTCTACCCCTGTAAATTGAGAGCACTACCTGTACATTTTTAGAAGTAAACTACAGTAAGAGAAACTTTTTATTTTCCCCTTCGAGCCGTGCTCTCTTCAGAAGAACTTAGTCAGTTAAGTCGATAAGTTATAAAAGAAAAGTCGATAATTTTAGAATCAGAGAAAGTATCAGAGTATTATAAAAAGAGAAGAATTAACAACTGGCGACCCTTTGCCCAAATTAAGAAAGAGACAACCCAAGCACCATAGAAGATATTGGCATAACAGTCTGGCGAGTCTGCAGCCAAGAGTTTAACAAGTGGCGACCCACCATTTGACCGGCGGAAAAGAATTAGAATGTTATAGAAGAAATATCCGTTGCTGCCTCCCAACTAGAACGCCTCGTCGATACGAGACAACCCAAGGGACATAGAAGAAGAGGATTTTAACAAAATTGGCGACCCTATAGCCAGGATAAACATTTGGCGACCCTACTACCAAGATTAGAAGAATATTTTAAGAAGAGGATTTTAACAAGTGGCCACTCTTTGGCCTGGATAGAAATTACCCTGCATCAGGATAAAACCATTTGACCGGCGTGTCACGACTTCTTGTTCGTCACATCCACCCTTGAACCGGTGTGTAACGACTCCAAGTTCTCCACGCCTGGTTTTCATCCAAGAAGAAGTAGCCAGCAAGACGTCTTCAGGACACGTCTCAAGGATTTCGCCGTAGAAATTTTGTTAAGTACAGTTTGTTTTTTAAGTAATTTATAAACACTTGAAAAGTCAGTATTATTAACAGTTAATAATGAGTATCAAGTCAGAATTTACAGGAAAGACAGTGAACATTCCATACACCAGTGATACATTTTTTTTAGTGAAACAGTAAAAAGTCACAGAAGTTAATTGTCACAGGGTTAATTGTCACAGAGTTAATTGTCACAGAGTTATTTTCAGTTATTTTCACTATTATAGTCAATATAGAATAATTTTATTTTATGTACCAAACATAATAGTACAGTACCTTCGCGTATATATATATATATATATATATATATATATATATATATATATATATATATATATATATATATATATATAAAATTCGATTTTCTATAGCATACACAAAAAAAATCATCGAACAAAACACGCGGTGTTTTTGCAACAGTGTGTGTGTGTGTGTGTGTGTGTGTGTGTGTGTGTGTGTGTGTGTGTGTTCGTGCCAGCCGCACGTACCGTATTTGTCGGTTGATAAGACGCACTTTTTTTCCTTATAAATACCTTAAAAAATTGCCCTGCGTCTTAGAAGCCGGAAGTGGCAATACAGCACTTCAATTAATTAATTGATTAATAACAAATAATAAGAGTAATAATCATATTATCTTTCTTTATTGGCTTTTGGGTTTTCTTTTTATTGAATTTTACATATCCATTGTATTAACAATAAAGTCCATCAAAAACTTTTTTCTTGAATTTACCTTTCCAAAATTAAGGTGCGTCTTTCACGGCGCAGCGTCTTGTAAGCCGTCAAATACGGTATTTATACCGAGTAATATCCCGAAACTTCATATATAAAACAATAAATTAATTGCAATTTTGGCATCCAACCTGCGTGCCCATTACTGGATGAACCGAATCAGGCGCATTGATTGTCCGGATATCGAGTACTACACGCTTCTCTCTCTCTCTCTCTCTCTCTCTCTCTCTCCTCTCTCTCTCTCTCTCTCTCCCTCTCTCTGTGGACCTACGTAGGATAGGAGAGTGGTCCGAAAAATAGCAAATGCCGTTTAACTTGGGTAAATGTAAGGTCATGCCATTGGCTACGCCAATCCCAAGTCGGACCACTCGAAGTTGAGGAGTAATTTCAATGCTACTGATTTGGAAAAGGACATGGGTGTGCTAATTAGCAGCGACCTTAAGTTTACCAAACAGTGCGTAGAGGTGGAAAAGAAAGTCCAGAATCTGTTGGGTTATGTCAGGAGGCGATTTCGATTTCGGAAACAAGGAGATTGTGCTCTCTCTGTACAATTCCCTGGTTCGGCCGCACCCTGAGTATGCTGTGCAGTTCTGGTCAATCGTAACACCGATATAACGGGCCCACGCTTTGGACATTGAAGTACTGATTGGTCGCCTTCACGACTAATGGTGCATTTATCGGTTCATTCTCTCCGTAGATTTATCTTCAATGCTCACATCTCAAGGTGTAAGAGTGAATTGTTCGCTTGCACGCTCTTTCACGACAATATTTTGCATTAATATTTGCAAGCATACTACTCGATCCTCAACTTTCCCATTTTGGATAGGGAAATAGACATATAATTTGAGCGGTGGCAAGTCGTTACAGGAATATTTTCATCAGAGCCCCTCAGCTCAGTACCACAGGAAACAGTATTAGCGCAGCTACTCTTCATAATCCTGACATAGATCATTACCAGAGAGAGCGCAGTAACATCCGCTGACACAAAGATCAGTAGAAAAATAAGAAATCTAGAAGTTCTCTACAAGCAGAATGTTTTTGTGGAGATACAACAAGATTTTGTCATTTTTGTACAAAATGAAGTATAATAAAAACAATAGTTTCAGAGTTCATCCGGGCTCGAGACCCGGTGACGGCCACCGGCGCGCGGTAAACGATCATCCTTCCGCACAATTGGTTGGTAGATAAATGGGTACCCTGGGTGATCTAGTGGTTAAGACGCTGTGTTGCTGGTGTTTCGGATTCCATGTTAAACTGAAGGTCTAAGGCGGACTAAAAAGCTTGACCGTCAGAATGAACAATTCAGGGGGGATGCTTACCAATAAAGTTGAACTTTTTTAATGCATGAAGGATGGGACAGGGGGGTAATAATGTAGTAAGTTTTAGGAGAAGTTGTTTTGTTTTTATATGAAGTTTAACATTCAGAAATTTCAACTGTTACGGTACGGAAAAAAGGGGAGGACCTAAAATTCCATGGAATAGAAAAGAAGATTAGACGCATGGTACAGAACAATCCCCGATGAGCCGGATGTACCTATGTGAGGTGGAGAGTAAAAGAAGCAAACTCACTACTTCATCAGGCCAACTCGAGAGGAGGCGCAGTAAGCTTGACCTTCGTGAAATCACCGCACGTAATAATAATAATAATAATAATAATAATAATAATAATAATAATAATAATACAAGAGTTAGGACAATTGTATGCATCATTTGGGTTGATCGCTGCGCCTGACCGGTTGTCTGTTAAACTGATGCAAACCCTTTAAGTTGATTTCTGATAATTATCATTTTTAACAGTGATTTCGAAATACAATCAATAATGTGTGTGTGTGTGTGTGTGTGTGTGTGTGTGTGTGTGTGTGCCGTCCTCACTTTCTATTCCTGACAAAACTTTCTCTCTCTCTCCTCTCTCTCTCTCTGTTTATATATATATATATATATATATATATATATATGTGTGTGTGTGTGTGTGTGTGTGTGTGTGTGTGTGTGTGTGTGTGTGTGTGTGTGTAAAAATGAACAATGAATAATCAATATTCATTTTTACATAAGAACCAAAATCGCTTAGCGCGAGTTTGGATAAAAATTTTATTTGTTGCTTTCTATTTTTTTTCAGTGTCACAACCATGCGACCTACCATTTCTATGGTTTAAGTCGTATCCATATTTCCATATCTTATCTTGACCATTATCCTATATCAATTTTATTAAATATTCATTATTACTCGTGCCAGTCTATGCATCCGTACCTGTTCGTTCAAAGTCGTGCAAATACGTTCTCATGTATTATTTTTTTATTTTTTACTTTTTATTTTAATTATTTCACCTTCCGCAATGAACTCGCAAACGCTTATGCAAGTGTACGCAATTCGATGATCACAGCATAATATGAAAATAAAAACCCACTCTAATAGAGAGAGTTTATTTCCACAACAGTCTATTAGAGTGGGTTTTTATTTTCATATTTTGACCTTCACGTCGAAAAAAGTGAAGTTTTTTGCATTCATCACAGCATAAATCGAACATCTGAAAACGTGAAACTCCTGTTCCTCTGATTCAAATTTATAAGATATTATAACATATTATGTTGTATATAAATACATACCGTATGTGCCCATGTACTTCGTGTTGTACTAATAACCATTATAAATATAAAAACACTGTAAGAATTGTAAGTGACTAATGTAATTGATGTGATGTACTTTAATGAAACTGTAATTAATTATAATAATTTAATATATAATGTAATAATGTACTTTAAATGGAATTGTAATTAACGATACTAAGTGAAATGTGAATTAATCCATAATCGTAATCGTAATTGTAATAAACCAAAATTAAAATGTTCTCAGTAATGTACTTAAACTGTACTCATGTACTACTCCGAAATTATGTCGCCTTTAGAAATGTATACTCGGCGAAAATACGATTATTTTTTTTTAACTTTTATTTGGAATCTTTCAAAAATCTGATCATGTGTTTAAAGGTGGGGAACTTAACCTTCAAACTGCACTCCCCAAAAAATTTAGATTGTATATAAATCATGTAATTGTAAAATAATTTCACTTCTACTTCTTAACTTCTACTTCGACTTCACTCCCTTGTTAGCAGCCTCGCTGCGAGGAGGGGGCAGAGGCCCCTTGCCTCCTTAATTATTTTAGATTCCGGCCTGAACCATGGTCAAAAGAGGTCGAACCTCTACCCCTGTAAATTCAGAGCACTACCTGTACATTTTTAGAAGTAAACTACAGTGAAAGAAGTTTTTTTTATCTTTTCCTTCGAGCCGTGCCCTCCTCCGAGAACTCAGTCAGTAAAGTCGATAAGTTTAGTATTAGAGAAAGTATCAGAGTATTATAGAAAGAGAAGAATTAACAACTGTCGACCCTATAGTGAGAGAAAAATTAGAATATTAGGGAAGAAAAAACTATCGCGAGAAATATCCGTTGCTGCCTCCCAACAGGAACCCCCGTCGACTTCGAACCAACCCAGGCCATAGACGGAGGGGTTAATATATATATATATATATATATATATATATATATAAATATGATTCAATTCCAATTGTTGAGTACTCTCGAAGTGTGTGTGTGTGTGTTAATTTTGAAAAAAATGCCTAAGCTCTACTGTGTGTTATATAATTAACTAATCTTAGTCCAATAAGTGGGTTCCCTGGGGAGTCTAGTGTTTAAGATGCTGGGTGCTGATGGGTTGTGGCTCACGTTAAAATATAAGTCTAAGGTGGAATGATACATGTGGTGCGATGCGCATTTTCCACACGAGTACGAAAATTATAAGAATAATAATAAACCTGTTCATCCATGCAAAGTACATGCAAAGAAAAATAAAATATAAAAATAAATTTAATGCGAGCTAAGACGACTGAAACAATATTTGCAGTCGGTGGAGGAAAATCTGGGTCTTTGAGACGAGATGTGGGTCAAACCACATTCCAATATAACTGATGTGACCATTTTGATATTTGGTCGCAATAGTTACACGCTTTCTCCCCGACAAAAATAAGTAGACACTTTCGGGGGAATTTGCCATAATGTTTTACTGTGTTATATATATATATATATATATGTGTGTGTGTGTGTGTGTATATATATATATATATGTTAACCCCTCCGTCTATGGCCCTGAGTCGGTTCGGTATCGACGGGGGTTCTGGTTAGGATGCAGCAACGGATATTTCTTCTATAACATTCTAATTCTTTTCGGTCGCCACTCTGTTAAACTCTTGGCTACAGACTCGCCAGACTGTTATGCCAATATCTTCTATGGTGCTTGGGTTGTCTCTTAATTTGGGCAAAGGGTCGCCAATTTTTAATTCTTCTCTTTCTATAATACTCTGATACTTTCTCTGATACTAAAATTATCGACTTTTCTTTTATAACTTGTCGACTTGACTAAGTTCTTCTGAAGATAGCCCAACTCGAAGGGAAAAATAAAAAGTTTCTCTTACGGTAATTTACTTCTTAAAAATTTACAGTTAGTGCTCTGAATTTACAGGGGTAGAGGTTCGACCTCTTTCGACCATGGCTCAGGCCGGAATCTAAAAAAAACTAAGGAGGCAAGGGGCCTCTGCCCCCTCCTCGCAGCAAGGCTGCTAACAAGGGAGGCTCGTAATGAAGTGCTAATATGAAGTGACTTAATCATGAAGTCTAATGAAGAAGTGCTGTAATTTTACAAGTACATGTATAATATAACCCTAAATGTTGGGGGACGACAGTTGAAGGTTAAGTTCCCCCCCTTTTAAACACATGATCAGATGGTTTGAAAAATTTCAACTAAAAATAAAAAAAAATAAAAATAAAAACTAATCGTATATTTTTGCCGAATCTTCATTTCTGAAGGCGATATCATTTCGTAATAGCACACATAAGTACAAATTAAGTACACGACTGAGTACGTATTAATTTTGGTTCATTACAATTACGATTATAATTATGGATTACTTCACATTCGCTTATGATTGTCCATTACAGTTCTATTAAAGTACATTCTTACATTATAAATTAAATCATTACATTTAATTACAGTTTCATTGAAGTACATTACAAGTTATTATTAATTACAGTTTCATTAAAGTACATTACGTTATATTAAATTAAAGTATTACAGTTAATTACAATTAAACAGTTACTATAACTTTGTTTTGTTTTTTACAGTGTTTCATATTAATAGACAATTTAGATGTTAGAAATATAATACAAAGTACATGGCACACATGATATAGATTTATATAAATAATATGTTATAATATGTTTAACATGTTATAAATTTGAAATCAAAGCGAACGGAGATATTTTATCTTTGAGGCGTTCGAATCTGTCGTCGTGAGCGGAATTCGATCTTAGTAAGCATTTATGAATATCTTGAGGGGTGAACGCACTTGAAAAAAAATGATAAAAAAAATAATACGAGAACGTATTTTTGCGTTTTCGAACGAACGAGAAAAAATGAATATTTAATAAAATTTATATAGGATAATGATCAAAGGGAATTAATGACGGGGAAAACGTGACGTATGGATGAATATGGTTGAATAATAATGTTTATACTACATAACACCACAACCTTATTACTAAAGAATTTACCATACATTGAATACGGAAGATGTCCAAATACTAAGAACGTGATTCAGTGTACAAAGTATGGGAAACGTAAAGAGAATAAAGTTATTTTATGACGTCATAGTGTATAAGTCATTATTAGAAAAGATGAATTAGAGAAATACAGTAATGAATAAAGAAGTATAAATCGAAATTCTATCCAAAACTCCCTAAGGCGATTTTGGTTTCTTATGTAAAAATGAACATTCAAACATAAAACTATAAGAACATAAGTACTGCATGAAGACAATGAATCCATATAATGATGGTGTAGGAATTGTTCATTGTTCATTTTTTACATACATATATATATATATATTAGGGTGACAACTTATAGGGATAAAATTTGAAATTCAAAAACATTTGCCGGCCATTTGTCCAATGCTGCCACCCTCTGAGAAAACACTGTAGACGAAATCTCATGGAATTCGGAAAGCATTTAGGGGTGCCTCGAGTCACATGAATGAAACTGTCGCGCGGAAGAAATTTCAAGAATGAACGAGTTTCGACAACGCTTCAAAAACAAAAATGTTTCGAGAATGCAAGTGTATTATATAATTTAATAGAATTGTTTCCTTTATTTCATACTATAGATTATGCAAATCGATTAATTTATTTCATTAAATTAAAATTTTCATAAATAAATCGTTAAATAATATGATGTGTATCAATCTTTGGATGATCAGCTTTTGGTGCTTCAAGTTCATTTTGGATACGACTGCCTGACTGAAAACAACGCTTAGAAGTTCTCTCTCGATTCTTTTAAGATATCTAAGGTAATATTTTTTATTTTGATACATTGATTATATTATTATTGGAAATTGTTCTAGAAAAGTTTCATTAATTGTTGGCATAGTTTGATGTTTAAATTATATAAATTTGGATAAGTACAAGATAAGATAAGTACAAGACCCTGTCAGACCTTCCATCGAGTCTGAATGAGAATCGAGAAGAACTGATCGCTTGCTGGAATCTATATCTGACAAAACATCAGCCGAGGGATGATTACCGTGAATTCTTGGAGTTGTCGATTACAATCCTTGGAGGTAATTTACCTAACTTTAGGTTTCGGCGACCTGGAGCACTTCACCGAGCACGTTGGATGGCAAAAGTAATTTATTCATTAAAAATCCTGCTGCTTTCCCATCAGTTCAGACTTACAACTCGTGAAATGTCTGGCTTAAAACGATTTGTATTTTTTACCCTGGAGTTATATGTCAGCGCGTGGTTCACGGCCAGCAGTCCTTCTTCTGCTCCCGCGAACGATTTGAAGCTTCTTCAAGACCTAGCAAAGTACCACGATGAAAAGATCTCAGCATCCTGCCTTAGTGTCCTCGGTCGTCACTTATGGAACCTCAGCGAGTACTTGATTGGTCTCGCACTCTTTGATAAAGGTATCAATGCAACGACGAAAAAGAATATCGCTCGATCAAACCTCGAAAAAGAAGCTGCTGAAGATCCTCCAAAGCGAGCCCCAATACCTGCTGTTTCTTCCAGTTCAACAAAGCAGCTCTCGGACTTTGCCTCGAAAGGATCAAAGCTTCTCTTTGAACTTCTAAAAATTAATGATGGTTTCTTGTCCTAGGAACCAGAGACCTGGCCGGACGACGAAGATTTCAAGACTGGTTTGACTATAGTTGAAGGACTAAAAGTCGTCAATGACATGGCAGAGAGGGAATTGCCTTGATCCAGGCCTTCAATACTAAGATTACGAAGAATGAAGAACAGCGCCAACATCTCTTGCAGGTTGTTGAGGATCATAGGCAGTCTCAGCCTGGTACATTGAAAAAGGGGTATGGTTTGAGGAAAAGCAAGAATTAATGGGTGGTCTACAATTGAATGAAAGACACCCTGGAATATATTTAGTAAATATATTATTTACTTATTACGATTGGAGTACGCCTGCACTTAAACCTTATGAACTAAAACTAACGTTTATTTACATTAATTAAAACAAATATTAATTAATTTTTACTAGGTAAAGAATAATTATTTTTTGTTATAAGGAGAATTATTTACCTCACTTGAGACACCCTTAAATATTATCAGAATGACCTAATATTTACAGTACAATGTTTCCTCATGTAGTAGCAGCATTGAACAAATGGCCAATAAAAAACTCCAACTTTCGATTTTTATTGTCACCCTAATATATAATATATATATATATATATATATATATATATATACATAAAGTGTGTGCTGTTATATTTATAATGTTTATTGTTAATTAAATATACTAGCATGAAAGTACGAATTAATTTTAATTTAAATTAGTTTGAAAATAAATTAATAAAGGATTCCTCTTTTTTGATTTCGCTGAATTTTCTTTATAAAAAAAATAATATAATTAATTTGGAGTTAAAATAAAAATCAATAATCTGTTTTTCACTCCACCTTAGACCTACAGTATAACATGGAAACCGAAACATGGTACGGAATCCACCACAGTTGGTAATTTAATATACGTTAAACTGTAGATCTAAGGTGGAGTGAAAAGCTTGACCTTCGTCAGAATGAACAATTCGGGCGGAAGCTAACCAAAGGTTATATATATATATATATATATATATATATATATATATATATATATATATATATATATATGTTTAAAGTGCGTATTGTTTTTGCATGCATTTTTCTTTTATTGTTAATTAAATATACTAGCATGAAAGAAAGTACGAAGAAAACAAAGGACTAAAGGAATCCTCAATTACATTGATTTCGGTGAAATTTCTTTATAAAAAATAATAGACTTCTCATTTAATTCTTTTGGTTGTATACAGTATATAAAGTGTACTGTTATTTTCTGTGGTTAATTTCGTGTTTTATTTATTTCAGATTAATTGACAAGTGAATTTCTTTTAAATATTGGGATTCGTTTTGCGTCTAAATAATAATGTATTGTAATAATTCTTTTGCTGAACAATTATGGAGAACGTTTTCCTGTCTCTTGTGGGCAGTGTAAAGCTTTCGCTTAGTTAACTATATGAATATTAAGATGGCCGAAAAATGTTTGCGAAATTGAAAAGACATAGGAAAGACAAAAGTAAGTAGACACTTTCGGAGCAAATGAAAGCGATTCAGGTCTCTCGAATTATAGGTAAATTAAATATTATTCTTATAGAATATGTCATTGGAATAATGTACAATATAAAGAGTCCAGTGTATTTCTTTTATTATTAATATTGGTGTTTTATTTAATTCTTTTGCTAAGCCATGGATTAATTGTCTAGTGTATTTCTTTTATTGTTAATATTGGTGATCGTTTAAATGTATTGAATTAATTCGAGCAAATTAAGGAGAACGTCTCTCTTGCCTTTATTAAATAACACAATTAAATTAAATGGTGCTGTCTGGTAACCCTGCATATATAAATTAAATAGTGGCCTCTGGAAACTCATCTATATATAAATAATTAAAATGGTGGTATCTGGCAACTCTCCTTATATAAATAAATAGAATGTATAGTGCTCTCTGGTAACCCCTCCATATAATAAAATGTGGTATCTGGCAACTCCATACCCTCTATATAACAGCTGCGGATCCCCTGGACGCTCATTATGTCACGGACTCCGGTGGAATAAACAGATTTCTCTCCTTCTTAGGTTAAGGCTTAGGTTAGGGTTTCCATTTGGGGGGTGAGGACATCCCACCTTCTCCCCCAAAGACCCTCCTCCTTCTCCTTTCTCTCCCTCTCTTAGGTTAAGGTTACCCCTTTGGGGGGAGGTCATCCTCCCTTCTCCCCCCAAGGCTCCCTCCCCTCTTCATTGCAGCTTAGGGGATAACCCCCTCCATCTTGTTGCATAACTCCTCCCCCTTGTTGTATAACCCCTTGCAACATTCCCCCTCCCAATTTGTTGCAGAACTTCTTGCAACATCCATCTCTCCCTTTTGCAACATTGCATTGCACTCGACCGTTTTGCGCCCATGCTACTAATCCTCTCCTTTATTTCGACTGCAGATGGCATTTGTGAAAGGTAATTGGTATTAGTGAGGTAGCTTCGTGTAAAAAAATCGTATAATCGTTACAAGTCTGACAAAATTAATACTTTTTTTATGGTTTCCTATGAGTATGAAGACCGAAAAAATATCAAGTTCCAAAAATTTTGCCGACCATAACAGTCGATAAAAAATCAAAATGACTGCTAAAATAAACAAAATATTTATTTTCAAATATTTAATGCACCGCGGGTCTACGGAGTGCTAACTGTTGAGATCCACTGCTTCAAAGGAGTTATCGGGTATGAAAACAAATGCCTCTGTAGCGTGAAGATAGCTTTTCCAGGCCTGCCATGCAATCTTCTTACCCCTCCTGAAGGAAAAAGACATGGTGTCGCAAACTGAGAAAGCATGGAATACAGGAAGCATTGCTTTTTCCAAGTGTGCGACAGATGCTGTTGATATTATAAAAACAAAACTCCAAAATCTACCCATAGTTGGTTACTTGACAGGTAAGTTTCATATCATTAAATTGGCAAATAAGGATGACCAAAATGTCTGTATCGACTGTCCGGACATGGATTTTTGTGGCCCCTGTCTGCAGTGTATGCATTATGTGAACCACAACCCGTGTATCCGCTTCTTCGTGGGTGCACTCTAGCATAGGTTTACCCTTGCCTTTGTGGAGAACTGAGGTACCATTGGTGATGTAAATTTCCTTATTCTCTGGCCAGTCGTTGTATGCCACCTTGTCAGATAAGTAAGCAGAGTTCTTTGTTTGAAGAGTCAGGGAGGAACTCTTTCCACTTGACAGGGAGTTTTGTTTGAGGACTAACCTTGAGGCGCACACCACTGCCTCTCCCTTCTCATGTAGAATCCTTTCTGCTTCTGAACAAATACCTGTGCCACACCACATCTCCCCTGCTGACATGATTGAGTTCAAGCAGAAGAAATGGTAGGAAAATATTTTCTGGATAGTCTCCAAAGGTTGAGGCAGCAGTAGTAGGCAAAGTATGAACCAGGACAGCCGCACCAAAGATTGTGCAAACGTACTGGTGTGGAGGTTCAGACTCATTGCTACAACCCAGGCATCTCAATAAATCTGCCTTGGTACTCTTACGAAGTCTTCCAAACTCAGAGATACTAGGAGGATAGAGTTGATCCTCATGGAAAAAGAACACGTCTGGATCTCCATATAAAAAAATAGGATATTAGAATGCTGATTGTTTTTCAAGTACAATAGCTTTGAAAAGCATAATTCTCACTCGCAAATCAAAGCATGTGTGAAGTAGTTGGAGGTTTATATATTGCAGATAGGAACAAGCTTTGGGACAGGATCTAGATCCCTAGATCGCAAGATCCTGTCCCAAAGCTGGATCCTATCTGCTTTGCAGATAGCTGGTGAAGAAAGCTATATTTTTGGGGCCTCTTTGCGAGTGACCCGTTGCCCACGTTGTGCTAACATCATGAAAAAGAAAAAACTATAGTGTTTGTCATTTACCATTACTTATTCGGACTATAGTGGATTTAATTTTCCCAGAAGAGTTCCTTGTTCGATGCACGGTCTGTGTGTATCATGAAAAAACTTCAGGGGACCATTCTGAGTTCAATCCCATCATGACACGGATATGTTATGCGCCTTTAAAAGTGGACGCTCAATTTTGCAGGTTAAGGTTTAAGTTTTGGTTTTTGGCTAAATATACAACAGTTACTCATTTTTCTTTGATGTATTCAATTCAACGTGAATGCAACGAGTCTTTTGCTTATACTGAGGTCCTGAATATAGTAGGCTAGGTGTAGCTGTAAACCCTAGATCCTGTCCCAAAGCTGGATCTTATCTGCTTTACAGATAGCTGGTGAGTGAAGCTATATTTTTGGCGCCTCTTTGCGAGGGCCCTGTTGACCACGTCGGGCTACATCATGAAAAAGAAAAAACTATAATGTTTGTCATTTACCACTACTTATTCGGACTATAGTGGATTTAATCAAATTTTCCAAGAAGAGTTCCTTGTTCCATGTACGGTCTGTGTGTGTGTATATATATATATATATATATATATATATATATATATATGGGAATGAACTCAGAATGGTCCCCTGAGTTTTTTATGATACACACAGACAGTGCATGGAACAAGGAACTCTTCTGGGATAATTAAATCCACTATAGTCCGAATAAGTAATGGTAAATGACAAATACCATAGTTTTTCTTTTTCATGATGCTAGCCCGACGTGGGCAACGGGTCACTCGCAAAGAGGTCCCATAAATATAGCTTCCCTCACCAGCTATCTGCAAAGCAGACAGGATCCAGCTTTGGGACATGGATCTAGGGTTTAAAGCACCTAGCACTGCTACATTTAGAACCTCAATATAAGCAAAAGACTCGCTGCCTTCATGTCAGATTGAATGCATCAAAGAAAAAGTGGTAACTATTATATTTTTAGCCAAAAACCAAAACTTAAACCTCAACTGGCAGAATTGAGCGTCCACTTTTCAAGGTACATAACATGTCCGTTAGAAGTTGGGAATGAACTCAGAATGGTCCCCTGAGTTTTTTATGATACACACAGACAGTGCATGGAACAAAGAACTCTTCTGGGATAATTAAATCCACTATAGTCCGAATAAGTAATGGTAAATGACAAATACCATAGTTTTTCTTTTTCAAGATGCTAGCCCGACGTGGGCAACGGGTCACTCGCAAAGAGGTCCCATAAATATAGCTTCCCTCACCAGCTATCTGCAAAGCAGACAGGATCCAGCTTTGGGACATGGATCTAGGGTCCCAAAGCTGGATCCTGTCTGCTTTGCAGATAGCTGGTGAGGGAAGCTATATTTATGGGTCCTCTTTGCGAGTGACCCGTTGCCCACGTCGGGCTAGCATCATGAAAAAGAAAAACTATGGTATTTGTCATTTACCGTTACTTATTCGGACTATAGTGGATTTAATTATCCCAGAAGAGTTCCTTGTTCCATGCACTGTCTGTGTGTATCATAAAAAACTCAGGGGACCATTCTGAGTTCATTCCCATCTTCTAACGGACATGTTATGTACCTTGAAAAGTGGACGCTCAATTCTGCCAGTTGAGGTTTAAGTTTTGGTTTTTGGCTAAAAATATAATAGTTACCACTTTTTCTTTGATGCATTCAATCTGACGTGAAGGCAGCGAGTCTTTTGCTTATATTGAGGTTCTAAATGTAGCAGGGCTAGGTGCTTTAAACCCTAGATCCATGTCCCAAAGCTGGATCCTGTCTGCTTTGCAGATAGCTGGTGAGGGAAGCTATATTTATGGGACCTCTTTGCGAGTGACCCGTTGCCCACGTCGGTCTAGCATCTTGAAAAAGAAAAACTATGGTATTTGTCATTTACCATTGCTTATTCGGACTATAGTGGATTTAATTATCCCAGAAGAGTTCCTCGTTCCATGCACTGTCTGTGTGTATCATATATATATATATATATATATATATATATTAGGGTGGTCCAAGAAATAAAAGTTTTATTTTTGTACTTCCTCAAGGCTGCCCTTGTTTAAAATCATAAAAGGATAATTGCTACAAAAAATGAGTTCATTCCGATTATATTTAGAGGTGGCTACGAAATGAATAATTTTCTCTTAAATGAAAAAATAAGGAAATTTGACAAAAGAACATACAAATGGCTTTTAATTCTGTAAAGACGCTTTAGAGGGGGTAGGAAACATTCGTCGATGGGTTTCAACAATGCGGAGACGAAATTGTTTTTGCTGCTCATTTTTGGTAAGCGTTGTATTGTACCGTTGAATAAGAGTAATCGCTCTCTCTGCAGAGTCATTGACAACCTTCATCTTCAATGCTCTTTCTTTCAACAAATCGTAGTTGTCTTTACATGGCCAATCACTTGGTGGTTTCGAAAGAAACTCTTGAGCAATCTTCTTTCCGTTTTTATCCAGTATATCGAAGAGTTCAGCCGTCATCTCGCTGACGTAATTTTCCATTGGGTTTGCTGTTTTGAACAGGTTTGAATCGAGGCGCTTCAGACCTTTCGCTTTTGCAGGATGAGATAATTTTTTAACCATATTTTCTTTTACTTTGCTGTCCAACCCATCGTCAAAAAGTAATAGTCCAATCAGCTCTTCCGAGAAGTACCAGAGATGTCTCTTAAATGCCTTGAGTGCAATTTCAGCCAAAAGCCTGTTTGGATAAGTCTCCATAACTGTTAGAAAAGCTAAGTCGTTTCTAGGGGCCATCACTGCCAAGGGTGCTTCATGCCAATATTTAAAATAAACAAGTGCCACAAAGACACAAAAATCTTTCAGACCCTTTTTTTCATGAGCAGTAAGTTTCATTTGCTCCTGGAAGAGAAAGATCTTCAAAGCAAAGGTAGCTTTTACCACCCAGCGAGCCTGATGAAGAGCTCCGGGAGCTCTGATGTTGTACTTCTTAGGCAAACTTCCTCCCACGAAAATTAGAGAAAGATGGAGGAATTCACTGTAGTCATCTCTTGAGAAGCTGCTGTTCTGAAGAGCGTCGGAGAGGTACTGTATCATCTCTTGACAAAGTTCCCACAAGTTTCCTTCAAAAAGTTCCATTCCTGCTGATATAAAGTTTTCTTTATTGATAACTGGCCATTGTGCCATGAATCGCTTAAAAAATGACACTTTTGTTCCTTTCGAAGGTTCAAGCATACTAGAAAATACGTTAGCCAAAACGACTTCATACACATGGTGACGACATGCTATCCACGTAAGAGAACAACCTACAGCTCTCTCTATCAGGGTACAAGCTCCAGACATCAGCCCAGTATTTGATGCTGTTGTATCAAATGCAAGCCCCTGCAACTGGTTTCTCAAGCCCCACTCATCCAACATCCTGAGGCAGACATCAGTTTGTGTTTGTCCCATTCCGTGAGGTATGAGTAGAACACCAAGTAGTTTATCTTCTCCTCCTCCTGAAACAACGATTGCGATGCGGTCAACATTTTCATGTCCCCCTGTTATATCAGGAAGTATTTTCCCATCCCAGTGAAGCAGAAGCGGAGTGTCAGGAGAAAAGCTTGATTTTTCAGCAGTTGCGATAGTTTCACGAGCTCTAATTCGAGAAAATGACATTGAGCCCAGATCATGGCCAAAAGACCGAGCTGATGCTGCAATAACAAAGGCCGCATTGCGATAGCTTAGATTAACACGTCGAGTGCCTGGGCTACCTCATCTGAGATGACTGTTTTCTTGCATTTGGAAGGAGGGTTCGATGATCTACAGATCTACAGAAGCTAAGGCTAACAAAGACCCTAAGATCCACTCTAAGGTTAGCCCGAGAGAAAGGAAGAGTAGGGGTTAAGAGAAGAAAATAAGGGGTTAAATTAGTAGCAACACCTATCACTCATGGGTTAACATTCATTTAGAAAAAGAGAAAAGAGACTCAACATCATCATCCGCCGGCCAGTGCCGACAAGTCAGAAAAATAGTCGGAGAGAATAGGAAAGGGGTGAAAGATGAAAAGAAGTAAAATAAGAACGCTTACAAACCATGCAAACACAGTCTTAACTCACAGTCATACCATGCAAACTACAGACATGCAAGTAAAGAGAGTTACAGACAAGCAAGTAAGGAGAGAATAAGAAAAAAAAAAAAGTAGGTAAAGTTAAACAAAAAGTGGGTTATTTTACTCTACGAGTTACATCTACGTTCATGTTAGTCTAATTTTTTTTTTTTTTAATTTTATTGCTGGCATCACACGCTGGCATGTCACAAGCTGACATTAATCGTCAACAGACTCATCCTTGACCACCACCCCCAGAGCTCCTGTTACTAATTGTTTTTTTTATTTTAAACAACGTTAATATTTTTAAAATGCCTATCTAAACGGTTCTTAAACATATTAACGCTGGTAGAGTGAACGACTGACGCGGGAAGATTATCCCATTTATCAATTACTTTAAACGTAAAGAAGTTTTTAGCGATATTAGTAATGAAACGTCTGCCACGCAACTTAATTCCGTTATTACAAGTATTGCTATTATCGAAAGTGAACAGTTTGTCAAAATTTACGTTATCAATGTTATTAACGATTTTGAAAACTTCAATAAGCTCCCCCCTTAATCTCCTCGTTTTGAGTGAATGCAAGTCTAACACTTTAATTCTATCTTCATAAGGCTTGTTGCGCAATGAGGGAATTAGTTTCGTGGCACGACGCTGAACCTTTTCTAACCTATCAATATCCTCGCGCAAATACAGACACCAAAACTGAACGGCATATTCTAAATCAGGCCTGACTAGGGACTTCTAAGGGGCAATATAATATACTTCGATTTAAATTCGAAATTACGCGCTATGAAGCCTAACATCCTATTAGCTTTTGCGCAAGACTCCAGGCACTGGTTCCTAACCTTTAAATCCTTAGATACGCGTACACCTAAATAATCTACTTCCTCGTCAACGCTCGCTAACTCTCTACCATCCATCGTGTACGTGTAATTATTGTTACGAGAACCGGATCAAGTAAAGATAAGCACCCCAGCCTTCTTTAATTAGCCTTATAAGGCTAACTAACGAAAATATCACGACCTAACCTAACCAATCGTTAAGTCAACTGTACACCCTTGACGATTGGTTAGGTTAGGTCGTAATATTTTCGTTAGTTAGCCTTATAAGGCTAATTAAAGAAGGCTGGGGGTGCTTATCTTTACTTGATCCCGAGAACCTATATGCAAAACTTTACATTTGTCTACGTTAAATTGCATCTGCCACTTAACCGTCCACTCCATAATCCTATTTACATCGTCTTGGAGCCTATTTCTATCGTCTCGTTAACAACCCTACCGCCTATTTTAGTATCATCCGCGAATTTTGACACGTTACTAGTCAATCCTACATCTATGTAGCTAATGTAGATTACGAATATTAATGGGCCTAATACTGAACCTGTGGGACACCGCTACCTACATCCAACCACCCCGATTCACTACCATTAACAACGACCCTCTGTCTCCTAGCACGAAGCCATTCCTCTAACCAGTTAGCTACCTGACCGCGTATACCGTGCGCTTTAACCTTCGCAATTAATCTTCTATGCGGAATTGTATCGAACGCCTTTTAAAAATCTAAATAAATAACGTCAGCCGCTCTATGCCTATCGTATTCGCGCACTATTTCGTTATAAAATTCTAACAAATTAGTTAAACAAGATCTATGGCGTCGAAACCCATGCTGACTACCATTAATCAAATCTCTACTTTCTAAGTGATCGATGATACGATCCCAAATTACGGATTCCAAAAGTTTACCAACGTTAAGCTAATGGGCCTATAATTGCTAGCTAGTGTGCGGTCGCCTTTTTTAAAAATAGGCGTAACATTAGCTAATTTGAAGTCTTCAGGAATAACACTGAACAACAAAATTTAAGTTTAAAAAATATACATGAACCATTTTATG
>JAJOZX010004441.1:7500-317500 GCA_023014485.1 Bathynomus jamesi | reverse complement strand
TTTCGACTGCAGATGGCATTTGTGAAAGGTAATTGGTATTAGTGATGTAGCACGTGTAAAAAATCGTATAATCGTTACAAGTCTGACAAAAGTAATACTTTTTTTATAGTTTCCTATGAGTATGAAGACTGAAAAAATATCATGTTCCAAAAATTTTGCCGACCATAACAGTCGATAAAAAATCAAAATGACTGCTAAAATAAACAAAATATTTATTTTCAAATATTTAATGCACCGCGGGTGTTCAAATTGTATCACACAGTTAGGGTCCGGTTTAAAGGAACTGAAGGACACACAGAACTCTTATTTCCTTTATTAGACCCGAAATTTTACAAAAAATGGACGCCCAAATACGCCAAAATGGCCGAAAAACACAAAATGACTGTATTCAATGTTATGAAAGACCACGTGCGATTGGTATTCATTGTTTTGTTACATTTAGAATGTCTAAATTGTTTGGTATATTAACATACTAAAAAATCAGTAAATAACTAATATTTGAACACATAATTTGAGTCTTCCATCCCCAAACCTTCCCACCCCTATATTATTACGTACAGAGTGGTCATAAAGTCCCTTTGCAGTGAAATTACAGCATATCTGTATGTTGCCCTTGTTTTTCATGCAAAGGGACTTTGTGGCCGCCCCGTAGTATCGTACACGACTCTCTTTTACCGTTTTACATATTGTAGTAATGCATCCTGAAGGAGGAAACAAATAGTGGAATACATCATGTACGCTGAAGAATTTTTTCTTGGACGACAAAAGAAATAATGCGATACTGTACGTCATCCACAATAACGTTTTGCTAATCTAAAAATCGCATTAACTAAAAGTAGCTGCAAACATTTCACAAACATGGAGAAGAGATCCTTCCGTGCCTCGTTCACAAGGTCCAAGGTGCTGGTCTTATCATATATAACCACGGTCAAACGCTTTGGACCCTTGGAGTGCTAACTGTTGAGATCCACTGCTTCAAAGGAGTTATCGGGTATGAAGACAAATGCCTCTGTAGCGTGAGGATACCTTTTCCAGGCCTGCCATGCAATCTTCGTACCCCTCCTGAAGGAAAAAGACATGGTGTCGCAACCTGAGAAAGCATGGAATACAGGAAGCATTGCTTTTTCCAAGTGTGTGACAGATGCTGTTCATATTATAATAACAAAAGTCCAAAATCTACCCATAGTTGGTTACTTGACAGGTAAGTTTCATATCATTAAATTGGCAAATAAGGATGACCAAAATGTCTGTATCGACTGTCCGGACATGGATTTTTGTGGCCCCTGTCTGCAGTGTATGCATTATGTGAACCACAACCTGTGTATCCGCTTCTTCGTGAGTGCACTCTAGCATAGGTTTACCCTTGCCTTTGTGGAGAACTGAGGTACCATTGGTGATGTAAATCTCCTTATTCTCTGGCCAGTCGTTGTATGCCACCTTGTCAGATAAGTAAGCAGAGTTCTTTGTTTGAAGAGTCAGGGAGGAACTCTTTCCACTTGACAGGGAGTTTTGTTTGAGGACTAACCTTGAGGCGCACACCACTGCCTCTCCCTTCTCATGTAGAATCCTTTCTGCTTCTGAACAAATACTTGTGCCACACCACATCTCCCCTGCCGATATGATTGAGTTCAAGCAGAAGAAATGGTAGGAAAATATTTTCTGGATAGTCTCCAAAGGTTGAGGCAGCAGTAGTAGGCAAAGTATGAACCAGGACAGCCCCACCAAAGATTATGCAAACGTACTGGTCTGGAGGTTCAGACTCATTGCTACAACCCAGGCATCTCAATAAATCTGCCTTGGTACTCTTACGAAGTCTTCCAAACTCAGAGATACTAGGAGGATAGAGTTGATCCTCATGGAAAAAGAACACGTCTGGAAATCCATATAAAAAAATAGGATATTAGAATGCTGATTGTTTTTCAAGTACAATAGCTTTGAAAAGCATAATTCTCACTCGCAAATCAAAGCATGTGTGAAGTAGTTGGAGGTTTATATATTGCAGATAGGAACCAGCTTTGGGACAGGATCTAGATCCCTAGATCGCAAGATCCTGTCCCAAAGCTGGATCCTATCTGCTTTGCAGATAGCTGGTGAAGAAAGCTATATTTTTGGGGCCTCTTTGCGAGTGACCCGTTGCCCACGTTGTGCTAACATCATGAAAAAGCAAAAAACTATAGTGTTTGTCATTTACCATTACTTATTCGGACTATAGTGGATTTAATTTTCCCAGAAGAGTTCCTTGTTCGATGCACGGTCTGTGTGTATCATGAAAAAACTTCAGGGGACCATTCTGAGTTCAATCCCATCATGACACGGATATGTTATGTGCCTTTAAAAGTGGACGCTCAATTTTGCCAGTTAAGGTTTAAGTTTTGGTTTTTGGCTAAATATACAATAGTTACTCATTTTTCTTTGATGTATTCAATCCGACGTATATGCGACGAGTCTTTTGCTTATACTGGTTCTGAATATAGTAGGCTAGGTGTAGCTGTAAACCCTAGATCCTGTCCCAAAGCTGGATCTTATCTGCTTTACAGATAGCTGGTGAGTGAAGCTATATTTTTGGCGCCTCTTTGCGAGGGCCCTGTTGACCACGTCGGGCTACATCATGAAAAAGAAAAAACTATAGTGTTTGTCATTTACCACTACTTATTCGGACTATAGTGGATTTAATTTAATTTTCCCAGAAGAGTTCCTTGTTCCATGTACGGTCTGTGTGTATATATATATATATATATATATATATATATATATATATATATATATATTAGGGTGGTCCAAGAAATAAATTTTTATTTTTGTACTTCCTCAAGGCTGCCATTGTTTAAAATCATAAAAGGATAATTGCTACAAAACATGAGTTCATTCCGATTATATTTAGAGGTGGCTACAAAATGAATAATTTTCTCTTAAATGAAAAAATAAGGAAATTTGACAAAAGAACATACAAATGGCTTTTAATTCTGTAAAGACGCTTTAGAGGTGGTAGGAAACGTTCGTCGATGGGTTTCAACAATGCGGAGACGGAGGTTTATATATTGCAGATAGGAACCAGCTTTGGGACAGGATCTAGATCCCTAGATCGCAAGATCCTGTCCCAAAGCTGGATCCTATCTGCTTTGCAGATAGCTGGTGAAGAAAGCTATATTTTTGGGGCCTCTTTGCGAGTGACCCGTTGCCCACGTTGTGCTAACATCATGAAAAAGAAAAAACTATAGTGTTTGTCATTTACCATTACTTATTCGGACTATAGTGGATTTAATTTTCCCAGAAGAGTTCCTTGTTCGATGCACGGTCTGTGTGTATCATGAAAAAACTTCAGGGGACCATTCTGAGTTCAATCCCATCATGACACGGATATGTTATGTGCCTTTAAAAGTGGACGCTCAATTTTGCCAGTTAAGGTTTAAGTTTTGGTTTTTGGCTAAATATACAATAGTTACTCATTTTTCTTTGATGTATTCAATCCGACGTATATGCGACGAGTCTTTTGCTTATACTGGTTCTGAATATAGTAGGCTAGGTGTAGCTGTAAACCCTAGATCCTGTCCCAAAGCTGGATCTTATCTGCTTTACAGATAGCTGGTGAGTGAAGCTATATTTTTGGCGCCTCTTTGCGAGGGCCCTGTTGACCACGTCGGGCTACATCATGAAAAAAAAAAACTATAGTGTTTGTCATTTACCACTACTTATTCGGACTATAGTGGATTTAATTTAATTTTCCCAGAAGAGTTCCTTGTTCCATGTACGGTCTGTGTGTATATATATATATATAATATATATATATATATATTATATATATATATTAGGGTGGTCCAAGAAATAAATTTTTATTTTTGTACTTCCTCAAGGCTGCCATTGTTTAAAATCATAAAAGGATAATTGCTACAAAACATGAGTTCATTCCGATTATATTTAGAGGTGGCTACAAAATGAATAATTTTCTCTTAAATGAAAAAATAAGGAAATTTGACAAAAGAACATACAAATGGCTTTTAATTCTGTAAAGACGCTTTAGAGGTGGTAGGAAACGTTCGTCGATGGGTTTCAACAATGCGGAGACGGAATTGTTTTTGCTGCTCATTTTTGGTAAGCGTTGTATTGTACCGTTGAATAAGAGTAATCGCTCTCTCTGCAGAGTCATTGACAACCTTCATCTTCAATGCTCTTTCTTTCAACAAATCGTAGTTGTCGTTACATGGCCAATCACTTGGTGGTTTCGAAAGAAACTCTTGAGCAATCTTCTTTCCGTTTTTATCCAGTACATCGAAGAGTTGAGCCGTCATCTCGCTGACGTAAGTTTCCAATGGGTTTGCTGTTTTGAACAGGTTTGAATCGAGGCGTTTCAGACCTTTCGCTTTTGCAGGATGAGATAATTTTTTAACCATATTTTCTTTTACTTTGCTGTCCAACCCATCGTCAAAAAGTAACAGTCCAATCAGCTCTTCCGAGAAGTACCAGAGATGTCTCTTAAATGCCTTGAGTGCAATTTCAGCCAAAACCCTGTTTGGATAAGTCTCCATAACTGTTAGAAAAGCTAAATCGTTTCTAGGGGCCATCACTGCCAAGGGTGCTTCATGCCAATATTTACTATAAACAAGTGCCACAAAGAAACAAAAATCTTTCAGACCCTTTTTTTCATGAGCAGTAAGTTTCATTTGCTCCTGGAAGAGAAAGATCTTCAAAGCATTGGTAGCTTTTGCCACCCAGCGAGCCTGATGAAGAGCTCCGGGAGCTCTGATGTTGTACTTCTTAGGCAAACTTCCTCCCAGGAAAATTAGAGAAAGATGGAGGAATTCACTGTAGTCATCTCTTGAGAAGCTGCTGTTCTGAAGAGCGTCGGAGAGGTACTGTATCATCTCTTGACAAAGTTCCCACAAGTTTCCTTCAAAAAGTTCCATTCCTGCTGATATAAAGTTTTCTTTATTGATAACTGGCCATTGTGCCATGAATCGCTTAAACAATGACACTTTTGTTCCTTTCGAAGGTTCAAGAATACTAGAAAATACGTTAGCCAAAACGACTTCATACACATGGTGACGACATGCTATCCACGTAAGAGAACAACCTACAGCTCTCTCTATCAGGGTACAAGCTCCAGACATCAGCCCAGTATTTGATGCTGTTGTATCAAATGCAAGCCCCTGCAACTGGTTTCTCAAGCCCCACTCATCCAACATCCTGAGGCAGACATCAGTTTGTGTTTGTCCCATTCCGTGAGGTATGAGTAGAACACCAAGTAGTTTATCTTCTCCTCCTGAAACAACGATTGCGATGCGGTCCACATTTTCATTTCCCCCTGTTATATCAGGAAGCATTTTCCCATCCCAGTGAAGCAGAAGCGGAGTGTCAGGAGAAAAGCTTGATTTTTCAGCAGTTGCGATAGTTTCACGAGCTCTAATTCGAGAAAATGACATTGAGCTCAGATCATGGCCAAAAGACCGAGCTGATGCTGCAATAACAAAGGCCGCATTGCGATCGCTTAGATTAACACGTCGAGTGCCTGGGCTACCTCATCTGAGATGACTGTTTTCTTGCATTTGGAAGGAGGGTTCGATGATCTACAGATCTACAGAAGCTAAGGCTAACAAAGACCCTAAGATCCACTCTAAGGTTAGCCCGAGAGAAAGGAAGAGTAGGGGTTAAGAGAAGAAAATAAGGGGTTAAATTAGTAGCAACACCTATCACTCATGGGTTAACATTCATTTAGAAAAAGAGAAAAGAGACTCACCATCATCATCCGCCGGCCACTGCCGACAAGTCAGAAAAATAGTCGGAGAGAATAGGAAAGGGGTGAAAGATGAAAAGAAGTAAAATAAGAAAGCTTACAACCATGCAAACACAGTCTTAACTCACAGTCATACCATGCAAACTACAGACATGCAAGTAAAGAGAGTTACAGACAAGCAAGTAAGGAGAGAATAAGAAAAAAAAAGTAGGTAAAGTTAAACAAAAAGTGGGTTATTTTACTCTATGAGCTACATCTACGTTCATGTTAGTCTAATTTTTTTTTTTTAATTTTATTGCTGGCATCACACGCTGGCATGTCACAAGCTGACATTAATCGTCAACAGTCTCATCCTTGACCACCACCCCCAGAGCTCCTGTTACTAATTGTTTTTTTTATTTTAAACAACGTTAATATTTTTAAAATGCCTATCTAAACGGTTCTTAAACATATTAACGCTGGTAGAGTGAACGACTGACGCGGGAAGATTATTCCATTTATCAATTACTTTAAACGTAAAGAAGTTTTTAGCGATATTAGTAATGAAACGTCTGCCACGCAACTTAAATCCGTTATTATCAATGTTATTAACGATTTTGAAAACTTCAATAAGCTCCCCCCTTAATCTCCTCGTTTTGAGTGAATGCAAGTCTAACACTTTAATTCTATCTTCATAAGGCTTGTTGCGCAATGAGGGAATTAGTTTCGTGGCACGACGCTGAACCCTTTCTAACCTATCAATATCCTCGCGCAAATACACGCACCAAAACTGAACGGCATATTCTAAATCAGGCCTGACTAGGGACTTCTAAGGGGCAATATAATATACTTCGATTTAAATTCGAAATTACGCGCTATGAAGCCTAACATCCTATTAGCTTTTGCGCAAGACTCCAGGCACTGGTTCCTAACCTTTAAATCCTTAGATACGCGTACACCTAAATAATCTACTTCCTCGTCAACGCTCGCTAACTCTCTACCATCCATCGTGTACGTGTAATTATTGTTACGAGAACCGGATCAAGTAAAGATAAGCACCCCCAGCCTTCTTTAATTAGCCTTATAAGGCTAACTAATGAAAATATCACGACCTAACCTAACCAATCGTTAAGTCAACTGTACGCCCTTGACGATTGGTTAGGTTAGGTCGTAATATTTTCGTTAGTTAGCCTTATAAGGCTAATTAAAGAAGGCTGGGGCTGCTTATCTTTACTTGATCCCGAGAACCTATATGCAAAACTTTACATTTGTCTACGTTAAATTGCATCTGCCACTTAACCGTCCACTCCATAATCCTATTTACATCGTCTTGGAGCCTATTTCTATCGTCCTCGTTAACAACCCTACCGCCTATTTTAGTATCATCCGCGAATTTTGACACGTTACTAGTCAATCCTACATCTATGTCGCTAATGTAGATTACGAATATTAATGGGCCTAATACTGAACCCTGTGGGACACCGCTACCTACATCCAACCACCCCGATTCACTACCATTAACAACGACCCTCTGTCTCCTAGCACGAAGCCATTCCTCTAACCAGTTAGCTACCTGACCGCGTATACCGTGCGCTTTAACCTTCGCAATTAATCTTCTATGCGGAATTGTATCGAACGCCTTTTAAAAATCTAAATAAATAACGTCAGCCGCTCTATGCCTATCGTATTCGCGCACTATTTCGTTATAAAATTCTAACAAATTAGTTAAACAAGATCTATGGCGTCGAAACCCATGCTGACTACCATTAATCAAATCTCTACTTTCTAAGTGATCGATGATACGATCCCAAATTACGGATTCCAAAAGTTTACCAACGTTAAGCTAATGGGCCTATAATTGCTAGCTAGTGTGCGGTCGCCTTTTTTAAAAATAGGCGTAACATTAGCTAATTTGAAGTCTTCAGGAATAACACTGAACAACAAAATTTAAGTTTAAAAAATATACATGAACCATTTTATGTCATATTTATGAAATCGAACACGCTGATTACAAAATGAAAACCGTTTTTGCGTATCACATCTCAGTTTTGTGTAAAATATATATACATAATATTCAGTTAATTCAATGCTTTTCTATTTTTTTGCATCATGAAATCGAGATCTAACTATGCATTAATGATAAAAACCACATACAAAACACTGCATTTACGCAACAACTTACCATACATTTACCATTTAGACAAAATACAAACATTTACCTGAAAAATGTTTTGCCTGGCTCTGACATTTGTAGGATTTAGCTGAGTGATCCCTTTGGAACATCCAGCAAATCAGCAAGCATAGTAGGACTCCATTTGCCTTTATTCGCTTTTCCATGGTTGCGACATCTTGGTGAAACCGTTCACCATGCTCATCACTCACATCAGAAAGATTGCCAGGGAAGAATGATAAATGCGAATGAAGAAAATGCATTTTAAGTGACATATTGCAGCCAAGCCGTTGGTAGTTCTGTAGGAGCTCTTCCACCAGTGCCTTCTAATTGACGTCCCTGTGCTTGCCAAGGAAACCACTGCAGATTTTCTTAAAAGAATGCCAAGCTGCCAGTTCTACCTCATTCATGGCAGAATGTTTTTGTGGAGATACAACAAGATTTTGTCATTTTTGTACAAAATGAAGTATAATAAAAACAATAGTTTCAGAGTTCATCCGGGCTAGAGACCCGGTGACGGCCACCGGCGCGCGGTAAACGATCATCCTTCCGCACAATTGGTTGGTAGATAAATGGGTACCCTGGGTGATCTAGTGGTTAAGACGCTGTGTTGCTGGTGTTTCGGATTCCATGTTAAACTGAAGGTCTAAGGCGGAGTAAAAAGCTTGACCGTCAGAATGAACAATTCAGGGGGGATGCTTACCAATAAAGTTGAACTTTTTTAATGCATGAAGGATGGGACAGGGGGGTAATAATGTAGTAAGTTTTAGGAGAAGTCGTTTTGTTTTTATATGAAGTTTAACATTGAGAAATTTCAACTGTTACGGTACGGAAAAAAGGGGAGGACCTAAAATTCCATGGAATAGAAAAGAAGATAAGACGCATGGTACAGAACAATCCCCGATGAGCCGGATGTACCTATGTGAGGTGGAGAGTAAAAGAAGCCAACTCACTACTTCATCAGGCCAACTCGAGAGGAGGCGCAGTAAGCTTGACCTTCGTGAAATCACCGCACGTAATAATAATAATAATAATAATAATAATAATACAAGAGTTAGGACAATTGTATGCATCATTTGGGTTGATCGCTGCGCCTGACCGGTCGTCTGTTGAACTGATGCAAACCCTTTAAGTTGATTTCTGATAATTATCATTTTTAACAGTGATTTCGAAATACAATCAATAATGTGTGTGTGTGTGTGTGTGTGTGTGTGTGTGCCGTCCTCACTTTCTATTCCTGACAAAACTTTCTCTCTCTCTCTCTCTCTCTCTCTCTCTCTCTCTCTCTCTCTCTCTCTCTCTCTCTCTCTCTCTGTTTATATATATATATTATATGTGTTGTGTGTGTGTGTGTGTGTGCATGTGTGTGTGTGTGTGTGTGTAAAAATGAACAATGAATATCAATATTCATTTTTACGTAAGAACCAAAATCGCTTAGCGCGAGTTTGGATAAAATTTTTATTTGTTGCTTTCTATTTTTTTTCAGTGTCACAACGATGCGACCTACCATTCCTATGGTTTAAGTCGTATCCATATTTCCATATCTAATCTTGACCATTATCCTATATCAATTTTATTAAATATTCATTATTACTCGTGCCAGTCTATGCATCCGTACCTGTTCGTTCAAAATCATGCAAATACGTTCTCATGTATTATTTTTTTATTTTTTACTTTTTATTTTAATTATTTCACCTCCCGCAATGAACTCGCAAACGCTTATGCAAGTGTACGCAATTCGATGACCACAGCATAATATGAAAATAAAAACCCACTCTAATAGACAGAGTTTATTTCCACAACAGTCTATTAGAGTGGGTTTATATTTTCATATTTTGACCTTCACGTAGAAAAAAGTGAGGTTTTTTGCAATTAATTCAGCATAAATCGAACATCTGAAAACATGAAACCTCCTGTTCCTCTGATTCAAATTTATAACATATTATAACATATTATGTTGTATATAAATACATACCGTATGTGCCCATGTACTTCTTGTTGTACTAATAACCATTATAAATATAAAAACACTCTAAGAATTGTAAGTGACTAATGTAATTGATGTGATGTACTTTAATGAAACTGTAATTAGTTATAATAATTTAATATATAATGTAATAATGTACTTTAAATGGAATTGTAATTAACGATACTAAGTGAAATGTGAATTAATCCATAATCGTAATTGTAATAAACCAAAATTAAAATGTTCTCAGTAATGTACTTAAACTGTACTCATGTACTACTCCGAAATTATGTCGCCTTTAGAAATGAATACTCGGCGAAAATACGATTATTTTTTTAAAACTTTTATTTACAAAATTTCAAAAATCTGATCATGTGTTTAAAGGGGGGGAACTTAACCTTCAAACTGCACTCCCCAAAAAATTTAGATTGTATATAAATCATGTAATTGTAAAATAATGTCACTTCTTACTTCTTAACTTTTACTTCGACTTCACTCCCTTTTTAGCAGCTCCGCTGCGAGGAGTACTCTCGAAGTGTGTGTGTGTGTGTGTGTGTGTTAATTTTGAAAAAAATGCCTAAGCTCTACTGTGTGTCATATAATTAACTAATCTTAGTCCAATAAGTGGGTTCCCTGGGGAGTCTAGTGTTTAAGATGCTGGGTGCTGATGGGATGTGGCTCACGTTAAAATATAAGTCTAAGGTGGAATGATACATTTGGTGCGATGCGCATTTTCCACACGAGTATGAAAATTATAAGAATAATAATAAACCTGTTCATCCATGCAAGGTACATGCAAAGAAAAATAAAATATAAAATAAATTTAATGCGAGCTAAGACGACTGAAACAATATTTGGAGTTGGTGGAGGAAAATCTGGGTCTTTGAGACGAGATGTGGGTCAAACCACATTCCAATGTAACCGATGTGACCATTTTGATATTTGGTCGCAATAGATACACGCTTTCTCCCCGACAAAAATAAATAGACACTTTCGGGGGAATTTGCTATAATGTTTTACTTTGTTATATATATATATATATTATATATATATATATATATATATATATTATAGTGTCTGCTGTTATATTTATAATGTTTATTGTTAATTAAATATACTAGCATGAAAGTACGAATTAATTTTAATTTAATTAGTTTGAAAATAAATTAATAAAGGATTCCTCTCTTTTGATTTCGCTGAATTTTCTTTATAAAAAAAATAATATAATTAATTTGGGGTTAAAATAAAAATCAATCTATGTTTTTCATTCCATCTTAGACCTACAGTATAACATGGAAACCGAAACATGGTACGGAATCCACCACAGTTGGTAATTTAATATACGTTAAACTGTAGATCTAAGGTGGAGTGAAAAGCTTGACCTTCGTCAGAATGAACAATTCGGGCGGAAGTTAACCAAAGTTTATATATATATATATATATATATATATATATATACAGGTTTAAAGTGTGTATTGTTTTTGCATGCATTTTTCTTTTATTGTTAATTAAATATACTAGCATGAAAGAAAGTACGAAGAAAACAAATGACTAAAGGAATCCTCAATTACATTGATTTCGGTGAAATTTCTTTATAAAAAATAATAGACGTCTCATTTAATTCTTTTGGTTGTACACAGTATATAAAGTGTACTGTTATTTTCTGTGGTTAATTTCGTGTTTAATTTATTTCAGATTAATTGGCAAGTGAATTTCTTTTAAATATTGGGATTCGTTTTGCGTCTAAATAAGTAATGTAGTGTAATAATTCTTTTGCTGAACAATTATGGAGAACGTTTTCCTGTCTCTTGTGGGCAGTGTAAAGCTTTCGCTTAGTTAACTATATGAATATTAAGATGGGCGAAAAATTTTTGCGAAATTAAGAAGACACATAGGAAAGACAAAAGTAAGTAGACACTTTCGGAGCAAATGAAAGCGATCCAGGTCTCTCGAATTATAGGTAAATTACATATTATTCTTATATAATGTCATTGGAATAATGTACAATATAAAGAGTCCTGTGTATTTCTTTTATTATTAATATTGGTGTTTTATTTAATTCTTTTGCTAAGCCATGGATTAATTGTCTAGTGTATTTCTTTTATTGTTAATATTGGTGATCGTTTAAATGTATTGAATTAATTCGAGCAAATTAAGGAGAACGTCTCTCTTGCCTTTATTAAATAACAATTAAATTAAATGGTGCTGTCTGGTAACCCTGCATATATAAATTAAATAGTAGCCTCTGGAAACTCATCTATATATAAATAATTAAAATGGTGGTATCTGGCAACTCTCCTTATATAAATAAATAGAATGTATAGTGCTCTCTGGTAACCCCTCCATATAATAAAAAGTGGTATCTGGCAACTCCATACCCTCTATATAACAGCTGCGGATCCCCTGGAAGCTCATTATGTCACGGACTCCGGTGGAATAAACAGCTTTCTCTCCTTCTTAGGTTAAGGCTTAGGTTAGGGTTTCCATTTGGGGGGTGAGGACATCCCACCTTCTCCCCCAAAGACCCTCCTCCTCCTCCTTTCTCTCCCTCTCTTAGGTTAAGGTTACCCCTTTGGGGGGAGGTCATCCTCCCTTCTCCCCCCAAGGCTCCCTCCCCTCTTCATTGCAGCTTAGGGGATAACCCCCTCCATCTTGTTGCATAACTCCTCCCCCTTGTTGTATAACCCCTTGCAACATTCCCCCTCCCAATTTGTTGCAGAACTTCTTGCAACATCCTTCTCTCGCCTTTGCAACATTGCATTGCACTCGACCCTTTTGTGCCCATACTACTACTCCTCTCCTTTATTTCGACTGCAGATGGCATTTGTGAAAGGTAATTGGTATTAGTGATGTAGCACGTGTAAAAAATCGTATAATCGTTACAAGTCTGACAAAAGTAATACTTTTTTTTATAGTTTCCTATGAGTATGAAGACTGAAAAATATCATGTTCCAAAAATTTTGCCGACCATAACAGTCGATAAAAATCAAAATGACTGCTAAAATAAACAAAATATTTATTTTCAAATATTTAATGCACCGCGGGTGTTCAAATTGTATCATACAGTTAGGGTCCGGTTTAAAGGAACTGAAGGACACACAGAACTCTTATTTCCTTTATTAGACCCGAAATTTTACAAAAAATGGACGCCCAAATACGCCAAAATGGCCGAAAAACACAAAATGACTGTATTCAATGTTATGAAAGACCACGTGCGATTGGTATTCATTGTTTTGTTACATTTAGAATGTCTAAATTGTTTGGTATATTAACATACTAAAAAATCAGTAAATAACTAATATTTGAACACATAATTTGAGTCTTCCATCCCCAAACCTTCCCACCCCTATATTATTACGTACAGAGTGGTCATAAAGTCCCTTTGCAGTGAAATTACAGCATATCTGTATGTTGCCCTTGTTTTTCATGCAAAGGGACTTTGTGGCCGCCCCGTAGTATCGTACACGACTCTCTTTTACCGTTTTACATATTGTAGTAATGCATCCTGAAGGAGGAAACAAATAGTGGAATACATCATGTATGCTGAAGAATTTTTTCTTGGACGACAAAAGAAATAATGCGATACTGTACGTCATCCACAATAACGTTTTGCTAATCTAAAAATCGCATTAACTAAAAGTAGCTGCAAACATTTCACAAACATGGAGAAGAGATCCTTCCGTGCCTCGTTCACAAGGTCCAAGGTGCTGGTCTTATCATATATAACCACGGTCAAACGCTTTGGACCCTTGGAGTGCTAACTGTTGAGATCCACTGCTTCAAAGGAGTTATCGGGTATGAAGACAAATGCCTCTGTAGCGTGAGGATACCTTTTCCAGGCCTGCCATGCAATCTTCGTACCCCTCCTGAAGGAAAAAGACATGGTGTCGCAACCTGAGAAAGCATGGAATACAGGAAGCATTGCTTTTTCCAAGTGTGCGACAGATGCTGTTGATATTATAACAACAAAAGTCCAAAATCTACCCATAGTTGGTTACTTGACAGGTAAGTTTCATATCATTAAATTGGCAAATAAGGATGACCAAAATGTCTGTATCGATTGTCCGGACATGGATTTTTGTGGCCCCTGTCTGCAGTGTATGCATTATGTGAACCACAACCTGTGTATCCGCTTCTTCGTGAGTGCACTCTAGCATAGGTTTACCCTTGCCTTTGTGGAGAACTGAGGTACCATTGGTGATGTAAATCTCCTTATTCTCTGGCCAGTCGTTGTATGCCACCTTGTCAGATAAGTAAGCAGAGTTCTTTGTTTGAAGAGTCAGGGAGGAACTCTTTCCACTTGACAGGGAGTTTTGTTTGAGGACTAACCTTGAGGCGCACACCACTGCCTCTCCCTTCTCATGTAGAATCCTTTCTGCTTCTGAACAAATACTTGTGCCACACCACATCTCCCCTGCCGATATGATTGAGTTCAAGCAGAAGAAATGGTAGGAAAATATTTTCTGGATAGTCTCCAAAGGTTGAGGCAGCAGTAGTAGGCAAAGTATGAACCAGGACAGCCCCACCAAAGATTATGCAAACGTACTGGTCTGGAGGTTCAGACTCATTGCTACAGCCCAGGCATCTCAATAAATCTGCCTTGGTACTCTTACGAAGTCTTCCAAACTCAGAGATACTAGGAGGATAGAGTTGATCCTCATGGAAAAAGAACACGTCTGGATCTCCATATAAAAAAATAGGATATTAGAATGCTGATTGTTTTTCAAGTACAATAGCTTTGAAAAGCATAATTCTCACTCGCAAATCAAAGCATGTGTGAAGTAGTTGGAGGTTTATATATTGCAGATAGGAACCAGCTTTGGGACAGGATCTAGATCCCTAGATCGCAAGATCCTGTCCCAAAGCTGGATCCTATCTGCTTTGCAGATAGCTGGTGAAGAAAGCTATATTTTTGGGGCCTCTTTGCGAGTGACCCGTTGCCCACGTTGTGCTAACATCATGAAAAAGAAAAAACTATAGTGTTTGTCATTTACCATTACTTATTCGGACTATAGTGGATTTAATTTTCCCAGAAGAGTTCCTTGTTCGATGCACGGTCTGTGTGTATCATGAAAAAACTTCAGGGGACCATTCTGAGTTCAATCCCCTCATGACACGGATATGTTATGTGCTTTAAAAAGTGACGCTCAATTTTGCCAGTTAAGGTTTAAGTTTTGGTTTTTGGCTAAATATACAATAGTTACTCATTTTTCTTTGATGTATTCAATCCGACGTAATGCAACGAGTCTTTTGCTTATACTGGTTCTGAATATAGTAGGCTAGGTGTAGCTATAAACCCTAGATCCTGTCCCAAAGCTGGATCTTATCTGCTTTACAGATAGCTAGTGAGTGAAGCTATATTTTGGCGCCTCTTTGCGAGGGCCCTGTTGACCACGTCGGGCTACATCATGAAAAAGAAAAAACTATAGTGTTTGTCATTTACCACTACTTATTCGGACTATAGTGGATTTAATTTAATTTTCCCAGAAGAGTTCCTTGTTCCATGTACGGTCTGTGTATATATATATATATGTATATATATATATATATATATATATATATATATATTAGGGTGGTCCAAGAAATAAATTTTTATTTTTGTACTTCCTCAAGGCTGCCATTGTTTAAAATCATAAAAGGATAATTGCTACAAAACATGAGTTCATTCCGATTATATTTAGAGGTGGCTACAAAATGAATAATTTTCTCTTAAATGAAAAAATAAGGAAATTTGACAAAAGAACATACAAATGGCTTTTAATTCTGTAAAGACGCTTTAGAGGTGGTAGGAAACGTTCGTCGATGGGTTTCAACAATGCGGAGACGGAATTGTTTTTGCTGCTCATTTTTGGTAAGCGTTGTATTGTACCGTTGAATAAGAGTAATCGCTCTCTCTGCAGAGTCATTGACAACCTTCATCTTCAATGCTCTTTCTTTCAACAAATCGTAGTTGTCGTTACATGGCCAATCACTTGGTGGTTTCGAAAGAAACTCTTGAGCAATCTTCTTTCCGTTTTTATCCAGTACATCGAAGAGTTGAGCCGTCATCTCGCTGACGTAAGTTTCCAATGGGTTTGCTGTTTTGAACAGGTTTGAATCGAGGCGTTTCAGACCTTTCGCTTTTGCAGGATGAGATAATTTTTTAACCATATTTTCTTTTACTTTGCTGTCCAACCCATCGTCAAAAAGTAACAGTCCAATCAGCTCTTCCGAGAAGTACCAGAGATGTCTCTTAAATGCCTTGAGTGCAATTTCAGCCAAAACCCTGTTTGGATAAGTCTCCATAACTGTTAGAAAAGCTAAATCGTTTCTAGGGGCCATCACTGCCAAGGGTGCTTCATGCCAATATTACTAAACAAGTGCCACAAAGAAACAAAAATCTTTCAGACCCTTTTTTTCATGAGCAGTAAGTTTCATTTGCTCCTGGAAGAGAAAGATCTTCAAAGCATTGGTAGCTTTTGCCACCCAGCGAGCCTGATGAAGAGCTCCGGGAGCTCTGATGTTGTACTTCTTAGGCAAACTTCCTCCCAGGAAAATTAGAGAAAGATGGAGGAATTCACTGTAGTCATCTCTTGAGAAGCTGCTGTTCTGAAGAGCGTCGGAGAGGTACTGTATCATCTCTTGACAAAGTTCCACAAGTTTCCTTCAAAAAGTTCCATTCCTGCTGATATAAAGTTTTCTTTATTGATAACTGGCCATTGTGCCATGAATCGCTTAAAACAATGACACTTTTGTTCCTTTCGAAGGTTCAAGAATACTAGAAAATACGTTAGCCAAAACGACTTCATACACATGGTGACGACATGCTATCCACGTAAGAGAACAACCTACAGCTCTCTCTATCAGGGTACAAGCTCCAGACATCAGCCCAGTATTTGATGCTGTTGTATCAAATGCAAGCCCCTGCAACTGGTTTCTCAAGCCCCACTCATCCAACATCCTGAGGCAGACATCAGTTTGTGTTTGTCCCATTCCGTGAGGTATGAGTAGAACACCAAGTAGTTTATCTTCTCCTCTCCTGAAACAACGATTGCGATGCGGTCCACATTTTCATTCCCCTGTTATATCAGGAAGCATTTTCCCATCCCAGTGAAGCAGAAGCGGAGTGTCAGGAGAAAAGCTTGATTTTCAGCAGTTGCGATAGTTTCACGAGCTCTAATTCGAGAAAATGACATTGAGCCAGATCATGGCCAAAAGACCGAGCTGATGCTGCAATAACAAAGGCCGCATTGCGCGCTTAGATTAACACGTCGAGTGCCTGGGCTACCTCATCTGAGATGACTGTTTTCTTGCATTTGGAAGGAGGGTTCGATGATCTACAGATCTACAGAAGCTAAGGCTAACAAAGACCCTAAGATCCACTCTAAGGTTAGCCCGAGAGAAAGGAATAGTAGGGGTTAAGAGAAGAAAATAAGGGGTTAAATTAGTAGCAACACCTATCACTCATGGGTTAACATTCATTTAGAAAAAGAGAAAAGAGACTCACCATCATCATCCGCCGGCCACTGCCGACAAGTCAGAAAAATAGTCGGAGAGAATAGGAAAGGGGTGAAAGATGAAAAGAAGTAAAATAAGAACGCTTACAAACCATGCAAACACAGTCTTAACTCACAGTCATACCATGCAAACTACAGACATGCAAGTAAAGAGAGTTACAGACAAGCAAGTAAGGAGAGAATAAGAAAAAAAAAGTAGGTAAAGTTAAACAAAAAGTGGGTTATTTTACTCTATGAGCTACATCTACGTTCATGTTAGTCTAATTTTTTTTTTTTAATTTTATTGCTGGCATCACACGCTGGCATGTCACAAGCTGACATTAATCGTCAACAGTCTCATCCTTGACCACCACCCCCAGAGCTCCTGTTACTAATTGTTTTTTTTATTTTAAACAACGTTAATATTTTTAAAATGCCTATCTAAACGGTTCTTAAACATATTAACGCTGGTAGAGTGAACGACTGACGCGGGAAGATTATTCCATTTATCAATTACTTAAACGTAAAGAAGTTTTTAGCGATATTAGTAATGAAACGTCTGCCACGCAACTTAAATCCGTTATTATATGTTATTAACGATTTTGAAAACTTCAATAAGCTCCCCCCTTAATCTCCTCGTTTTGAGTGAATGCAAGTCTAACACTTTAATTCTATCTTCATAAGGCTTGTTGCGCAATGAGGGAATTAGTTTCGTGGCACGACGCTGAACCCTTTCTAACCTATCAATATCCTCGCGCAAATACAGCACCAAAAACTGAACGGCATATTCTAAATCAGGCCTGACTAGGGACTTCTAAGGGGCAATATAATATACTTCGATTTAAATTCGAAATTACGCGCTATGAAGCCTAACATCCTATTAGCTTTTGCGCAAGACTCCAGGCACTGGTTCCTAACCTTTAAATCCTTAGATACGCGTACACCTAAATAATCTACTTCCTCGTCAACGCTCGCTAACTCTCTACCATCCATCGTGTACGTGTAATTATTGTTACGAGAACCGGATCAAGTAAAGATAAGCACCCCAGCCTTCTTTAATTAGCCTTATAAGGCTAACTAACGAAAATATCACGACCTAACCTAACCAATCGTTAAGTCAACTGTACGCCCTTGACGATTGGTTAGGTTAGGTCGTAATATTTTCGTTAGTTAGCCTTATAAGGCTAATTAAAGAAGGCTGGGGTGCTTATCTTTACTTGATCCCGAGAACCTA
Organism: Bathynomus jamesi; assembly: GCA_023014485.1. NCBI lineage: Eukaryota > Metazoa > Arthropoda > Malacostraca > Isopoda > Cirolanidae > Bathynomus > Bathynomus jamesi. The sequence continues at coordinate 298,948 of JAJOZX010004441.1, read as the reverse complement.
TATGCAAAACTTTACATTTGTCTACGTTAAATTGCATCTGCCACTTAACCGTCCACTCCATAATCCTATTTACATCGTCTTGGAGCCTATTTCTATCGTCCTCGTTAACAACCCTACCGCCTATTTTAGTATCATCCGCGAATTTTGACACGTTACTAGTCAATCCTACATCTATGTCGCTAATGTAGATTACGAATATTAATGGGCCTAATACTGAACCCTGTGGGACACCGCTACCTACATCCAACCACCCCGATTCACTACCATTAACAACGACCCTCTGTCTCCTAGCACGAAGCCATTCCTCTAACCAGTTAGCTACCTGACCGCGTATACCGTGCGCTTTAACCTTCGCAATTAATCTTCTATGCGGAATTGTATCGAACGCTTTTAAAAATCTAAATAAATAACGTCAGCCGCTCTATGCCTATCGTATTCGCGCACTATTTCGTTATAAAATTCTAACAAATTAGTTAAACAAGATCTATGGCGTCGAAAACCCATGCTGACTACCATTAATCAAATCTCTACTTTCTAAGTGATCGATGATACGATCCCAAATTACGGATTCCAAAAGTTTACCAACGTTAAGCTAATGGGCCTATAATTGCTAGCTAGTGTTGCGGTCGCCTTTTTTAAAAATAGGCGTAACATTAGCTAATTTGAAGTCTTCAGGAATAACACTGAACAACAAAATTTAAGTTTAAAAATATACATGAACCATTTTATGTCATATTTATGAAATCGAACACGCTGATTACAAAATGAAAAACCGTTTTTGCGTATCACATCTCAGTTTTGTGTAAAATATATATACATAATATTCAGTAATTCAATGCGTTTCTTTTTTTTTTGCATCATGAAATCGAGATCTAACTATGCATTAATGATAAAAAATACATAAAAACCACATACAAACACCATTTTACGCAACAATTTACCATACATTTACCATTTAGACAAAATACAAACATTTACCTGAAAAAGTTTTGCCTGGCTCTGACATTTGTAGGATTTAGCTGAGTGATCCCTTTGGAACATCCAGCAAAAGTCAGCAAGCATAGTAGGACTCCATTGCCTTTATTCGCTTTTCCATGGTTGCGACATCTTGGTGAAACCGTTCACCATGCTCATCACTCACATCAGAAAGATTGCCAGGGAAGAATGATAAATGCGAATGAAGAAAATGCATTTTAAGTGACATATGCAGCCAAGCCGTTGGTAGTTCGGTAGGTAGCTCTTCCACCAGTGCCTTCTAATTGACGTCCTGTGTTTGCCAAGGAAACCACTGCAGATTTTTCTTAAAAGAATGCCAAGCTGCCAGTTCTACCTCATTCATGGCAGAATGTTTTTGTGGAGATACAACAAGATTTGTCATTTTTGTACAAAATGAAGTATAATAAAAACAATAGTTTCAGAGTTCATCCGGGCTAGAGACCCGGTGACGGCCACCGGCGCGCGAAGTAAACGATCATCCTTCCGCACAATTGGTTGGTAGATAAATGGGGTACCCTGGGTGATCTAGTGGTTAAGACGCTGTGTGTTGCTGGTGTTTTCGGATTCCATGTTAAACTGAAGGTCTAAGCGGAGTAAAAAGCTTGACCGTCAGAATGAACAATTCAGGGGGGATGCTTACCAATAAAGTTGAACTTTTTAATGCATGAAGGATGGGACAGGGGTGGTAATAATGTAGTAAGTTTTAGGAGAAGTCGTTTTGTTTTTATATGAAGTTTAACATTGAGAAATTTCAACTGTTACGGTACGGAAAAAAGGGGAGGACCTATAAATTCCAGGAATAGAAAAGAAGATAAGACGCATGGTACAGAACAATCCCCGATGAGCCGGATGTAACCTATGTGAGGTGGAGAGTAAAAGAAGCCAACTCACTACTTCATCAGGCCAACTCGAGAGGAGGCGCAGTAAGCTTGACCTTCGTGAAATCACCGCACGTAATAATAATAATAATAATAATAATAATAATAATAATAATAATACAAGAGTTAGGACAATTGTATGCATCATTTGGGTTGATCGCTGCGCCTGACCGGTCGTCTGTTGAACTGATGCAAACCTTTAAGTTGATTTCTGATAATTATCATTTTTAACAGTGATTTCGAAATACAATCAATAATGTGTGTGTGTGTGTGTGTGTGTGTGCCGTCCTCACTTTCTATTCCTGACAAAACTTTCTCTCTCTCTCTCTCTATCTCTCTCTTTCTCTCTCTCTGCTCTCTCTCTCTCTCTCTCTCTCTCTCGTTTATATATATATATATATATATATATATGTGTGTGTGTTGTGTGTGTGTTGTGTGTGTGTGTGTGTGTGTAAAATGAACAATGAATAATCAATATTCATTTTTACGTAAGAACCAAAATCGCTTAGCGCGAGTTTGGATAAAATTTTTATTTGTTGCTTTCTATTTTTTTCAGTGTCACAACGATGCGACCTACCATTCCTATGGTTTAAGTCGTATCCATATTTCCATATCTAATCTTGACCATTATCCTATATCAATTTTATTAAATATTCATTATTACTCGTGCCAGTCTATGCATCCGTACCTGTTCGTTCAAATCATGCAAATACGTTCTCATGTATTATTTTTTATTTTTTACTCTTTTATTTTAATTATTTCACCTCCCGCAATGAACTCGCAAACGCTTATGCAAGTGTACGCAATTCGATGACCACAGCATAATATGAAAATAAAAACCCACTCTAATAGACAGAGTTTATTTCACAACAGTCTATTAGAGTGGGTTTATATTTTCATATTTTGACCTTCACGTAGAAAAAAGTGAGGTTTTTTGCAATTAATTCAGCATAAATCGAACATCTGAAAACATGAAACCTCCTGTTCCTCTGATTCAAATTTATAACATATTATAACATATTATGTTGTATATAAATACATACCGTATGTGCCCATGTACTTCTTGTTGTACTAATAACCATTATAAATATAAAAACACTCTAAGAATTGTAAGTGACTAATGTAATTGATGTGATGTACTTTAATGAAACTGTAATTAGTTATAATAATTTAATATATAATGTAATAATGTACTTTAAATGGAATTGTAATTAACGATACTAAGTGAAATGTGAATTAATCCATAATCGTAATTGTAATAAACCAAAATTAAAATGTTCTCAGTAATGTACTTAAACTGTACTCATGTACTACTCCGAAATTATGTCGCCTTTAGAAATGAATACTCGGCGAAAATACGATTATTTTTTTAAACTTTTATTTACAAAATTTCAAAAATCTGATCATGTGTTTAAAGGGGGGAACTTAACCTTCAAACTGCACTCCCCAAAAAATTTAGATTGTATAAATCATGTAATTGTAAAATAATGTCACTTCTTACTTCTTAACTTTTACTTCGACTTCACTCCCTTTTTAGCAGCTCCGCTGCGAGGAGTACTCTCGAAGTGTGTGTGTGTGTGTGTGTGTGTGTTAATTTTGAAAAAAATGCCTAAGCTCTACTGTGTGTCATATAATTAACTAATCTTAGTCCAATAAGTGGGTTCCCTGGGGAGTCTAGTGTTTAAGATGCTGGGTGCTGATGGGATGTGGCTCACGTTAAAATATAAGTCTAAGGTGGAATGATACATTTGGTGCGATGCGCATTTTCCACACGAGTATGAAAATTATAAGAATAATAATAAACCTGTTCATCCATGCAAGGTACATGCAAAGAAAAATAAAATATAAAAATAAATTTAATGCGAGCTAAGACGACTGAAACAATATTTGGAGTTGGTGGAGGAAAATCTGGGTCTTTGAGACGAGATGTGGGTCAAACCACATTCCAATGTAACCGATGTGACCATTTTGATATTTGGTCGCAATAGATACACGCTTTCTCCCCGACAAAAATAAATAGACACTTTGGGGAATTTGCTATAATGTTTTACTTTGTATATATATATATATATATATATATATATATATATATATTATATATATAATATATATATATATATATAGTGTCTGCTGTTATATTTATAATGTTTATTGTTAATTAAATATACTAGCATGAAAGTACGAATTAATTTTAATTTAAATTAGTTTGAAAATAAATTAATAAAGGATTCCTCTCTTTTGATTTCGCTGAATTTTCTTTATAAAAAAAATAATATAATTAATTTGGGGTTAAAATAAAAATCAATAATCTATGTTTTTCATTCCATCTTAGACCTACAGTATAACATGGAAACCGAAACATGGTACGGAATCCACCACAGTTGGTAATTTAATATACGTTAAACTGTAGATCTAAGGTGGAGTGAAAAGCTTGACCTTCGTCAGAATGAACAATTCGGGCGGAAGTTAACCAAAGTTTATATATATATATATATATATATATATATATATACAGGTTTAAAGTGTGTATTGTTTTGCATGCATTTTTCTTTTATTGTTAATTAAATATACTAGCATGAAAGAAAGTACGAAGAAAACAAATGACTAAAGGAATCCTCAATTACATTGATTTCGGTGAAATTTTTTAAAAAAATAATAGACTTCTCATTTAATTCTTTTGGTTGTACACAGTATATAAAGTGTACTGTTATTTTCTGTGGTTAATTTCGTGTTTAATTTATTTCAGATTAATTGGCAAGTGAATTTCTTTTAAATATTGGGATTCGTTTTGCGTCTAAATAAGTAATGTAGTGTAATAATTCTTTTGCTGAACAATTATGGAGAACGTTTTCCTGTCTCTTGTGGGCAGTGTAAAGCTTTCGCTTAGTTAACTATATGAATATTAAGATGGGCGAAAAATTTTGCGAAATTGAGAAGACACATAGGAAAGACAAAAGTAAGTAGACACTTTCGGAGCAAATGAAAGCGATCCAGGTCTCTCGAATTATAGGTAAATTACATATTATTCTTTTATAATATGTCATTGGAATAATGTACAATATAAAGAGTCCTGTGTATTTCTTTTATTATTAATATTGGTGTTTTATTTAATTCTTTTGCTAAGCCATGGATTAATTGTCTAGTGTATTTCTTTTATTGTTAATATTGGTGATCGTTTAAATGTATTGAATTAATTCGAGCAAATTAAGGAGAACGTCTCTCTTGCCTTTATTAAATAACAATTAAATTAAATGGTGCTGTCTGGTAACCCTGCATATATAAATTAAATAGTAGCCTCTGGAAACTCATCTATATATAAATAATTAAAATGGTGGTATCTGGCAACTCTCCTTATATAAATAAATAGAATGTATAGTGCTCTCTGGTAACCCCTCCATATAATAAAAAGTGGTATCTGGCAACTCCATACCCTCTATATAACAGCTGCGGATCCCCTGGAAGCTCATTATGTCACGGACTCCGGTGGAATAAACAGCTTTCTCTCCTCCTTCTTAGGTTAAGGCTTAGGTTAGGGTTTCCATTTGGGGGGTGAGGACATCCCACCTTCTCCCCCAAAGACCCTCCTCCTCCTCCTTTCTCTCCCTCTCTTAGGTTAAGGTTACCCCTTTGGGGGGAGGTCATCCTCCCTTCTCCCCCAAGGCTCCCTCCCCTCTTCATTGCAGCTTAGGGGATAACCCCTCCATCTTGTTGCATAACTCCTCCCCCTTGTTGTATAACCCCTTGCAACATTCCCCCTCCCAATTTGTTGCAGAACTTCTTGCAACATCCTTCTCTCGCCTTTGCAACATTGCATTGCACTCGACCCTTTTGTGCCCATACTACTACTCCTCTCCTTTATTTCGACTGCAGATGGCATTTGTGAAAGGTAATTGGTATTAGTGATGTAGCACGTGTAAAAAATCGTATAATCGTTACAAGTCTGACAAAAGTAATACTTTTTTTATAGTTTCCTATGAGTATGAAGACTGAAAAAATATCATGTTCCAAAAATTTTGCCGACCATAACAGTCGATAAAAAATCAAAATGACTGCTAAAATAAACAAAATATTTATTTTCAAATATTTAATGCACCGCGGGTGTTCAAATTGTATCATACAGTTAGGGTCCGGTTTAAAGGAACTGAAGGACACACAGAACTCTTATTTCCTTTATTAGACCCGAAATTTTACAAAAAATGGACGCCCAAATACGCCAAAATGGCCGAAAAACACAAAATGACTGTATTCAATGTTATGAAAGACCACGTGCGATTGGTATTCATTGTTTTGTTACATTTAGAATGTCTAATTGTTTGGTATATTAACATACTAAAAAATCAGTAAATAACTAATATTTGAACACATAATTTGAGTCTTCCATCCCCAAACCTTCCCACCCCTATATTATTACGTACAGAGTGGTCATAAAGTCCCTTTGCAGTGAAATTACAGCATATCTGTATGTTGCCCTTGTTTTTCATGCAAAGGGACTTTGTGGCCGCCCCGTAGTATCGTACACGACTCTCTTTTACCGTTTTACATATTGTAGTAATGCATCCTGAAGGAGGAAACAAATAGTGGAATACATCATGTATGCTGAAGAATTTTTTCTTGGACGACAAAAGAAATAATGCGATACTGTACGTCATCCACAATAACGTTTTGCTAATCTAAAAATCGCATTAACTAAAAGTAGCTGCAAACATTTCACAAACATGGAGAAGAGATCCTTCCGTGCCTCGTTCACAAGGTCCAAGGTGCTGGTCTTATCATATATAACCACGGTCAAACGCTTTGGACCCTTGGAGTGCTAACTGTTGAGATCCACTGCTTCAAAGGAGTTATCGGGTATGAAGACAAATGCCTCTGTAGCGTGAGGATACCTTTTCCAGGCCTGCCATGCAATCTTCGTACCCCTCCTGAAGGAAAAAGACATGGTGTCGCAACCTGAGAAAGCATGGAATACAGGAAGCATTGCTTTTTCCAAGTGTGTGACAGATGCTGTTCATATTATAATAACAAAAGTCCAAAATCTACCCATAGTTGGTTACTTGACAGGTAAGTTTCATATCATTAAATTGGCAAATAAGGATGACCAAAATGTCTGTATCGACTGTCCGGACATGGATTTTTGTGGCCCCTGTCTGCAGTGTGTGCATTATGTGAACCACAACCTGTGTATCCGCTTCTTCGTGAGTGCACTCTAGCATAGGTTTACCCTTGCCTTTGTGGAGAACTGAGGTACCATTGGTGATGTAAATCTCCTTATTCTCTGGCCAGTTTGTATGCCACCTTGTCAGATAAGTAAGCAGAGTTCTTTGTTTGAAGAGTCAGGGAGGAACTCTTTCCACTTGACAGGGAGTTTTGTTTGAGGACTAACCTTGAGGCGCACACCACTGCCTCTCCCTTCTCATGTAGAATCCTTTCTGCTTCTGAACAAATACTTGTGCCACACCACATCTCCCCTGCCGATATGATTGAGTTCAAGCAGAAGAAATGGTAGGAAAATATTTTCTGGATAGTCTCCAAAGGTTGAGGCAGCAGTAGTAGGCAAAGTATGAACCAGGACAGCCCCACCAAAGATTATGCAAACGTACTGGTCTGGAGGTTCAGACTCATTGCTACAGCCCAGGCATCTCAATAAATCTGCCTTGGTACTCTTACGAAGTCTTCCAAACTCAGAGATACTAGGAGGATAGAGTTGATCCTCATGGAAAAAGAACACGTCTGGATCTCCATATAAAAAAATAGGATATTAGAATGCTGATTTTTTTCAAGTACAATAGCTTTGAAAAGCATAATTCTCACTCGCAAATCAAAGCATGTGTGAAGTAGTTGGAGGTTTATATATTGCAGATAGGAACCAGCTTTGGGACAGGATCTAGATCCCTAGATCGCAAGATCCTGTCCCAAAGCTGGATCCTATCTGCTTTGCAGATAGCTGGTGAAGAAAGCTATATTTTTGGGGCCTCTTTGCGAGTGACCCGTTGCCCACGTTGTGCTAACATCATGAAAAAGAAAAAACTATAGTGTTTGTCATTTACCATTACTTATTCGGACTATAGTGGATTTAATTTTCCCAGAAGAGTTCCTTGTTCGATGCACGGTCTGTGTGTATCATGAAAAAACTTCAGGGGACCATTCTGAGTTCAATCCCATCATGACACGAATATGTTATGTGCCTTTAAAAGTGGACGCTCAATTTTGCCAGTTAAGGTTTAAGTTTTGGTTTTTGGCTAAATATACAATAGTTACTCATTTTTCTTTGATGTATTCAATCCGACGTATATGCAACGAGTCTTTTGCTTATACTGGTTCTGAATATAGTAGGCTAGGTGTAGCTGTAAACCCTAGATCCTGTCCCAAAGCTGGATTTTATCTGCTTTACAGATAGCTGGTGAGTGAAGCTATATTTTTGGCGCCTCTTTGCGAGGGCCCTGTTGACCACGTCGGGCTACATCATGAAAAAGAAAAAACTATAGTGTTTGTCATTTACCACTACTTATTCGGACTATAGTGGATTTAATTTAATTTTCCCAGAAGAGTTCCTTGTTCCATGTACGGTCTGTGTGTGTATATATATAATATATATATATATATATATATATATATATATATATATATCAAAACTATTGACTTCTCCTTAGGGAAACGGAGCTTACAGATGAAAAGAAGAATCAACACAACGGCAAACATTTTCATTTATTTGTACATCAGACGTTTCGACAAATCTTTTGTCATCATCAGTGAGTTTAAGTCTTAAAACCTTAAACAAAATTGAAAAGTGAAAGTTACATCAATACAATATTAAAACCATTAAAATTAAAACCTTAAAGCAAAATGAAAATTGCATCAATACAAAATTAAAATCATTTAAATTTCATCACTATAAAAACTAAAATTAAATTAAATTTCATCACTATAAAAACTAAAATTAAATTACCTCAATAGGTAAATACACAATGTTTACATCCACCTCCATACTTGGCAAAGTCTAAGGGAATACTGGATGGTCAGAGGATTAGAAAGGATATGTCTGTGAAAAACGGTTGGTTAGTTTAAAAGAGTTGTAATTTGTAGGATGAGCTATTATTATTAAGGGAGGGTTTGTTTCTATAGATGTACAAAGATTCTAAAATTCGGAGTTCTGTACGGTTATTGGATCTAGTTAAAATTTCAAACTGAGTTTTGTGAAGGGGATGGTCGTTTTCATTACTATGGTTTCTAATTGCGGATTGTGGAGGGCTACTGAGGGGACGGTTGGTACGGACTGACAAGCCCAAATGTTGAGAAGGCGCACCTCCAGTTGGAGTTGAGTGCTGCCAATATACGCAGCCTTACAGCTGTCGCACGTGTATTTGTAAACAACATTGGGGCATACAGTTTTGGGGAATTCATCTTTGAACTTTAAAAAATTTGATAATTTAAGTGGGTTGACGAAGGCGAATCTAAAATTTATTTGGGGATAACTAGACTTGAGTAGTTTGGACAATTCACCTCGAATACGCAATGATAAATAACCATAAAAAGGTAATTTAATATATCTGGTTTCTTTTGTACTGTAGTTATGGGGAGTTTAGTATCAAAAGTGTTATTTAAAAATTTCTTTAATTGGTTATCGAATAGATGAGAAGGGTAGTAATTGTTAATAAAGTACTGTTTTAAAAATTTAAATTCTTCGTTTACCGAAAAGTAATCCGAACAAATACGGTAACTTCTTGTTAATAATGTTACTATAGCACTAATCTTATATTTATAAAACATACAACTTAAATAATTGGTTCCCAAGCCAGTAAAAGTTTGTTTCCGAAATAGTGAAGTATGGAACTTATTATGGGCCCGTTTAACTAAAACATCCAGGAAAGGTAAACTATTATTTGTTTCGTTTTCACACGTGTACTTAATATTACTATGTCGTTTATTAAGATAATCAAGAAAAAGTTTTACGTGTGAAGGATGGTTAAATATTAAGAAAGTGTCATCCACGTATCTTCTGTAATATATGGGTTTAAAACTACTAGGACAATTTTCCAACCAAATTTCTTTGTAATGGCAAAGAAATGCATTTGCTAGTGTTGGGCTTAACGGGGAACCCATAGCTACCCCATCAATTTGGCTGTAAAGGTTGGTATTAAATAAGAAAAGATTATCAAAACACACTATTTCGAGAAGGTTTTTAAATTGAGTCTGAGTGAGGCCATTAATAAGAGTATTATCAGTAGTGAATAACTTATTTAGTATGATATTTAATGTTTCTTTTAACGGGACATTAGTAAACAATGACGAGACATCAAAACTGGCCATAGTAAGAGAATCGGTATGATTGATCTCTTTTATCTCTTTAGCAAAATCAAACGAGTTGTTAATAGAATAATCATTAAAGGTGAGTTTTGAAAGCAAGGGAACGAAGAATTTGGCTAAATTATAATTGAATGTACCACATGCCGAAAGAATAGGTCTTAGTGGGAAATTTGGCTTATGGACTTTAGGTAAACCATATAGAATTCCTGGATTGGAACCAGAAGCAAATAAAAAATTGTATGTATTGTCATCAATAATATTACTATTTTTTTAATTTACGCAAACACCTATTAAGTTTATCTTCGAGTTTTAGTAATTTAGACAGAACATTCTCTTTTACCCTTTTAAATTTAGACGTATCCGACAAAATTGTCTCCATTCTATTTATGTAAACTGTTGAATCAATCAGCACTACTCCTTTACCCTTATCCGGTTTTGTAATGATGACAGAGTTATCCTTTTTCAAATTATTAAGAATTTTAAAATCTTGCTTATTAAAGAGTGGAGAAAACACCTTATGGGGTTTAAAATTATGAAAATTCTTTAAAGAGATACACGTGCGACAGCTGTAAGGCTGCGTATATTGGCAGCACTCAACTCCAACTGGAGGTGCGCCTTTCTCAACATTTGGGCTTGTCAGTCCGTACCAACCGTCCCCTCAGTAGCCCTCCACAATCCGCAATTAGAAACCATAGTAATGAAAACGACCATCCCCTTCACAAAACTCAGTTTGAAATTTTAACTAGATCCAATAACCGTACAGAACTCCGAATTTTAGAATCTTTGTACATCTATAGAAACAAACCCTCCCTTAATAATAATAGCTCATCCTACAAATTACAACTCTTTTAAACTAACCAACCGTTTTTCACAGACATATCCTTTCTAATCCTCTGACCATCCAGTATTCCCTTAGACTTTGCCAAGTATGGAGGTGGATGTAAACATTGTGTATTTACCTATTGAGGTAATTTAATTTTAGTTTTTATAGTGATGAAATTTAATTTAATTTTAGTTTTTATAGTGATGAAATTTAAATGATTTTAATTTTGTATTGATGCAATTTTCATTTTGCTTTAAGGTTTTAATTTTAATGGTTTTAATATTGTATTGATGTAACTTTCACTTTTCAATTTTGTTTTAAGGTTTTAAGACTTAACTCACTGATGATGACAAAAGATTTGTCGAAACGTCTGATGTACAAATAAATGAAAATGTTTGCCGTTGTGTTGATTCTTCTTTTCATATATATATATATATATATATATTAGGGTGGTCCAAAAAATATATTTTTATTTTTGTACTTCCTCAAGGCTGCCATTGTTTAAAATCATAAAAGGATAATTGCTACAAAACATGAGTTCATTCCGATTATATTTAGAGGTGGCTACAAAATGAATAATTTTCTCTTAAATGAAAAAATAAGGAAATTTGACAAAAGAACATACAAATGGCTTTTAATTCTGTAAAGTCGCTTTAGAGGTGGTAGGAAACGTTCGTCGATGGGTTTCAACAATGCGGAGACGGAATTGTTTTTGCTGCTCATTTTTGGTAAGCGTTGTATTGTACCGTTGAATAAGAGTAATCGCTCTCTCTGCAGAGTCATTGACAACCTTCATCTTCAATGCTCTTTCTTTCAACAAATCGTAGTTGTCGTTACATGGCCAATCACTTGGTGGTTTCGAAAGAAACTCTTGAGCAATCTTCTTTCCGTTTTTATCCAGTACATCGAAGAGTTGAGCCGTCATCTCGCTGACGTAAGTTTCCAATGGGTTTGCTGTTTTGAACAGGTTTGAATCGAGGCGTTTCAGACCTTTCGCTTTTGCAGGATGAGATAATTTTTTAACCATATTTTCTTTTACTTTGCTATCCAACCCATCGTCAAAAAGTAACAGTCCAATCAGCTCTTCCGAGAAGTACCAGAGATGTCTCTTAAATGCCTTGAGTGCAATTTCAGCCAAAACCCTGTTTGGATAAGTCTCCATAACTGTTAGAAAAGCTAAATCGTTTCTAGGGGCCATCACTGCCAAGGGTGCTTCATGCCAATATTTACTATAAACAAGTGCCACAAAGAAACAAAAATCTTTCAGACCCTTTTTTTCATGAGCAGTAAGTTTCATTTGCTCCTGGAAGAGAAAGATCTTCAAAGCATTGGTAGCTTTTGCCACCCAGCGAGCCTGATGAAGAGCTCCGGGAGCTCTGATGTTGTACTTCTTAGGCAAACTTCCTCCCAGGAAAATTAGAGAAAGATGGAGGAATTCACTGTAGTCATCTCTTGAGAAGCTGCTGTTCTGAAGAGCGTCGGAGAGGTACTGTATCATCTCTTGACAAAGTTCCCAAGTTTCCTTCAAAAAGTTCCATTCCTGCTGATATAAAGTTTTCTTTATTGATAACTGGCCATTGTGCCATGAATCGCTTAAACAATGACACTTTTGTTCCTTTCGAAGGTTCAAGAATACTAGAAAATACGTTAGCCAAAACGACTTCATACACATGGTGACGACATGCTATCCACGTAAGAGAACAACCTGCAGCTCTCTCTATCAGGGTACAAGCTCCAGACATCAGCCCAGTATTTGATGCTGTTGTATCAAATGCAAGCCCCTGCAACTGGTTTCTCAAGCCCCACTCATCCAACATCCTGAGGCAGACATCAGTTTGTGTTTGTCCCATTCCGTGAGGTATGAGTAGAACACCAAGTAGTTTATCTTCTCCTCCTGAAACAACGATTGCGATGCGGTCCACATATTCATGTCCCCCTGTTATATCAGGAAGCATTTTCCCATCCCAGTGAAGCAGAAGCGGAGTGTCAGGAGAAAAGCTTGATTTTTCAGCAGTTGCGATAGTTTCACGAGCTCTAATTCGAGAAAATGACATTGAGCCCAGATCATGGCCAAAAGACCGAGCTGATGCTGCAATAACAAAGGCCGCATTGCGATCGCTTAGATTAACACGTCGAGTGCCTGGGCTACCTCATCTGAGATGACTGTTTTCTTGCATTTGGAAGGAGGGTTCGATGATCTACAGATCTACAGAAGCTAAGGCTAACAAAGACCCTAAGATCCACTCTAAGGTTAGCCCGAGAGAAAGGAAGTAGGGGTTAAGAGAAGAAAATAAGGGGTTAAATTAGTAGCAACACCTATCACTCATGGGTTAACATTCATTTAGAAAAAGAGAAAAGAGACTCACCATCATCATCCGCCGGCCACTGCCGACAAGTCAGAAAAATAGTCGGAGAGAATAGGAAAGGGGTGAAAGATGAAAAGAAGTAAAATAAGAAAGCTTACAACCATGCAAACACAGTCTTAACTCACAGTCATACCATGCAAACTACAGACATGCAAGTAAAGAGAGTTACAGACAAGCAAGTAAGGAGAGAATAAGAAAAAAAAAGGAGGTAAAGTTAAACAAAAAGTGGGTTATTTTACTCTATGAGCTACATCTACGTTCATGTTAGTCTAATTTTTTATTTTTTATTTTATTGCTGGCATCACACGCTGGCATGTCACAAGCTGACATTAATCGTCAACAGTCTCATCCTTGACCACCACCCCCAGAGCTCCTGTTACTAATTGTTTTTTTTATTTTAAACAACGTTAATATTTTTAAAATGCCTAACTAAACGGTTCTTAAACATATTAACGCTGGTAGAGTGAACGACTGACGCGGGAAGATTATTCCATTTATCATTTACTTTAAACGTAAAGAAGTTTTTAGCGATATTAGTAATGAAACGTCTGCCACGCAACTTAAATCCGTTATTATCAATGTGATTAACGATTTTGAAAACTTCAATAAGCTCCCCCCTTAATCTCCTCGTTTTGAGTGAATGTAAGTCTAACACTTTAATTCTATCTTCATAAGGCTTGTTGCGCAATGAGGGAATTAGTTTCGTGGCACGACGCTGAACCCTTTCTAACCTATCAATATCCTCGCGCAAATACAGGCACCAAAACTGAACGGCATATTCTAAATCAGGCCTGACTAGGGACTTCTAAGGGGCAATATAATATCCTTCGATTTAAATTCGAAATTACGCGTTATGAAGCCTAACATCCTATTAGCTTTTGCGCAAGACTCCAGGCACTGGTTCCTAACCTTTAAATCCTTAGATACGCGTACACCTAAATAATCTACTTCCTCGTCAACGCTCGCTAACTCTCTACCATCCATCGTGTACGTGTAATTATTGTTACGAGAACGGGATCAAGTAAAGATAAGCACCACCAGCCTACTTTAATTAGCCTCATAAGGCTAACTAATGAAAATATCACGACCTAACCTAACCAATCGTCAAGTCAACTGTACGCCCTTGACGATTGGTTAGGTTAGGTCGTAATATTTTCGTTAGTTAGCCTTATAAGGCTAATTAAAGAAGGCTGGGGGTGCTTATCTTTACTTGATCCCGAGAACCTATATGCAAAACTTTACATTTGTCTACGTTAAATTGCATCTGCCACTTAACCGTCTACTCCATAATCCTATTTACATCGTCTTGGAGCCTATTTCTATCGTCTCGTTAACAACCCTACCGCCTATTTTAGTATCATCCGCGAATTTTGACACGTTACTAGTCAATCCTACATCTATGTCGCTAATGTAGATTACGAATATTAATGGGCCTAATACTGAACCCTGTGGGACACCGCTACCTACATCCAACCACCCCGATTCACTACCATTAACAACGACCCTCTGTCTCCTAGCACGAAGCCATTCCTCTAACCAGTTAGCTACCTGACCGCGTATACCGTGCGCTTTAACTTTCGCAATTAATCTTCTATGCGGAATTGTATCGAACGCCTTTCAAAAATCTAAATAAATAACGTCAGCCGCTCTATGCCTATCGTATTCGCGCACTATTTCGTTATAAAATTCTAACAAATTAGTTAAACAAGATCTATGGCGTCGAAACCCATGCTGACTACCATTAATCAAATCTCTACTTTCTAAGTGATCGATGATACGATCCCAAATTACGGATTCCAAAAGTTTACCACGTTAAGCTAATGGGCCTATAATTGCTAGCTTGTGCGCGTCGCCTTTTTAAAAATAGGCGTAACGTTAGCTAATTTGAAGTCTTCAGGAATAACACTGAACAACAAAATTTAAGTTTAAAAAATATACATGAACCATTTTATGTCATATTATGAAATCGAACACGCTGATTACAAAATGAAAACCGTTTTTGCGTATCACATCTCAGTTTTGTGTAAAATATATATACATAATATTCAGTTAATTCAATGCTTTTCTATTTTTTTGCATCATGAAATCGAGATCTAACTATGCATTAATGATAAAAACCACATACAAAACACATTTACGCAACAATTACCATACATTTACCATTTAGACAAAATACAAACATTTACCTTAAAAATGTTTTGCCTGGCTCTGACATTTGCAGGATTTAGCTGAGTGATCCCTTTGGAACATCCAGCAGAAGTCAGCAAGCATGGTAGGACTCCATTTGCCTTTATTCGCTTTTCCATGGTTGCGACATCTTGGTGAAACCGTTCACCATGCTCATCACTCACATCAGAAAGATTGCCAGGGAAGAATGATAAATGCGAATGAAGAAAATGCATTTTAAGTGACATATTGCAGCCAAGCCGTTGGTAGTTCTGTAGGAGCTCTTCCACCAGTGCCTTGAATTGACGTCCCTGTGCTTGCCAAGGAAACCACTGCAGATTTTCTTAAAAGAATGCCAAGCTGCCAGTTCTACCTCATTCATGGCAGAATGTTTTTGTGGAGATACAACAAGATTTTGTCATTTTTGTACAAAATGAAGTATAATAAAAAGAATAGTTTCAGAGTTCATCCGGGCTAGAGACCCGGTGACGGCCACCGGCGCGCGGTAAACGATCATCCTTCCGCACAATTGGTTGGTAGATAAATGGGTACCCTGGGTGATCTAGTGGTTAAGACACTGTGTTGCTGGTGTTTCGGATTCCATGTTAAACTGAAGGTCTAAGGCGGACTAAAAAGCTTGACCGTCAGAATGAACAATTCAGGGGGGATGCTTACCAATAAAGTTGAACTTTTTTAATGCATGAAGGATGGGACAGGGGGGTAATAATGTAGTAAGTTTTAGGAGAAGTCGTTTTGTTTTTATATGAAGTTTAACATTGAGAAATTTCAACTGTTACGGTACGGAAAAAAGGGGAGGACCTAAAATTCCATGGAATAGAAAAGAAGATTAGACGCATGGTACAGAACAATCCCCGATGAGCCGGATGTACCTATGTGAGGTGGAGAGTAAAAGAAGCCAACTCACTACTTCATCAGGCCAACTCGAGAGGAGGCGCAGTAAGCTTGACCTTCATGAAATCACCGCACGTAATAATAATAATAATAATAATAATAATAATAATAATAATAATAATACAAGAGTTAGGACAATTGTATGCATCATTTGGGTTGATCGCTGCGCCTGACCGGTTGTCTGTTAAACTGGTGCAAACCCTTTAAGTTGATTTCTGATAATTATCATTTTTAACAATGATTTCGAAATACCATCAATAATGTGTGTGTGTGTGTGTGTGTGTGTGTGTGTGTGCCGTCCTCACTTTCTATTCCTGACAAAACTTTCTCTCTCTCTCTCTCTCTCTCTCTCTCTCTCTCTCTCTCTCTCTCTCTCTCTCTCTCTCTCTCTCTGTTTATATATATATATATATATATATATATATATATATATGTGTGTGTGTGTGTGTGTGTGTGTGTAAAAATGAACAATGAATAATCAATATTCATTTTTACATAAGAACCAAAATCGCTTAGCGCGAGTTTGGATAAAAATTTATTTGTTGCTTTCTATTTTTTTTCAGTGTCACAACCATGCGACCTACCATTCCTATGGTTTAAGTCGTATCCATATTTCCATATCTTATCTTGACCATTATCCTATATCAATTTTATTAAATATTCATTATTACTCGTGCCAGTCTATGCATCCGTACCTGTTCGTTCAAAGTCGTGCAAATACGTTCTCATGTATTATTTTTTTTTTTTTACTTTTTATTTTAATTATTTCACCTCCCGCAATGAACTCGCAAACGCTTATGCAAGTGTACGCAATTCGATGATCACAGCATAATATGAAAATAAAAACCCACTCTAATAGACAGAGTTTATTTCCACAACAGTCTATTAGAGTGGGTTTTTATTTTCATATTTTGACCTTCACGTAGAAAAAAAGAAGTTTTTTGCATTTATCACAGCATAAATCGAACATCTGAAAACGTGAAACCTCCTGTTCCTCTGATTCAAATTTATAAGATATTATAACATATTATGTTGTATATAAATACATACCGTATGTGCCCATGTACTTCGTGTTGTACTAATAACCATTATAAATATAAAAACACTGTAAGAATTGTAAGTGACTAATGTAATTGATGTGATGTACTTTAATGAAACTGTAATTAATTATAATAATTTAATATATAATGTAATAATGTACTTTAAATGGAATTCTAATTAACGATACTAAGTGAAATGTGAATTAATCCATAATCGTAATCGTAATTGTAATAAACCAAAATTAAAATGTTCTCCGTAATGTACTTAAACTGTACTCATGTACTACTCCGAAATTATGTCGCCTTTAGAAATGAATACTCGGCGAAAATACGATTATTTTTTTTAAACTTGTATTTGGAATCTTTCAAAAATCTGATCATGTGTTTAAAGGTGGGGAACTTAACCTTCAAACTGCACTCCCCAAAAAATTTTGATTGTATATAAATCATGTAATTGTAAAATAATGTCACTTCTTACTTCTTAACTTTTACTTCGACTTCACTCCCTTGTTACCAGCCTCGCTGCGAGGAGGGGGCAGAGGCCCCTTGCCTCCTTAATTATTTTAGATTCCGGCCTGAACCATGGTCAAAAGAGGTCGAACCTCTACCCCTGTAAATTCAGAGCACTACCTGTACATTTTTAGAAGTAAACTACAGTGAAAGAAGTTTTTTTTATCTTTTCCTTCGAGCCGTGCCCTCGTCCGAGAACTCAGTCAGTAAAGTCGATAAGTTTAGTATCAGAGAAAGTATCAGAGTATTATAGAAAGAGAAGAATTAACAACTGTCGACCCTATAGTGAGAGAATAATTAGAATATTAGGGAAGAAAAAACTATCGCGAGAAATATCCATTGCTGCCTCCCAACAGGAACACCCGTCGAATTCGAACCAACCCAGGCCATAGACGGAGGGGTTAATATATATACATATATTTATATATACATATGATTCAATTCCAAATGTTGAGTACTCTCGAAGTGTGTGTGTGTGTGTGTGTGTGTGTGTGTGTCTGTGTCTGTGTTAATTTTGAAAAAAATGCCTAAGCTCTACTCTGTGTCATATAATTAACTAATCTTAGTCCAATAAGTGGGTTCCCTTGGGAGTCTAGTGTTTAAGATGCTGGGTGCTGATGGGATGTGGCTCACGTTAAAATATAAGTCTAAGGTGGAATGATAAATTTGGTGCGATGCGCATTTTCCACACGAGTACGAAAATTATAAGAATAATAATAAACCTGTTCATCCATGCAAAGTACATGCAAAGAAAAATAAAATATTAAAAATAAATTTAATGCGAGCTAAGACGACTGAAACAATATTTGGAGTTGGTGGAGGAAAATCTGGGTCTTTGAGACGAGATGTGGGTCAAACCACATTCCAATGTAACCGATGTGACCATTTTGATATTTGGTCGCAATAGTTACACGCTCTCTTCCCGACAAAAATAAATAGACACTTTCGGGGTAATTTGCTATAATGTTTTACTTTGTTATATAATATATATATATATATATATATATATATATTATATAATATATATATAGGTGTGTGTGTGTGGTGGTGTGTGTTATATATTATATATATAATATATATATATATATATATATGCAAACAACCACAGGGAAAAGGAAACACGAAGTCCGAGCGCTTTCGTGATATATTCACATTATCAAGGAGAAACAGAAAATAGACGGAGATTACAAAGTAAATGAGTTAAATAAACAAGCAAAAAATTCACAATCGGCACCTCAAATTAAAGGCCATAAAGTCCTCTAAAGATTTTTTCAATTGATAACATAATCTGTAGGCTGCTAAATTACTAAATATAAAAGAACTATATAGATGAAATTAGACAAAAAACCAATACAGAGAACAAAAATTATTATAATGGTTATTAACACTAATATTTAATTAAAGCAGGCAATTAAGTGGCAAGAATTTAATGAAAACAAAGGGAATGGTGAACAGGGTTGTGTATATAAAATCCCTTGCACAATATGTAATAAATTTTACATTGGCCAAACTGGTAAGACCCTTGCGTTACGTATTAAACAGCATCAATACAGTATAAGAAGTGGCCAGGAATCTAACGCCATTTTCATTCACGTAAGAGATACTAATCATCCCATTGTCTGGAAAAATGCTTCCAAATTAAGGTTTAGTAAATCTATTGTTAGCAGAAATATACTTGAATCAAGTATGATCAAGAATAATGCGGACTTGGTCCTTAATATTAGCCCTGGGCTGTATAAATTAGACTCGTGCATTGTTAGAAAGGTGGCGAAGGGCCTATTGTTTTCTTGACCGCATTCTTGCCCCTTAACGGTTTGCCCTGGTTAAATAAATAAATATTATTTTAAGAACTGTTAACATTCTTATGTGTCTATTTTAATTGTAATATTTCTTTCGTGTATAATCTTTGGTTGCTGGGGGGTTTATTGGACTTTTCAACTGGTTTGCTTTTGGGAAAACAATTTTTCCAGACTGTTTGTAGAAATTTTGTAATATTCTGTAAGAGGATGGCACCATTCCCTTTGTTTTCATTAAATTCTTGCCACTTAATTTCCTGCTTTAATTAAATATTAGTGTTAATAACCATTATAATAATTTTTGTTCTCTGTACTGGTTTTTTGTCTAATTTCATCTATATAGTTCTTTTATATTTAGTAATTTAGCACCCTACAGATTATGTTATCTATTTGTTATCTATGTTATCTATTTGTTTTCATTAAATTCTTGCCACTTAATTGCCTGCTTTAATTAAATATTAGTGTTAATAACCATTATAATAATTTCTGTTCTCTGTATTGGTTTTTTGTCTAATTTCATCTATATAGTTCTTTTATATTTAGTAATTTAGCAGCCTACAGATTATGTTATCAATTGAAAAAATCTTTAGAGGGCTTTATGGCCTTTAATTTGAGGTGCCGATTGTGAATTTTTTGCTTGTTTATTTAACTCATTTACTTTGTAATCTCCGTCTATATTCTGTTTCTCCTTCATAATGTGAATATATCACGAAAGCCCTCGGACTTCGTGTTTCCTTTTCCCTGTGGTTGTTTGCTTATTAATAAGATCACGTGTTATTCTGTGATTTTAGTGCATATATATATATATATATATATATATATATATATATAAAGTGTGTGCTGTTATATTTATAATGTTTATTGTTAATTAAATATACTAGCATGAAAGTACGAATTAATTTTAATTTAAATTAGTTTGAAAATAAATTAAGGATTCCTCTTTTTTGATTTCGCTGAATTTTCTTTATAAAAAAATATAATTAATTTGGGGTTAAAATAAAAATCAATAATCTATGTTTTTTACTCCACCTTAGACCTACAGTATAACATCGAAACCGAAACATGGTACGGAATCCACCACAGTTGGTAATTTAATATACGTTAAACTGTAGATCTAAGGTGGAGTGAAAAGCTTGACCTTCGTCAGAATGAACAATTCGGGCGGAAGCTAACCAAAGGTTATATATATATATATATATATATATATTATATATATATATATATATATATATATATATATATATATACAGGTTTAAAGTGTGTATTGTTTTTGCATGCATTTTTCTTTTATTGTTAATTAAATATACTAGCATGAAAGAAAGTACGAAGAAAACAAATGACTAAAGGAATCCTCAATTACATTGATTTCGGTGAAATTTATTTATAAAAAATAATAGACTTCTCATTTAATTCTTTTGGTTGTATACATTATATAAAGTGTACTGTTATTTTCTGTGGTTAATTTCGTGTTTAATTTATTTCAGATTAATTGGCAAGTGAATTTCTTTTAAATATTGGGATTCGTTTTGCGTCTAAATAAGTAATGTAGTGTAATAATTCTTTTGCTGAACAATTATGGAGAACGTTTTCCTGTCTCTTGTGGGCAGTGTAAAGCTTTCGCTTAGTTAACTATATGAATATTAAGATGGGCGAAAAATTTTTGCGAAATTGAGAAGACACATAGGAAAGACAAAAGTAAGTAGACACTTTCGGAGCAAATGAAAGCGATTCAGGTCTCTCGAATTATAGGTAAATTAAATATTATTCTTATAGAATATGTCATTGGAATAATGTACAATATAAAGAGTCCTGTGTATTTCTTTTATTATTAATATTGGTGTTTTATTTAATTCTTTTGCTAAGCCATGGATTAATTGTCTAGTGTATTTCTTTTATTGTTAATATTGGTGATCGTTTAAATGTATTGAATTAATTCGAGCAAATTAAGGAGAACGTCTCTCTTGCCTTTATTAAATAACACAATTAAATTAAATGGTGCTGTCTGGTAACCCTGCATATATAAATTAAATAGTGGCCTCTGGAAACTCATCTATATATAAATAATTAAAATGGTGGTATCTGGCAACTCTCCTTATATAAATAAATAGAATGTATAGTGCTCTCTGGTAACCCCTCCATATAATAAAATGTGGTATCTGGCAACTCCATACCCTCTATATAACAGCTGCGGATCCCCTGGACGCTCATTATGTCACGGACTCCGGTGGAATAAACAGCTTTCTCTCCTCCTTCTTAGGTTAAGGCTTAGGTTAGGGTTTCCATTTGGGGGGTGAGGACATCCCACCTTCTCCCCCAAAGACCCTCCTCCTCCTCCTTTCTCTCCCTCTCTTAGGTTAAGGTTACCCCTTTGTGGGGGAGGTCATCCTCCCTTCTCCCCCCAAGGCTCCCTCCCCTCTTCATTGCAGCTTAGGGGAAAACCCCCTCCATCTTGTTGCATAACTCCTACCCCTTGTTGTATAACCCCTTGCAACATTCCCCCTCCCAATTTGTTGCAGAACTTCTTGCAACATCCTTCTCTCGCCTTTGCAACATTGCATTGCACTCGACCCTTTTGCGCCCATACTACTAATCCTCTCCTTTATTTCGACTGCAGATGGCATTTGTGAAAGGTAATTGGTATTAGTGAGGTAGCTTCGTGTAAAAAAATCGTATAATCGTTACAAGTCGGACAAAAGTAAGACTTTTTTTATAGTTTCCTATGAGTATGAAGACTGAAAAAATATCATGTTCCAAAAATTTTGCCGACCATAACAGTCGATAAAAAATCAAAATGACTGCTAAAATAAACAAAATATTTATTTTCAAATATTTAATGCACCGCGGGTCTACAAATTGTATCATACAGTTAGGGTCCGGTTTAAAGGAACTGAAGGACACACAGAACTCTTATTTCCTTTATTAGACCCGAAATTTTACAAAAAATGGACGCCCAAATACGCCAAAATGGCCGAAAAACACAAAATGACTGTATTCAATGTTATGAAAGACCACGTGCGATTGGTATTCATTGTTTTGTTACATTTAGAATGTCTAAATTGTTTGGTATATTAGCATACTAAAAAATCAGTAAATAACTAATATTTGAACACATAATTTGAGTCTTCCATCCCCAAACCTTCCCACCCCTATATTATTACGTACAGAGTGGTCATAAAGTCCCTTTGCGGTGAAATTACAGCATATCTGTATGTAGCCCTTGTTTTTCATGCAAAGAGACTTTGTGGCCGCCCCGTTGTATCGTACACGACTCTCTTTTACCGTTTTACATATTGTAGTAATGCATCGTGAAGGAGGAAACAAGTAGTGGAATACATCATGTATGCTGAAGAATTTTTTCTTGGAGGACAAAAGAAATAATGCGATACTGTACGTCATCCACAATAACGTTTTGCTAATCTAAAAATCGCATTAACTGAAAGTAGCTGCAAACATTTCACAAACTTGGAGAAGAGATCCTTCCGTGCCTCGTTCACAAGGTCCAAGGTGCTGGTCTTATCATATATAACCACGGTCAAACGCTTTGGACCCTTGGAGTGCTAACTGTTGAGATCCACTGCTTCAAAGGAGTTATCGGGTATGAAGACAAATGCCTCTGTAGCGTGAGGATAGCTTTTCCAGGCCTGCCATGCAATCTTCTTACCCCTCCTGAAGGAGAAAGACATGGTGTCGCAACCTGAGAAAGCATGGAATACAGGAAGCATTGCTTTTTCCAAGTGTGCGACAGATGCTGTTGATATTATAACAACAAAAGTCCAAAATCTACCCATAGTTGGTTACTTGACAGGTAAGTTTCATATCATTAAATTGGGAAATAAGGATGACCGAAATGTCTTTATCGACTGTCCGGACATGGATTTTTGTGGCCCCTGTCTGCAGTGTATGCATTATGTGAACCACAACCCGCGTATCCGCTTCTTCCTGGGTGCACTCTAGCATAGGTTTTGTAGCTGGTTCCTTCTTGTTACTACTTGTATTTGCCGGGAAGAATGAAGGATACGAGAGGCAGGCTATCTCTTTGTTGGGTGTCTCTTCTAGGGGCCTCTCGTGTCCTCTTCTCTCCCTGTCGTTTGGGGGTTGGCGTCTTGAAGGAAAAGCCGGTCGTTTTCAGAGTTTATTGAGTTCTTGGTTGGCTGAGGTTATTTTACAGAAGATTTTGTTATTTATATACAGCTGAATTAATTAAATATATATATATAAAATTTATGTACAATACTTATTTATAAAGATTATATATGATTCTTAAAATTACACAATGATAAAATATATACAATTTGGTACGCGCAAAATTGGTTTGTCGGTAACTAATATAAAAATAATATAAATGCGGAAAATTAACTGCGCGGCCCCACACTACTGCCCACCCCGAGAAGCGGAGCACGTATATCAAAAGTAGAAATATTCGGGTCTTGATTTGAATCGGATCCTTCGTCCAGCTCGCGTTGATCCTCGGTCGGCCTCGTTTCCGGTTGTTGCGTTGTCCTGCGCGCCCGTCCTGAGGTCTGTATTTGCTACCTCCGAGGTGCGTCCTCCATCGTCCTTTTTCCTTGCGTGCTTTTTCTCCGATCCGATGTCGTCCGATTGTGCGCCCGGTACCTGTGTGGGACCTGAAACTATATACGCCGGTTTTAAACGATTAATTGAAATGGCTTCTGATGATCCGTTGTTTTTTCTATTACGAAGTACTTATCGTGGCGTTCGAGAACACGGAAAGGTCCTTGATATGGTGCCTCGAATGGTTTTCGAACGCGGTCGATGCGTACCCATACGTGGCTTGATTTGTGGAGTTCCGATGGAATGAATGATTTGGGGGCTGAGTGAATGTTTCCTTGAGAGAGTTGGGCGAAATCGATTTGCGTCATTTTCTTGGCTAATTCGGAGATGAATTTTGAATTGGATTTTGACGACGAATTGGCGATCATTGGCCTCGGGCATAATAGGGTGGTTCCGGTGACGGTGGTGAACGGTGAATAACCCGATTCGTTGGGGAGACTGCGTAAACCAAGGAGAACTATGGGTAAAGCGGGGAGCCAATCTTGTTTTCGAGCGATGATTGCTGTCTTGATGGTGCGATGAGATCTTTCAATTATTCCGTTGGTCTGAGGGCGATACGACAAAGTTCTTAGTCGGTGAAATCCGATGAGAGCTGAGAGTTCCCTAAAGAGTTCGGATTCGAATTGGGATCCGCGGTCCGTTATGACTTGCAGTGGTACACCAAATCTTGAAATCCATACATCGAGAAATGCGTGTGCTATTGATGTGGCTGTAGTATCAATCAGAGGATATGCTTCTATCCATCTTGTGGCACGATCGATGCAGGTTAGGAGATATCTATATGGGGAAGGATATGTTTGACCGGGCAAAGTGGTTGGCGGTAAGGGACCGACGATGTCGATATGTACCGTTTCAAATCTTGAACTTGGTAAATCGAAGGGGGTTATTTCTGATTTTGTATGGCGAGAAATTTTTGAGGATTGACATGATTCACAATTTCGGGACCAAGTTCGAATATCCTTATTCATTGAGGGCCAAAAGTATCTTGATTTAATGATACGAAGTGATTGCTTGATGCCTGGATGAGAAATATTATGAAATTGATTGAAGATGGAAGATCGATGCTGCTTGGGAACAAAAGGACGGGGATATGGCGTGGATGTATCGCAATATAAAGTTGTATTTTCTGGAAACGGGAACGGCTTGAGACGTGGGAGAAATTCTTGCGTTTCTTGATCTTTTTGTTGAGATTCCGCGATTGCTGATAAATCGAAAGCGTCGATATGTACTGCGTTTACGTTGCGTGAAAGGCAGTCCGCTACGACGTTTTCGGATCCACAGATATGTATTACATCGCATACGTATTCCGTGATGGCAGACCAATGACGTTGTTGTCGGTCTGTCTTGGCTCGTAAGGGACTCTTGTAGGCAGAAACCATCGGTTTGTGATCCGTGAAGAGTATTACTTGACGACCTTCTAAAAATTGACGGAAATGCAGGACGGCTAGGTATGCTGCGAGTAATTCTCTATCGTATGCGGCGTACGCTTGCTGAGTTGTAGTTAATTTCTTGGAAAAGAAGGCGATGGGAACTGGTGTGCTGTCGATTATTTGATGAAGAACTGCTCCAGCTGCTATTTGTGAGCAGTCCGTAACTAAATGAAGGATTGAGCTTGATGGAAGAGGATGACAAAGCGTAACGGCGTTCCGTAGTGCATCCTTGACATCTTGAAAGGCTTGAATTGCTTCGTCGTTCCACTGTAGACTTTTGCTTTTGACTTGAGTTCTGACGATTTCACTTAAAGGTGAGACTAAATCGGCGTAACGGGGTATCATATGGCGATAGAATCCCGTCATTCCTAGGAATCTTCTGAGGCTTTGGTAATCTTGCGGTTGGGGAATATCTTGAATTTCGGAGACTTTGTTTACAGGAGGACGAATGCCTGCTGGGGAAACTTCATGACCCAGAAATTCAATTTTGGATTGCTGAAATATGCATTTTTCTAAGGAAATTCTTAAATTGTGTTCTTGAAGGATCTTGAATACGCGTTCTAAGTCTTTCAAATGGTCAACTGCGTTATTTGAATGGACTAAAATATCGTCGAGATACACAAATACGCAGTCAACTCCTCTGAAAATTGTATCCATGAAGCGTTGAAATGTTGCAGGGGCGTTTCTTAAACCAAATGGCATGTATAAATACTGAAATAAACCAAATGGAGTTGTTATAGCCGTTTTCTCGATATCTTCTGGGTGGACTGGAATTTGGTGATATGCTCTGACTAGATCGATTTTGCTAAAGCATGATTTTCCGTGCAGAGATGTTGACAGACTTCTTATATGAGGAAGTGGATATCTATCCGGTTTCGTGACAGCGTTTAGGCTTCTATAATCACCACACGCCCGCCATTCGCCTGGTATCTTTTTCGGAACGAGTTGTAACGGTGAGGCCCATGGTGATTTTGAGGGTTCTATAATTCCATCTTGAAGTAAGTTGTTGAAAGTAGCCTTAGCTGAGGATAATTTATCGGGTGGAAGACATCGAGGGCTTGCAAACACTGGTGGTGCGCTGCCAGTGTCGGTGGTATGCTTGACAGTGTTGGTGGAAACTTTCTGCGGTTGAGCTGGTTTCAGTAGTGAGGAGTACTTGTCAAGCAGGTTCCTGATTTCTTGAGGTAATTTGTCGGTAGGATTAATATTGATGAGGTGAAGGTCTTTGGATTGCACAGGTTTAGTAGTGGCTTGAAGAGTTGTTGCTCTATCCTTCAAAATGCCATGCTTGCAGTCCACAAGGATGTCATAATGGGATAGAAAATCGGCGCCGAGAAGTGGAGTGGAGACTTGGGCGACGACGAATGTCCACGTGAATATTCTTCGTAATTTAGGAATTGATATGTCCAGTGTTACTTCTCCGAATATTTCGAGCGGCTGACCGTTTGCGGTGGAAATCTTTACTGCGGTTGGGTGGAGTTGACAATCATTGACCAAGTTGGTGGTAAAATTGAGATGCTCGCTCCTGTGTCAATGATAAAATTGACCTCCAGACTTGCGATGCGAGCTGCGACTGAGATCAGCGGCAGGCCGGACGTCGCGTTAATCACAGCCTGCTTATCTAGTTTTCCGACGTTTCTCTTGATGGTGATGAAGATCTTGAATTTGGGCGTGACGAGGGGAGCAGCTTGGCGTCATCTTTATTTGGCCACTTGCACCATGGCCTGCAGGTCCTTGCTTGGGGGCCATAATAAAGGTGCGCGCGGCACACCACCGGCCGCTGATTCTCGCTGAAGGGTTTTAGGCCGATGGGGATATTCGTTCTTGGGCTTGTATTGGCTCGAGTTGACGTTGGCGCCGCGTAGCAGCTTTGTTGAGCGAACGGTATTAACTCATCGGCTAGTTTGCCGAGTTGAGTTAGCGTCAGCTCCTTTTGTGCTGCTACGACGGGCGCTATTGAGGATGGGAGCGCCCGTATGAATTTATGCTTCACCAAATCATCGCTGACGCCCACCTTCAGTGCCGTTTGGTGGATATCTTGAAGGAATTGGGAGGGCTTTCCAGTGAGAGGAGTGTTGGAGATGAGTCGTTCGAAGAGTTCTGGCTTCGTCTTTTCGTAATGACTCACGATTTCTTCTTTTAAATCGGTGTACGACTTGTTGGAGATAGTTGCTGCTGAAATTCGTGAGAAGACTTCGGGGGGTAACGAGGCTAGAACATGGAAAAATTTGGTCTCTTCGGATGTTATTCTGGAAATGTGGAATTGTGCCTCCTTGATGGAGAACCATCCTGCGGCCGAGGATGCTGCTTCCGCTGGCTGCTTCGCAGCTTCGGGTCACTCCAGGGGTTACCAATTGTAGCTGGTTCCTTCTTGCTACTACTTGTATTTGCCGGGAAAAATGAAGGATACTTGAGGCAGGCTATCTCTTTGTTGGGTATCTCTTCTAGGGGCCTCTCGTGTCCTCTTCTCTCCCTGTCGTTTGGGAGGTTGGCGTCTTGAAGAAAAAGCCGGTCGCTTTCAGAGTTTATTGAGTTCTTGGTTGGCTTGGGTAATTTTACAGAAGATTTTGTTATTGTATATACAGCTGAATTAATTAAATATATATATATAAATTTATGTACAATACTTATTTATAAAGATTATATATGATTCTTAAAATTACACAATGATAAAATATATACAATTTGGTAATGCGCAAAATTGGTTTGTCGGTAACTAATATAAAAATAATATAAATGCGGAAAATTAACTGTGCGGCCCCACAGTTTACCCTTGCCTTTGTGGAGAACTGAGGTACCATTGGTGATGTAAATCTCCTTATTCTCTGGCCAGTCGTTGTATGCCACCTTGTCAGATAAGTAAGCAGAGTTCTTTGTTTGAAGAGTCAGGGAGGAACTCTTTCCACTTGACAGGGAGTTTTGTTTGAGGACTAACCTTGAGGCGCACACCACTGCCTCTCCCTTCTCATGTAGAATCCTTTCTGCTTCTGAACAAATACTTGTGCCACACCACATCTCCCCTGCCGATATGATTGAGTTCAAGCAGAAGAAATGGTAGGAAAATATTTTCTAGATAGTCTCCAAAGGTTGAGGCAGCAGTAGTAGGCAAAGTATGAACCAGGACAGCCCCACCAAAGATTATGCAAACGTACTGGTCTGGAGGTTCAGACTCATTGCTACAGCCCAGGCATCTCAATAAATCTGCCTTGGTACTCTTACGAAGTCTTCCAAACTCAGAGATACTAGGAGGATAGAGTTGATCCTCATGGAAAAAGAACACGTCTGGATCTCCATATAAAAAAATAGGATATTAGAATGCTGATTGTTTTTCAAGTACAATAGCTTTGAAAAGCATAATTCTCACTCACAAATCAAAGCATGTGTGAAGTAGTTGGAGGTTTATATATTGCAGATAGGAACCAGCTTTGGACAGGATCTAGATCCCTAGATCGCAAGATCCTGTCCCAAAGCTGGATCCTATCTGCTTTGCAGATAGCTGGTGAAGAAAGCTATATTTTTGGGGCCTCTTTGCGAGTGACCCGTTGCCCATGTTGTGCTAACATCATGAAAAAGAAAAAACTATAGTGTTTGTCATTTACCATTACTTATTCGGACTATAGTGGATTTAATTTTCCCAGAAGAGTTCCTTGTTCGATGCACGGTCTGTGTGTATCATGAAAAAACTTCAGGGGACCATTTTGAGTTCAATCCCATCATGACACGGATATGTTATGTGCCTTTAAAAGTGGACGCTCAATTTTGCCAGTTAAGGTTTAAGTTTTGGTTTTTGGCTAAATATACAATAGTTACTCATTTTTCTTTGATGTATTCAATCCGACGTATATGCAACGAGTCTTTTGCTTATACTGAGGTTCTGAATATAGTAGGCTAGGTGTAGCTGTAAACCCTAGATCCTGTCCCAAAGCTGGATCTTATCTGCTTTACAGATAGCTGGTGAGTGAAGCTATATTTTTGGCGCCTCTTTGCGAGGGCCCTGTTGACCACGTCGGGCTACATCATGAAAAAGAAAAAACTATAGTGTTTGTCATTTACCACTACTTATTCGGACTATAGTGGATTTAATTTAATTTTCCCAGAAGAGTTCCTTGTTCCATGTACGGTCTGTGTATATATATATATATATATATATATATATATATATATATATATATATATTAGGGTGGTCCAAGAAATAAAAGTTTTATTTTTGTACTTCCTCAAGGCTGCCCTTGTTTGAAATCATAAAAGGATAATTGCTACAAAAAATGAGTTCATTCCGATTATATTTAGAGGTGGCTACAAAATGAATAATTTTTCTTAATTGAAAAAATAAGGAAATTTCACAAAAGAACATACAAATGGCTTTTAATTCTGTAAAGACGTTTTAGAGGGGGTAGGAAACGTTCGTCGATGGGTTTCAACAATGCGGAGACGAAATTGTTTTTGCTGCTCATTTTTGGTAAGCGTTGTATTGTACCGTTGAATAAGAGTAATCGCTCTCTCTGCAGAGTCATTGACAACCTTCATCTTCAATTCTCTTTCTTTCAACAAATCGTAGTTGTCGTTACATGGCCAATCACTTGGTGGTTTCGAAAGAAACTCTTGAGCAATCTTCTTTCCGTTTTTATCCAGTACATCGAAGAGTTGAGCCGTCATCTCGCTGACGTAAGTTTCCAATGGGTTTGCTGTTTTGAACAGGTTTGAATCGAGGCGCTTCAGACCTTTCGCTTTTGCAGGATGAGATAATTTTTTAACCATATTTTCTTTTACTTTGCTGTCCAACCCATCGTCAAAACGTAACAGTCCAATCAGCTCTTCCGAGAAGTACCAGAAATGTCTCTTAAATGCCTTGAGTGCAATTTCAGCCAAAACCCTGTTTGGATAAGTCTCCATAACTGTTAGAAAAGCTAAATCGTTTCTAGGGGCCATCACTGCCAAGGGTGCTTCATGCCAATATTTACTATAAACAAGTGCCACAAAGAGACAAAAATCTTTCAGACCCTTTTTTTCATGAGCAGTAAGTTTCATTTGCTCCTGGAAGAGAAAGATCTTCAAAGCATAGGTAGCTTTTGCCACCCAGCGAGCCTGATGAAGAGCTCCGGGAGCTCTGATGTTGTACTTCTTAGGCAAACTTCCTCCCACGAAAATTAGAGAAAGATGGAGGAATTCACTGTAGTCATCTCTTGAGAAGCTGCTGTTCTGAAGAGCGTCGGAGAGGTACTGTATCATCTCTTGACAAAGTTCCCACAAGTTTCCTTCAAAAAGTTCCATTCCTGCTGATATAAAGTTTTCTTTATTGATAACTGGCCATTGTGCCATGAATCGCTTAAAATGACACTTTTGTTCCTTTCGAAGGTTCAAGAATACTAGAAAATACGTTAGCCAAAACGACTTCATACACATGGTGACGACATGCTATCCACGTAAGAGAACAACCTACAGCTCTCTCTATCAGGGTACAAGCTCCAGACATCAGCCCAGTATTTGATGCTGTTGTATCAAATGCAAGCCCCTGCAACTGGTTTCTCAAGCCCCACTCATCCAACATCCTGAGGCAGACATCAGTTTGTGTTTGTCCCATTCCGTGAGGTATGAGTAGAACACCAAGTAGTTTATCTTCTCCTCCTCCTGAAACAACGATTGCGATGCGGGCCACATTTTCATGTCCCCCTGTTATATCAGGAAGCATTTTCCCATCCCAGTGAAGCAGAAGCGGAGTGTCAGGAGAAAAGCTTGACTTTTCAGCAGTTGCGATAGTTTCACGAGCTCTAATTCGAGAAAATGACATTGAGCCCAGATCATGGCCAAAATACCGAGCTGATGCTGCAATAACAAAGGCCGCATTGCGATCGCATAGATTAACACGTCGAGTGCCTGGGCTACCTCATCTGAGATGACTGTTTTCTTGCATTTGGAAGGAGGGTTCGATGATCTACAGATCTACAGAAGCTAAGGCTAACAAAGACCCTAAGATCCACTCTAAGGTTAGCCCGAGAGAAAGGAATAGTAGGGGTTAAGAGAAGAAAATAAGGGGTTCAATTAGTAGCAACACCTATCACTCATGGGTTAACATTCATTTAGAAAAAGAGAAAAGAGACTCACCATCATCATCCGCCGGCCACTGCCGACAATTAGTCAGAAAAATAGTCGGAGAATAGGAAAGGGGTGAAAGATGAAAAGAAGTAAAATAAGAACGCTTACAAACCATGCAAACACAGTCTTAACTCACAGTCATACCATGCAAACTACAGACATGCAAGTAAAGAGAGTTACAGACAAGCAAGTAAGGAGAGAATAAGAAAAAAAAAGTAGGTAAAGTTAAACAAAAAGTGGGTTATTTTACTCTACGAGCTACATCTACGTTCATGTTAGTCTAATTTTTTTTTTTAAATTTTATTGCTGGCATCACACGCTGGCATGTCACAAGCTGGCATTAATCGTCAACAGACTCATCCTTGACTACCACCCCCAGAGCTCCTGTTACTAATTGTTTTTTTTATTTTAAACAACGTTAATATTTTTAAAATGCCTATCTAAACGGTTCTTAAACATATTAACGCTGGTAGAGTGAACGACTGACGCGGGAAGATTATTCCATTTATCAATTACTTTAAACGTAAAGAAGTTTTTAGCGATATTAGTAATGAAACGTCTGCCACGCAACTTAAATCCGTTATTACAAGTATTGCTATTATCGAAAGTGAACAGTTTGTCAAAATTTACGTTATCAATGTTATTAACGATTTTGAAAACTTCAATAAGCTCCCCCCTTAATCTCCTCGTTTTGAGTGAATGCAAGTCTAACACTTTAATTCTATCTTCATAAGGCTTGTTGCGCAATGAGGGAATTCGTTTCGTGGCACGACGCTGAACCCTTTCTAACCTATCAATATCCTCGCGCAAATACAGGCACCAAAACTGAACGGCATATTCTAAATCAGGCCTGACTAGGGACTTCTAAGGGGCAATATAATATTCTTCGATTTAAATTCGAAATTACGCGCTATGAAGCCTAACATCCTATTAGCTTTTGCGCAAGACTCCAGGCACTGGTTCCTAACCTTTAAATCCTTAGATACGCGTACACCTAAATAATCTACTTCCTCGTCAACGCTCGCTAACTCTCTACCATCCATCGTGTACGTGTAATTATTTTTACGAGAACCGGATCAAGTAAAGATAAGCACCCCCAGCCTTCTTTAATTAGCCTTATAAGGCTAACTAACGAAAATATCACGACCTAACCTAACCAATCGTTAAGTCAACTGTACGCCCTTGACGATTGGTTAGGTTAGGTCGTAATATTTTCGTTAGTTAGCCTTATAAGGCTAATTAAAGAAGGCTGGGGGTGCTTATCTTTACTTGATCCCGAGAACCTATATGCAAAACTTTACATTTGTCTACGTTAAATTGCATCTGCCACTTAACCGTCCACTCCATAATCCTATTTACATCGTCTTGGAGCCTATTTCTATCGTCCTCGTTAACAACCCTACCGCCTATTTTAGTATCATCCGCGAATTTTGACACGTTACTAGTCAATCCTACATCTATGTCGCTAATGTAGATTACGAATATTAATGGGCCTAATACTGAACCCTGTGGGACACCGCTACCTACATCCAACCACCCCGATTCACTACCATTAACAACGACCCTCTGTCTCCTAGCACGAAGCCATTCCTCTAATCAGTTAGCTACCTGACCGCGTATACCGTGCGCTTTAACCTTCGCAATTAATCTTCTATGCGGAATTGTATGGAACGCCTTTTAAAAATCTAAATAAATAACGTCAGCCGCTCTATGCCTATCGTATTCGCGCACTATTTCGTTATAAAATTCTAACAAATTAGTTAAACAAGATCTATGGCGTCGAAACCCATGCTGACTCTCATTAATCAAATCTCTACTTTCTAAGTGATCGATGATACGATCCCAAATTACGGATTCCAAAAGTTTACCGACGTTAAGCTAATGGGCCTATAATTGCTAGCTAGTGTGCGGTCGCCTTTTTTAAAAATAGACGTAACGTTAGCTAATTTGAAGTCTTCAGGAATAACACTGAACAACAAAATTTAAGTTTAAAAAATATACATGAACCATTTTATGTCATATTTATGAAATCGAACACGCTGATTACAAAGTGAAAACCGTTTTTGCGTATCATATCTCAGTTTTGTGTAAAATATATATACATAATATTCAGTTAATTCAATGCTTTTCTATTTTTTTGCATCATGAAATCGAGATCTAACTATGCATTAATGATAAAAACCACATACAAAACACTACATTTACGCAACAATTTACCATACATTTACCATTTAGACAAAATACAAACATTTACCTTAAAAATGTTTTTCCTGGCTCTGACATTTGTAGGATTTAGCTGAGTGATCCCGTTGCAACATCCAGCAGAAATCAGCAAGCATGGTAGGACTCCATTTGCCTTTATATCGCTTTTCCATGGTTGCGACATCTTGGTGAAACCGTTCACCATGCTCATCACTCACATCAGAAAGATTGCCAGGGAAGAATGATAAATGCGAATGAAGAAAATGCATTTTAAGTGACATATTGCAGCCAAGCCGTTAGTAGTTCTGTAGGAGCTCTTCCACCAGTGCCTTGTAATTGACGTCCCTGTGCTTGCCAAGGAAACCACTGCAGATTTTCTTAAAAGAATGCCAAGCTGCCAGTTCTACCTCATTCATTGTCATTTCAAAATCATTGTCAAGTAAGAGCTGGCGAATCTGTGGACCTAAAAACACACCTTCTTTAATCTTTGCCTCACTCAGTTTGGGGAACTTTCCAAGCAGGTATTTGAATGAAGGAAGATTCTTGTCCATTGCCTTTACTAGTTGTTTGATGAGGCCAAGTTTAATGTGCAGTGGTGGTAACAGAACCTTGTCCTTTTCAATCAGTGGGTGATGTGCTATATTGCTTGTACCTGGATTAACTGAGACACGAGGTGGCCAAACTTTTCTGGTGTAGTGCTGTTTTCGTGCCCGGCTGTCCCACATACATAGAAAGCACATATATTTCGTAAATCCTGTCTGTAGTCCGGTTAAAAGTGCAATAACCTTTAAGTCTGCACAGATGGACCAACCATGCTCAGAATATTTGATGCAATTTAGAATAAAACGAAGGTTATCATAAGTCTCTTTCAAGATAACAAAATGAGCAACTGGTACAGACGTAAAACATTCCCATTGTGCAGCAACACTGCCTTCACACCACTGTATGTTGATGCATCAATAAAAAGCCTCCAGTCTCCCGGATCATATTGCACTTCTAGAGTATTGAATAGCCCATAAATGTCACTGCAAAAACAAAGATTGTCCTGCATGGAAAAAAAAGTTGCTAAAGGCTCGGTACGCTTGCGATAAACTGTAATTTTCGTGTCCTTTTCCAACAAATTCCATTGTTTCAGACGCAAAGCCAGCAGTTCACTTTGACTTTTGGTAAGAATTAGATCACGTATTAAGTCATTCAAGTCATTTTGCGTGATATAATGTGGTTCACTATTATCTTCAGTATCAGGTTGAAACTCTGTACTTGTTGCACTAGAGCTATCATCACTCATGTCGGTATCACTGTCAGGTAATGCAGCTGGTGGTTTGGGTACTGGAATTTCAGTTGAGTGAGGCTCAGGGCGGATGGCGGAGGGAAGGTTAGGATATGAAATAGATCCTTTAGTTTTGTTATTATAACCCTTAATATCAGTCAAACAAAAATAACAGTCACTGAAATGATCACGTTGCTCCCGCCAGATCATTGGAACACCAAAAGTTAAACCGGGTCCAGATCCATTGAACCACAGATCGAGAGCACTGGCACACTTCACAACAAATATGGGGAGCCCAAGACTTATCTTGGTCTCCAACTTTATAACCAAAATATAGTTCATATAGTTTCCTGACACGGGCTGTAATACTTCGTTGATATTTTTTGAAAGTGAATTCACCACAGATGTAGCAGAAGGAATCTGCACGATTTTTACATACATGTGACATTATGTAACATAGGCTTAGTTTTACCTAGAAAATGAAATAAATTATTGTTTACAATGAGACTGATATATTTTAATATTAATATTAACGTTAAATAAATATTAATATTAATCACTTGACACAAAATATATAATATTAGATATCACAAATGCGCACACTACGACACCCATTAGGCAACACGTGTTCACTGACGCATCATTGACTCCTGCGGTGCTAATATGGGGCAGAGAGGGAGGGGGTGGGGGTGGAGAGAGTGGATGGAATGACTCACTCATGATAAAATCTTGTAAATTTGAGTCCTGTGATGAGTTCGGAAAGAGGATAGCAAATACCAAAATGCTTTATATTCAGAGCAAAAGATCCTCTAAGCATGCATTTTTGTAATTTAACTAGTAAATATTTGACCCTGAAAATAAAAATGATGTGATGTAATACAGCAAAATGGATATTCATTTTTTAATAAGCACTCTATGAAATGTATAAAAATAGTTATTGTTATTTCGTATATTTTTCATTGTCGTTCAGTGTAATCTCCGTTTCGAGTGACTGATTAAAAATCTTCATTAAGGGACCTACGATAACGCTTTCAAATCTTTCAAATGTCTGGGATAAAAAGCGCCAGGGCCTGGAGCCTTGCTAACTTTTAACCTATCGATATAATGCGCAATCTCACCCTCGTAAACAGTTATTTCATCCAAAATAGTCTCGCTACTAAATGGAACGATATCGCCCACGTCGGGAACATTATTTACGTTTTCTACGGTAAAAACTGTCGCAAAAAAGTTATTGAAAATACCCGCCATCGCCTGAGCGTCAGAAGCCAAAGCGCCGTTAACATCCACTAGAGGGCCTATGTTATCTTTTATCGGCTTACGATTATTGATGTATTCAAAAAACCTGTTTGGATTATGTTTGCTATCCGCAGCTATAAGTATCTCTAAATTACACTTAGCATTCCTAATTGATCTTTCAACCTGACGTCTAAGCTCGATATAGCTATCAAAGTTAGCTGCCGTGCCATTGCGCTTATTAAGTCTATACACTCTGTTACGCTCGTTTATGAACTCGCCTATTTCCCTAGTCCACCATTTGGGCCTACCATGATTTCTAGCGCGCTTGGGCCTACGAGGAATAAACTTCCTTTCAATATTCACAAAACTTTCTTTAAACGCCTCCCAATGCAAATTTGTGTCATTACCCATAAATAAGTTATCCCAGTCCACTACTCCCATCCTATCCGCAAAACTATCAAAATTAGCCCTACTAAAATCAGAGACTTCTATTACGTTACTATCCTTAGTGTTTTCTATCGATAACTTAAACCTAAGAATTTGATGATCACTACATCCTAAACTCTCGCTACTTCTAAACTATCGACTATATTTTCGCCGTTCGTCATCACCAAATCTAAAATATTGTCACCGCGCGTTGGTTCGGTAACCATCTGTCGTAAAAAATTATCCTCCATGAACTCAATCAATCTCAAACCCCCATCATTGGGTAAAAGTATCGTAATTAACATTAAGGCAGTTAAAGTCTCCGACAATTATACTATCCCGATTGTCAATAAAGTTATCAAGAAGTGCGTAAAATCTAGTATCGGTATCGAGGGGTTGAACGAGAGGTCTATAAACAACAACGAAATTAAAACTAATACTACGCAGCATTAATTGCTGCCGGAAAATCTATCTTAACCTCGATAGCCCTAAGGGAATTACGAATGTACAGCAAAACGCCGCTACCAAACCTATGTAACCTATCATTAGTAAAGAGTTTAAAACCCGGTATATCAAGTTCCCCCAACAAGTCCCGAGTCATGGTATTTAACCACGTTTCAGTGATAGCAACTATATCGTAGTTGCCGGAATAAATTATCGCCTTAAATTCGCTTAATTTATTTCTAATACTACGCGCGTTACAATAAAAGACGTTTAAGTTATTTTTTACCACGGGCCCACGTTTTAAACTATTTTTCACGTCTGGCCCGCGTTCCCCGGACCCACAACATTTAAAGAAGGCTTTGACCTATACAGCTTTCGTACGTTTTCGTCAATTAACCTACCTAGCCTAGCATTACCTATTTCATTAAAATGCACCCCATCTTTTATAAAAAGGCTAGGATCACTGAATTCTGACCACAGCTTTGCGAAGGGTACATTTTCCTCAGCACAAATCTCTTCTAATTTATTATTCAAAAATATTGTTTTAAACGTAATCCTAAGACCCAAATCGTGCCTAGGGGTAATACCAAAAACTAAAGACCTATCTGACCTCGCCTTTAAGGACCTAATTAACCCCCTATATCTCTCCAAAAGGTCAGGCACTCTCGTATCGGGCCTATACGAGTCGTTGCCCCCTACCATCGTCACCAACATCGAGTGACGGGAGGCAACATCAATCCTGTCCACCTCGTTTCTAACTCTGTCAACCCTGGCCCCTGGGAGACAAACCCTCCTCCTCTTGGTTGGATGCCGTTTAACGAACTCTGTGTCCATATGGCGCACTGAAGAGGCCCAAATTAAAATAGTTTCCCCCTCATTCACGTCCCTTCCCAAATGGACGAAAGGGTTCGAAACCTCGATATGGGAGGATTCCTATCACCTAACGTACGCGGCCTAGCTCCACCCTTAACTTCTCTAAATCCCTCCCCATCTACTAAATCCCTCCCCATCTATGATGTAGATGGACGACACGATGCCTCAGAATCCGTGGATGAGGAGGAAGAATCCACATCAGTTATCACTTTGTCAGATGCCATAAGTTGATATTTCTTTTGTTTTTCATCGTCGCTTCGCTTTTTTCTATTATATTCAGATTCTTCCCGTTGCCTCTTCCGATCCTCCTTTTTAGCCAAGGCTGGATCAACACCTCCTAAACTAGTGCAGGAACGATCTTCTCTCTGCTTGATAAGGAATTGTTTGTCCTCTTCGTTAGCCATTATCTTTAAGGCATCTGCCCTGGCGACATCGAAAATGTCTTCAAGATCAGCATTGAATACTGCCACATTCATTTGTATGCTTTCTGAGGATAATTTCCTATTTTTCTTTAGAACGCAATATTGTTCGAATAGTTTTCTCAGTTTCCTCTCACCATTGTCCGAACTTTGAGTTGGAATCCTTGCTTTATCCCAGATATAAAGAACAGCAGAGACAGTCTCTTTCAAACTTGCAGTGATTGTTCGTTTTTCTTCGATGTGATGAAATAAGAACTTCCTTAACACTTCATGCTTTGAATGTAATCGCGAGGTTATTAGATCTTTTGTAGGTTTTCCAATGAGCAAGGTACTGGCAGAACTTCCGGTCGACCTTTTGGCGTCCACCATGGCGATGAGTGACTGTAACAAACAGAAAACAAATCAATAGTTTAATGACTTACATTCATAACTACTGTATATAATAAATAACTTATAATTTATCAGTCTCTTTCCTACAATGAGGTATGTAAATGAAAAGAAAAGAACCTCATCTAAAATCGGATATATTTTAAACGCGGCTCCATATAATAAGACTATATTATATATGGATATGCTTTACATATATTTTATACATATGTAATTATATGCAAAGAATATTTAATATATACACTAATTTATGGTTTATATACATTTCAGTATATATGCATGTAGAAACTTTGTAGCTCCTAAATATTCTAAAATAATTCATAATATGAATAGTCAACATTTATATATACATATTATATATTTAATGAGATTTTTAGTTACCAAAAATATATGAAGTTTATTTCTGCTTTATCACGAAATCAATGTTTCACCCACATCATACAGCTGCCAACTACACACTGCATTAAGAGGCCCCACATTTCCAGCCTTTGCTTGTCACTCAACCCAAGACGAATTAATATGTGGGTTTTGTACATATTGTTATTTTATTTATTTGTCGGGTTCGAAATCCCAGCTGAGCCGTGAACGGCCAAATTCTAAAGGGCAAGTTCTACCTAAAGCCCAAGTTAAGCTAAATTAAACTTTACGGATTTGAGATCCTATTAGGTCCTACCTCAGGGTAACCTCAGGGTTGCTGACTCGATGCGGGCCTACCTTAGACCTTAAATTACATGAACTTAAAAGGTAAACAAAAGGGTACTATTTGTGGTCTTCTTTATGAACCTTGCAACAACAACGCAACCTGGACTATTGTACGATGCAACAATCATGTATCTAAACAACCAAACTGAATTGCAAGAGAGCTCTCTATCAAACCACACCTTTACGTACGACCTTCCACAAACGAGTAGAAAAGACGCGCAGCGTCTCAAAATGATGCCAACAGTGTGACCAAACAATGATGCCACAAGAGCTCAAAAATGCTAGCTCTAAATTAATTTAATTTTTCACTAACCTTACAATTATGAGATGGATATATATACACACCTTAACTTAATATATATACACAAGCAATGCTGCATCAATCAGCTTAGTCATCGTATCGCCTTGGGACAACAATGGTTCTTCCTCTTCTAGATTTTCTAACACTCCCCACCGAAGAGGCATTGTTGTCATTACCTTCTGCAAGGTTAGCCAAGCCTTCTTCATGAGGCTGTAACTCAAATGTTTCATCTTGACTATCTGTGTTTTTGCTGATTTCTAAAGCATAGAGTTTTTGTATAGGTCTCTTTAACTTTCCTCCTGAAGTCTTTACCAGTGCAGACCTAACTAAATTGTCTTTGCCAACAAACAACTCTTCAATTATGCCAAGCTTCCAGCATTGCCTTGGTCTTTCATCCCCAATCATTACCACTTCTCCCACCTTGATACAATTTGCATTGGAGCCCTTTACCTTGCCTGATGGGTAATAATTGAGTTCTGGCAAGTATTCCATCTGCCACCTCTTCCATAACTGATCTTGTAGCTCTTCAAGGTACCTGAACCGTCTGGTTAACTCTCCTTGAGTGCTCTGGATGGGCTGCAAGTCTTCTGGCACACTGGGGTTTGATGTTAATCGTTTACCACAAAGAAAATGATTTGGTGTCAATGGCTCTGCATCCTGCCTACTGTTGTAAACAAAGTGATAGGCCTACTGTTCACCATTGCTTCTACTTCACATAAAACAGTAGAGAATTCTTCTTTGCTCAAATGAGCATTAGCTAAAAGTTTCTTTAATGGACACTTTACACTTCTCACTAGCCTTTCCCAAAATCCTCCCCACCATGGTGCTCTCTCAACAATAAACTCCCACTGTACCCCTTGGTGTGAAAAGTAGGATTGGAATCCTTCCTCTTTTAGCAAGGACCAAATTTCTTGGAGTTCCTTTGCAGCCTTTTTGAAGGTTTTTGCATTATCCGATATGATTTTATTTGGGAAACCCCTTCTGTTCACAAACCGTTTAAAGGCCAAAAGAAATACATCACTACTTAAGTTGCTTACCAACTCCAAATGGATTGCTCTGGTGGTAGCACAGGTGAAAAGACATATATAACCTTTGTTAGACTCCCCTCGCTCATACACATAGACTGGCCCTGCAAAGTCTACTCCCACTACATCAAATGGGGCAGTATAGACACACCGTTCTCTTGGAAGTGGAGCCACCTTTTCATAATAAGGCTTTGCACTCCAACGCTTGCAAACCACACATTTATGCAAGACCTTTTTCACTACTTGTCTAATTTTGAGAATCCAAAATTGTTGTCTAATCTCTATTATCACTTCTCTAACTCCCGCATGTAACAGCTTATGATGAGTATCCAGGATCAAAAGGTCCACAAAGTGCTCCCCAGAAGGTAGCAAAATTGGATGTCTTTTCTCCTCTGGGAGCCCAGAAAACTGTAGTCTACCTCCTACTCTCAATAAATCCTGATCCAAAAACACATCCAAACCCTTGAGCGCAGAATGTGTTGGTAGAACCTGTAATGGATGGCTGGTGAGCAATTCTCTCTCTTCACCAAATTTTTTCTTCTGCATATATACCACCCAGTATTTCCTGGCTTGCTGAATCTCATTACTGTTCAGAATTCCTTCCCTTCTTGTTTCTCCCTTAATGTTGTTGGTAAATCTATATACCCATGCTGTCACTCTTAACAATCTTTTCAGACTGTTAATGTCCTCAAGCCTCAATATGGGGTCCTGCTGCATAACTTGACAACTGTTCACAGCGCATTTTCTCACCTCACTCACCCATGCTTCTTCAGCCTGGCATTCTCCTACAATAGGCTGATTAGAAGGCCAGTTTTCACTTCCAAGTTTTAGCCACTCTGGCCCATTCCACCACAAACTTGATTGTGAAAGATCTTTCACCGAAATTCCTCGTGTTGGTAAATCAGCGGGGTTTTGGATGCCTGGACAATGCTTCCATTGCTTGGGATCTGTGTGCGCTTGAATTTCCTCCACCCTATTGGCAACAAATGGTTTCCATTTCCTTGCCTGACTTCTTAACCAGTGCCAAACTATAGTGGAGTCTGTCCAATAATAGCTTGGAATTTCATAGAGGGCCAAAGACTTTCGCACTGTAATTGCAAGCCGACTAGCAATAACGGCACCCATCAATTCCAACCTTGGAACAGAAAGCCTTTTCAAAGGTGCTACTCTACTCTTTGCAGCAACCAACCTGCAACTTACTTCCTCTTGCAATGCGCCTCTTATATAAATACAAGTTGCATAGGCTTCCTCACTTGCATCACAAAAGATGTGCAGCTCCAAATTGTCGGGACTATTGTTCAACTCTCCAAAGTACCATCTTGGGATTTCAATGTCTCCAAGATGTGTCAATTCTTTGAACCAATATTTCCACCTTACCACCATATGATCAGATAACTCTTGGTCCCAACCAAGTCCAATTTCCCAGAGGCTCTGAAACCAAATTTTTGACTTTATCACAAATGGAGCCAGGAATCCAAGAGGATCAAAGACCTTCGAAGCCAAACTAAGAGCTGTACGTTTTGTCCACCTTGTCTCATTCTCGGCCAGCTCTACTAAAGATTTCCCATTGAAGGTAAACAAATCATCATTGCTGCCAAACGATGCCTAGCACCTTTGCGTCTATTGCCCACAACTCCTTAATACCAGAATCCTCAATACTTTCTGCTGCATCAGGTACTACAGAGGAATGACTCATAAACTCTTGTAATTGCGAATGATTGGTCTGCCATTTTCTGAGCTCCATGCCAGCCTCCCTCATTATAGCTCTAGCCTCCATGAATATCTGTTTAGCCATTTCTGTATTATCCACGGAACATAGCAAATCATCAACATAAAAATTTTTCCTTATGTGTTCAATAGTGTTAGGATAGACTTCAGAATATTTCTTAAAATGGTACTGCATAGTAGCTGCCAACAGAAATGGACTAGAGCTGAGGCCAAACAACACTGACTTCATTCTATATGCTTGAACCTTAGGTTCATTTTCCAACAAGTCTTTCGTATCCACCCACAGATACCTTACTGCATCTCTGTCCTCTGGTTTTAACTTTATCCGCAAAAAAGCTTGCTTCACATCTGCAGTCAATGCTACTCTACCAAACCTGAATCTCAGTAACAAGGAAAATAAATCTGCATTTAAATTTGGCCCAGCATCCAAACAGTCATTCAAGGACACACACCTTTGTCCTTGGCTGAGCCATCAAAAATTACCCTCAGTTTGGTGGTAGTTTTGTCTCGCCGTACCACTGCATGGTGTGGCAGATAATGTGCCTCCTGGCTCACCAGCTCACCTTGCACCCTTTCAGCATAGCCCTCCCTTACATAACTTAGGATGGCCTCATCGTATTCAATTAACAACTCCTCATTTTTTCT
Organism: Bathynomus jamesi; assembly: GCA_023014485.1. Taxonomy (NCBI): domain Eukaryota; kingdom Metazoa; phylum Arthropoda; class Malacostraca; order Isopoda; family Cirolanidae; genus Bathynomus; species Bathynomus jamesi. Next base: position 255,407 of record JAJOZX010004441.1, on the reverse strand, counting down.
TAGCCTGTACAATAAAGTCTCCAACCTCCGATTAGCTAGCTGAAGGTTTGAACCGGGTTTGCAAGAATCCTTCCATGGTAGGCCAACTTCATAGCAACCATCTCTAAACCCAATCCCTTTTTCAAAGTGCTCTAAAACATCATTGTTCACTGTACTTGCCTGGTTGTCCTTTATACCAATAGATTCAAGTTCCCAAAATGCTTTCAAATGCCTTTCCAGACCATGGCTGTTCTCCTCAATCTTAACAAAGAGAGCCTTAACTTCCATTTCATTGCAATAACTACCATGTAGCATCCAGCCTAGCTTACTTTCAATAGCTACTGGGCCTTGAGATGTACGGACAATATTACCAGTGATGAAGTCCCAATAATAGTCAGCTCCAATCAAAAGACTAATATCTTCTGTTCCCTCAAACTTATTATTGCCCAAATTAATTCCTTTAACTTGCAATTCTTGGACACATACCATATCTAAACAAGTAGTGACTGGAGCACAAAGTTCCTCAATCTCTACAGCTTGGACCTTGATAGTGGGACTTTGCGGTAACAACCCTTTAACCAGAACTTCTACCTTCTTAAATTTGGTTCGGTTTTGAACGGAACCCCCAAACCCAGAAATTCTTAAATTTTCCCTCTTAAGTTCTTTAAACTTCAATTTTCTGGAAATTCTGGTCTTAATAAAACTACACTGGCTACCACTATCAAACAACACTCTTACAGTAGCTTCTCCCTCATTCCCAATTAATAAGGCTGCAGTTGTTTGCAATAATCCCCCTTTACTTTTACTCCCTTGCATAGCAGTGGCATGTGCCACTGATGTCTCTACTTCTGGGGTAGGCCTACTAAGAGTGTTTTCACACAATAATGGCTGATGCCTACCATGACATTTTTTGCACAAAATTTTAAACTTACAAAACCTTGCTCTATGACCTTTCAAAAAACATTTAAAACATGCTGTGGACTTAGTTACCCTGTCCTTTCTCTCCTCAAAGGGTAAGGCCTCAGCCACCTCACATTTATATGACTTGTGGTTGCCTTCGCAAAATATACATTCCTTGATTCCCTTTAATTTATTCTCAGAGGAGGCATGTAGAGCTGACACTGTACCTGGGCTATTCCTTTTTGTGGAAACTTTGTGCTGTGCCTGCCTTTGTCCTCTTGTTTACCATCCCACTGTGCAAACTCAACTCCCTCTCGTCTTGCTAATTCTGTGCCTAAAAGACTTAACATCTGCTGAAGGGGGATGTACACATGTTCTGCAGAGTGTCCCCTACTTAATTCAAGCAAAATTGAGCTAGGCAATTTAGACTCCAGTGTAGGAACCAACATTATACCATACTTTTCCATTCCTACACCCAAGTTGTCCAGAGACCTACAGTACTGTAGTTCTAATTTCAAATTCATCATATAACTGCCGTAACTCCTTGACACTATTAGGATTATTAACAGGAGGTATAGTTAAAAGTGCACGGAGGTGGCTTTTAATTAAGATCTCTGGCTTACCAAACCGTTTCTTTAATATATCCCAAGCCACATTATAATTAGCCTCTGTTAATGCTAATCCTGCTATAGTCTTTGCTGCCTCCCCTTCCAAGAGGGAACGCAAATAATTAAACTTCTCCACGGCACTTAACACTTGACTAGAATGAACTGCTGATTGAAAACTGTCTGCCCATCCTTGCCATTCCTGAATACTCCCAGAAAATGTTTTGAGTACAAGCCTCGGTAATTGAACTACAGATCTGTTAACCTTAACTTCACAAGCATCATTTGTTGAGTGTTGTGTTTCATTATTAGACCTGGTCTCTAACTGTACTGAGCTGCTAAACTCTTTTGCTCGGAGGCCTACGTTAGTCATATCATCAATAATCTCTTCAAAGTAAATTATGTTATTTTCTATTTCATCCTCTTCTATAAGAGCCTCAATTTTAACATTTACCTCACTTAGAGCAACCTTTTTAGTTTCTAATATGGCAAGCTTCGCAGTCACTAAGCGTAAATCCTCTTGCTCTATGGCAGAATCTATAGTGGCAATGACCTTTGTAATTAGACCTTTGTAGGCACTTCTCCTTTTTATAAATTTGTTCAATTCAGATGCACTCATCTTCAATGTAAACAACCCTTGGGCTCAATACCAAATGAGCTGAATTGGCAGAAATACTTAACCAAACTGATCAAACGCAAATTTTACTTTCAAATAAACTGAATTGCTGAGTGGGGTACTAACCAAACACCAGTATGAATACCAAATTTTTCCACCCCAGGACCTTAATTCAATAATGACCCAAAATTAACTAAACCGGAAAAAAGTAGGCCAAAAACGACAGACGACTGGCCAAGTTTCGCAATTGGGCGACCAAACTTTTTACCCTGGGACCTTAACTCAATAATAACCCAAAATTAACCAAACCGGAAAAAAGTAGGCCAAAAAACGACAGACGACTGGCCAAGTTTCGCAATTGGGCGACCAAACTTTTTACCCTGGGACCTTAACTCAATAATACTCAACCCGTCTAGGCCTAACTTGGGATACAATTTGCACAATCAGAACTTTGCCGAAAAATGGTCACTGACTCAGTCTTGGGGTAGAAATCCGGTTCTGAAGGACCATGTTATTTTATTTATTTGTCGGGTTCGAAATCCCAGCTGAGCCGTGAACGGCCAAATTCTAAAAGGCAAGTTCTACCTAAAGCCCAAGTTAAGCTAAATTAAACTTTACGGATTTGAGATCCTATTAGGTCCTACCTCAGGGTAACCTCAGGGTTGCTGACTCGATGCGGGCCTACCTTAGACCTTAAATTACATGAACTTAAAAGGTAAACAAAAGGGTACTATTTGTGGTCTTCTTTATGAACCTTGCAACAACAACGCAACCTGGACTATTGTACGATGCAACAATCATGTATCTAAACAACCAAACTGAATTGCAAGAGAGCTCTCTATCAAACCACACCTTTACGTACGACCTTCCACAAACGAGTAGAAAAGACGCGCAGCGTCTCAAAATGATGCCAACAGTGTGACCAAACAATGATGCCACAAGAGCTCAAAAATGCTAGCTCTAAATTAATTTAATTTTTCACTAACCTTACAATTATGAGATGGATATATATACACACCTTAACTTAATATATATACACAAGCAATGCTGCATCAATCAGCTTAGTCATCGTATCGCCTTGGGACAACAATGGTTCTTCCTCTTCTAGATTTTCTAACACATATACAATTTTGTATATTGTGCAGCCTTTGCAGTTATCTCTCTCTCTCTCTCTCTCTCTCTCCGCCCGAATTGTTCATTCTGACGAAGGTCAAGCTTTTCACTCCACCTTAGACCTACAGTTTAACGTGGAATCTGAACCACGCCCCATCAGCAGCCCAGTGTCTTAACCATTTATCTACCAACCACTTTCTTTATTATGTGGAAGGATGAACAGCTGAGTTTGGCTGCGTGCCGGCTGCCGTCGGGTCTCGAACCCGGGGCCTATGGTCTCATAGTCAGCGACGCTAACCACTACACCACACACATATATATATATATGGGATGAATTTCACAATAAAACACATGAAATGAACAAATGCTGCAAACCCACAAGGAAAAAGAAAAACGATTCCAAGCCCTTTCGTGTATTCAGAGCTACACCTCGTCAGGGAATGAAGATAAAAGGCGAGATGCCCCTAGATATATACAACGTACAGGAAAAACAAAACAATTAGCACATACTTAACAAGGGTTAATGAGAGGCAAAAGAAATTTTAACATGATACTGTACTGTCAATTTTATACATTCCCGCACTGTTATTGAAATTGTTTTTAAAATGAATAAATGCACATTCTAGAATATTTCTTTCTATTATATCTCTGTTTTTAACAAGCGCTTTAGAACTATCCCACTTAATGCTGTGGTTACATCTATACATATGATTAAATAAAGCATTGGAATTATTAGATGTTCTACAAGCATATTTATGCTATTTTACCCTAATATCTAACGTTTTACCGGTTTGGCCTATATATACTGAGTTACATTGTGTACATCCGATCGAATACACACAACCAACAACATTATCAGGGCTATTCTTTATTAGGCGTGATTTAACAGTATTATTATACTTAAAGATTACATTAATGCCAATTGCTTTAAGTAAAGTTGGAAGGTATTGAAAATTAACATGGTAAGGTAGGCTAAGGATATTTTTACGCTGAAATTCCTTTACAATTACATTATTATAATACCTATTCTTGGTTTTCTTAAGACAGTTATCTAAAAATGAAATAGGATAACATAATTTAGTACCAATATTCATGATATTGCATAACTCGGAATCTAAAAATTCAGGACTGACAACTCTCAATGCTCGAAGAAACATAGCAGAGAAAATAGAGGATTTAATCGAAGGATGATGGTCAGAATAAAAATGCACATAAGAGTTATTATTAGTAGGCTTACGGTAGACTTCATATTTGAACTGATTAGAGCATCTCCAAATTTTTAGATCAAGAAAAGATAGGCTTCCATCATTTTCTTTTTCAACTGTGAACTTAATATGTAGGGTGTCCTAGAATTATCTGTACAATTTTTGGCTGTTATTAAAAGTCAACCATGAAGTGTAGAAATTCCAGTCTTGTCCCATTTTACAGAGAATCTCATTAAGTTTTTTCTGATACCACGTTTTGACAAGTTTTTTAGAAATGTACGCGGGTGACAGACATTGATGATTTAAAAGCAAGAATCACAGCTGCTATTGAGCGAATTGATGTGGATATGCTGCAGCGTACATGGCAACATTTGGAGTATCGATTGGATGTTTTGCGAATCACTAATGGTGCACATATCGAATGTTTGTAACAACGTTACTTTAATAAAAGAAACTTTTGAAAATACAGATTCTAAATAATCTTGTTTAAGAATTTTACGTGTTATCAAGAATTTTATTAAAAGATGAAATTGTACAGATAATGTTCGGACACACTGGAATTTCTACAAAACTTGTCAAAACTTAGTATCAGAAAAAACTTAATGAGATTCTCTGTAAAATGGGACAAACTGGAATTTCTACACTTCATGGTTGACTTTTAATAACAGCCAAATATTGTACAGATAATTCTCGGACACCCTGTAGATGGGACTAAATTGTTGAGCCTACCAAGAAATAAGTCAACATCCAAATTATTAGGCCAAAGGCATAAAATATCATCTATATACCTGTACCAAACCAGGTTAAAATTAACAATCATAGGCAAAATTCTACTTTCAAAAAATTCCATATATAAATTAGCTAGTACAGGTGAAAGGGGATTTCCCATAGCCAATCCAAACGACATAGCATAAAACTTATTTTCAAACTGAAATTTACAATCTTTGACACAAAGCTTAATTAACTCAATAAGAGTGTTGTGTTGAACAGGGAAAGAATATTCAGAGATCTTATCTTTTAAAAAATCAAGTAGGTCATCAACAGGGACTTTTGTGAATAGCGAGCATACATCGAAGCTTACCAATTTAAAATTAGGTTCATTAGGGAACTTCAGTTTGTCAATAAGATCCATGCTATTTACAATATGTGACTCAGAAATAGAGCCAACTAACGGCGTTAATAAACTAACTAACCATTTTGATAGCTTATAGGTTACGGAGCCCACTGAGCTAACAATAGGTCAAAGGTTGTGTGTATAGTGCAATATCATGAATATTGGTACTAAATTATGTTATCCTATTTCATTTTTAGATAACTGTCTTAAGATAGCCAAGAATAGGTATTATAATAATGTAATTGTAAAGGAATTTCAGCGTAAAAATATCCTTAGCCTACCTTACCATGTTAATTTTCAATACCTTCCAACTTTACTTAAAGCAATTGGCATTAATGTAATCTTTAAGTATAATAATACTGTTAAATCACGCATAATAAAGAATAGCCCTGATAATGTTGTTGGTTGTGTGTATTCGATCGGATGTACACAATGTAACTCAGTATATATAGGCCAAACCGGTAAAACGTTAGATATTAGGGTAAAACAGCATAAATATGCTTGTAGAACAGCTAATAATTCCAATGCTTTATTTAACCATATGTATAGATGTAACCACAGCATTAAGTGGGATAGTTCTAAAGCGCTTGTTAAAAACAGAGATATAATAGAAAGAAATATTCTAGAATGTGCATTTATTAATTTTGAAAACAATTTCAATAACAGTGCGGGAATGTATAAAATTGACAGTACAGTATCATGTTAAAATTTCTTTTGCCTCTCATTAACCCTTGTTAAGTATGTGCTAATTGTTTTGTTTTTCCTGTACGTTGTATATATCTAGGGGCATCTCGCCTTTTATCTTCATTCCCTGACGTGGTGTAGCTCTGAATACACGAAAGGGCTTGGAATCGTTTTCCTTTTTCCTTGTGGGTTTGCAGCATATATATATAATATATAATATATATAATATATATATATCTATATATTATATATATATATATATATATATATATATATCAAAGCTATTGACTTCTCCTTAGGGAACCGGAGCTTACAGATGAAAAGAAGGATCAACACAACGGCAAACATTTTCATTTATTTGTACATCAGACGTTTCGACAAATCTTTTGTCATCATCAGTGAGTTAAGTCTTAAAACCTTAAAACAAAATTGAAAAGTGAAAGTTACATCAATACAATATTAAGACCATTAAAATTAAAACCTTAAAGCAAAATGAAAATTGCATCAATACAAAATTAAAACATTTAAATTTCATCACTATAAAAACTAAAATTAAATTAAATTTCATCACTATAAAAACTAAAATTAAATTACCTCAATAGGTAAATACACAATGTTTACATCCACCTCCATACTTGGCAAAGTCTAAGAGACCACTAGGTGGTCAGAGGATTAGAAAGGGTATATCTGTGAAACACGGTTGGTTGTCAAAAGAGTCGTAATTTGTAGGATGAGCTATTATTATTAAGGGAGGGTTTGTTTCTATAGATGTACAAAGATTCTAAAATTCGGAGTTCTGTAAGGTTATTGGATCTAGTTAAAATTTCAAACTGAGTTTTGTGAAGGGGATGGTCGTTTTCATTACTGTGGTTTCTAATTGCGGATTGTGGAGGGCTACTGAGGGACGGTTGGTACGGACTGACAAGCCCAAATGTTGAGAAAGGCGCACCTCCAGTTGGAGTTGAGTGCTGCCAATATACGCAGCCTTACAGCTGTCGCACGTGTATTTGTAAACAACAATGTTGTTTACAAATACACGTGCGACAGCTGTAAGGCTGCGTATATTGGCAGCACTCAACTCCAACTGGAGGTGCGCCTTTCTCAACATTTGGGCTTGTCAGTCCGTACCAACCGTCCCTCAGTAGCCCTCCACAATCCGCAATTAGAAACCACAGTAATGAAAACGACCATCCCCTTCACAAAACTCAGTTTGAAATTTTAACTAGATCCAATAACCTTACAGAACTCCGAATTTTAGAATCTTTGTACATCTATAGAAACAAACCCTCCCTTAATAATAATAGCTCATCCTACAAATTACGACTCTTTTGACAACCAACCGTGTTTCACAGATATACCCTTTCTAATCCTCTGACCACCTAGTGGTCTCTTAGACTTTGCCAAGTATGGAGGTGGATGTAAACATTGTGTATTTACCTATTGAGGTAATTTAATTTTAGTTTTTATAGTGATGAAATTTAATTTAATTTTAGTTTTTATAGTGATGAAATTTAAATGTTTTAATTTTGTATTGATGCAATTTTCATTTTGCTTTAAGGTTTTAATTTTAATGGTCTTAATATTGTATTGATGTAACTTTCACTTTTCAATTTTGTTTTAAGGTTTTAAGACTTAACTCACTGATGATGACAAAAGATTTGTCGAAACGTCTGATGTACAAATAAATGAAAATGTTTGCCGTTGTGTTGATCCTTCTTTTCATATATATATATATATCTGCTACGGTTCTGGAGCTTTACCCTACCAGGACAAGAAACTACGTAAACTTGTCGAGGTGTAGTGCACTTAAACCGACTGGAATGTCTGCCTGGAAATCTGGAAGGAGATTTCTGTAACTTGCGGGGGGCAATAGGCATCCGGAAGTTACTAATTAGTAGTTTCGAACGATCCAGGAAAGGCCTAGCAAGCCTCTGGTGGTTTTCTTTTGCTCAAGTACAACGCAGAGAGCCTCGGAACGGACGGACCACGGTTACGACTTTGGCGCGAAAACGGACTTTCTTTTGGATTGCTACAATAAATGTCGGAACACTTAGAGATAAATGCAAAGAAATAGTTGAGTTCATGGAATCGAAATCTCTACATATTATGGGAATCGCAGAAATCAGATGGAGAGGTGAACGAACCAAGGTACTGCACAATGATTATAAGTGCATATACAAGGGCAGAGAAGAGGATACCAGATTGGGTGTGGCAATTATACTGTCCCCCCGATTTTCTGAACATGTTGTTGGAGTGATAATGAAGAGTGAGAGATTGATGGGAGTGACCCTGAGCCTAAACGGAGAGAGACTATCGGTAATCCAGGCATATGCACCGCAGAGTGGAAGATCACAGGAGGAAAAGGAAACTTTTTATGAGGATCTTCAGAGAATGATAGATGGGTTGCCTTATGGACCAAGAATTTTGATGGGAGACCTAAATGGCCATGTGGGTGGAGATCGAAAAGGAAATGAAGACGTGATCGGGGCACTTGGTGTGGGGGAGAGAAATTTGGAATGGGAAATGCTGGTAAATTTTTGTGCAAGAAATGTTCTTAGTATAATGAACACATTTTTTAAGCACCAGGAATCACATCTCTATACGTGGTATGGATGGAATAGTAGAACCGGAAATTATGATAAGAAGTCTCAGATAGACTTTATTGTGGTGGATAAAAAGTCATTGGTGAAAGATGTAAGAGTAGTACCATCTGTGTCTTTTGGCTCGGATCATAGACTTGTTAAAGCCAAATTTTGCTTCCAGTACCACAAAATATTAAAAAAAGCCTAGAAGGAGAAGAGTGCGCACGGAGAATATACCAGAAAAACTGGAAGAGATTAGAACTAGAACTGAGGAGGCTTTCGGACAAAGGGTAGCTACGGAAATGGTGAAGGAGGTTTGGGTTGAGTTTAGGAGAACGATGGAAGGAATACAGCGAGAGGTGATTGGAGAAAGGGTAGTTGGAGGGTCAAAAAAGAAAAAGACGGCATGGTGGACCCAGGAAGTAAAGGAGGCAGTGACAAATAAGATGCGTGCTTTTAGGAGATGGCTTAAGGATAGAAATGAGCGAACAAGGCAAGAATATGTCCAAATGAGAAACCACACCAACGAGGTTAAAAGAAGAACAAAACGCTCTGTGTGTGAGAAAATAGGTAGAGACTTAGAAGAGGATTTTCAAGGCTCGAAGAAGTTACTGTATAGCATGGCTAAGAAGTATAAAAATAGAGAAAGCAAGAAAACAACAGTGGCAATTATAAATGCACATGGTGAAGTCCTCACTGATAAAAGCGAGGTGGCCGCACGCTGGAACGAATACTTTAGACATCTTTTGAATAACGAGAACTAATATGAGGTGAGACGGGAGGAGCAGGTAAATCATGAGGAGCATGAGGGGTACAGAGCGATCACTAGAGAGGAGGTTATTCAAGCACTAAAGAGGATGAAGAATAATAAAGCTCCCGGACCGAATGCAATTGTCACAGAAACACTAAAAGCAGCTGGTGGTCCTGCTGTGGACTGGCTGCTAAGCATTTTCCGGGTGGTGTGGTCGCAGGAAATTGTACCGGCAGATTGGGGCAGAACAATTATATGTCCTATATATAAAAAGAAGGGAAGTGAGCAGGAATGTCAAAACTACCGTGGCATATCTTTGATGTGTCATGTGGAGAAAATATATGAAAGGATTTTGGAACATAGAATACGAAACATACTGGAACCTGGGTTACTGGAGTATTAATGTGGCTTTCGTGCAGTCCGGAGTACTATAGATCAAATTTCAGCCATAAGACAATATCTTGAGAAGAGCCGAGAATTCAATTTGGACCGCTTCCTATGTTTTTTGGATCTGGAGAAGGCATTTGATAGTGTGCCCAGGGAGAAGCTGTGGGTGGTTTTGAGTGAGAGAGTGCCACCCAAGCTTCTGAGAGCAGTAATGAGCACCTATAGGGTTTCCCAGAGCACGGTGGTGGGATCGGAGGAGTGGTTTGATGTAAGTACAGGAGTTAAACAATTGAGTGTTCTGTCACCCATTTTATTTATTGCCTACATCAACAGGGTTATGGAACACAAAACTGAGGAAATTGAAGAGGAAATAGAAATTTTTGGATATGCTGATGATGTGGCTGTTGGGACTAACACAGCACAATCCCTGGAGAGAATTATGCAGAGGTGGGATGAGAGATTGAGGGAGTATGGACTGAAACTGAATTATGATAAAACTGAATATATGGTGGTAACGAGGGGAGCGAACGAGGATGGAATCTTTGTTAGGGGAAGGAAAATGAAAAAGACGGACACATTTAAATACCTTGGTAGTGTGATAGCAAATGATGCGGGACTGGATGCAGAGGTGAATAAAAGAATTGCTAAATATAGCAGGAATGTTTCTTTCCTGTGCCCCTTATTGAAAGACCAAAACATCCCTAAAAGGGTAAAGACGCATATATACTCAACAATATTGAAACCAATCTTACTATACGGCAGTGAGACTTGGACCCTAGCCACAAGGACAAGGGAAAACTGCAAGCAGCTGAAATGAGGGTCCTGAGATTGATAGAAGGAGTAAGTATATTGGATAAAATAAGGAACACTGAAATAAGAAGGCGATTGGGTGTAACTTCGGTTAATGAGAATATTGAGAGGAACCAACTGAGATGGTACGGGCATGTCCAACGAATGCCGATGGAAAGGACAGCAAAAAGAATGCTGGAATGGGCCCTCTCAAAACAGAAGACCAGTTGGAAGACCCAAGATCCGATGGATGGATAATATCAAGAGTGCTGTCGAGAAGTGTGGAATCAGTCTCCAACGGGCGAACTTGATGTGTGGAGATCGTGAGGCATGGAGGAGTCTCGTCCGAGGGCTCCCAACTGATAAACCGCTTTAGGTCTACCAGGCGCCTGGTAAGAAAGGTAAGAATATATATATATATATATATATATATATATATATAATATATATATATATATATATATATACTGTGTGTGTGTGTGTGTGTGTGTGTATAATGTTATAATGTTATAATGTTTCAGACCAACAAAGACCCTAGGATCCACTCATGGCTGGTCTACCTAACTGTGTTCGTAATTGTGTATTGTGTATGTCCTCCGTGGTGGCGGAGGGGACCTACAATTTTACGTGGGTTCCGAACCACAAGAACATAAGAAATTTATGTAACAACTGCCTGTACATTCGCAACTACCAATTTTTGCAAAACTAAATAATTATCAATTAAAAACTAATTAATTATCGATTTAAAACTAAAGATAGAATCTCTGGATCCAGAGGATCAAGTCATAATAGACTACTATCCACAAATATGTTACACTCTATATCTATTTATAACCGACATGCAAATATATCAGATCCAAAGAATCCAGTCATTTTCATTACGGTATCCATCAATACTAGTACCTTGCCCAACGAAAAATAAGTCACGGTCCATATCGATTGCGGACCAACTCAAAATTTACAACCAATATACATTACAATATATATACTTAGGAGGAAAAGTGTAGGTGTGGCTGTAAAGACTGTACAGTAATGTAGAAATGTGTGTGCACCCATTTTGGGTCTCCATTTCAAGGTGTTTGTGGGGCAAGTGAAGATCATGAGTTTTTCAATACCTCACAGTACTATGGGAGGCACCGCTCGGCAGAGGAATCTCTTTAAATGGGGTGTGTAAGGACAGAGAGTATCCCCTAACCCAAGATGCTGCCTCCCTATATCCCACAACACTTGTGTTGAGCTGTGGGATCTATCACCACAAAGCCTTAATTTTACTATCTTAAACTATACCCAATCTATCAACATATGCGTCTAATCGATTTTTAAACATGTTTATAGACGTGCTACTAATTACTTCTACCGGCAAACTATTCCAGCTATTCACTATACTATGCGTAAAAACGTTTTTGGCAACTGCTGTCTCGAACCTTCTACTTGTCAACTTACACCCGTTGAGATATTTCAAAAAAGCTATCTCTATCTACGTTATCGGACCTATTCATAATTTTGAAAACCTGGATTAGATCACCCCTTAGCCTCCTAGTCTCGAGTGTTGTTAATTTTAACTCCTTAAGCATATCCTCGTACGACTTTGACCTAAGCGACGGAATCATCTTAGTTGCTCGTCTTTGAACTCTTTCGATTTTGTCTATATCTTTGCGCATATACGGATTCCAAAATTGGACCGCGTACTCCAAATGGGGTCTAACTAATGATTTATAAAGTGGAACTATAATATCGCGCCATTTGTACTCAAAATTTCGAGCTATAAAACCTAACACTTTGTTCGCCGTATTGACCGCTGCTGTACTTTGTTTCGCTACTTTTAAATCACCAGTGATTATAACTCCTAAATCTTTTTCCTGCTCTACGCTTGTTAAATCTTTCCCTGACATACTATACGCAAAATTACCGTTACGCGAACCTATATGCAAAATTTTGCACTTATCAACGTTAAATCTCATTTGCCATGTGACTGACCAATCAACGATTTTATTCAGATCTTCCTGGATTTTACCTCTATCTTCGTCATTAATCGCCCTACCACCCAGCTTCGTGTCATCCGCAAACTTTGAAATTGTACTGACTAGGCCAACATCTAAATCGTTTATATATATAAGAAAAAGCAAGGGGCCCAACACAGAACCCTGAGGAACGCCACTCGCTACATTAGCCCAACACGACTCCGCTCCATCAACGACCACCCTCTGTTTCCTACCTCGCAACCACTCTTCTAGCCAATTTATTACTACACCCCTGATTCCATGAGCCTTAGTTTTTTCAATGAGTCTTTTGTGCGGCACGGTGTCAAACGCTTTTTGAAAATCTAAATACACTACATCAACCGCCCGATGTCTATCGTAAACGTCAACCACGCTTTGGAAAAATTCTAAAAGATTAGTTAAGCATGATTTGTTTCGCCTAAAACCGTGCTGCGTATTTCTAACTAGTTTATGCACTTCTAAGTGTTCGACTATACGATCCCTAATTATTGATTCCAGTAGCTTACCTACAACAGACGTTAAACTGATTGGCCTATAATTTCCCGCCGCACCTTTATCGCCTTTCTTAAAGATAGGTGTTACGTTTGCTAACTTGAAATTATCTGGTACGGACCCCTCAGAAATAGACGCATTAAAAATCTTTGTTAGCGGTACAACAATGCTATCTTTTAATTCTTTTAGTTGTATGGGGTATATGGAATCCGGCCCCGGTAATTTACGCGTTTTCATTTAATCAATATAGCGCATTACTTCCCCTTCACTAACCACGATATTATCCAAAATATTACCATTATCAAAAGGTATTATGTCTATGACCGTAGGGATATTCGTTACATCTTCTATAGTAAAAACTGACGTAAAAAATTCGTTTAGCAAGGTAGCCATTTCCTTGTTTTCAGAAACTAGATCTCCTAAGATATACATATATACACATATATATACATCTACACACACACACACATATATATATAGATATATATATATATATATATATACATACTGTATATATATATATATATATATATATGTGTAATATATATATGAATATATATATATATATATATATATATATATATATATATATATGTGTGTGTGTAAAAATGAACAATGAATAATTCCTATATAATCATTATATAATCCTTATAAGGATCCTTATATTCATTGTCTTCATCCAGTACTTATGTTTGTATGGTTTTTATGTTCGAATGTTCATTTTTACATGAGGGACCAAAGTCGCCTGATGCGAGTTTGGATAAAATTTGTATTTGTTGCTTTCTATTTTTTTTCAGTGTCACAACCATGCGACCTACCATTTCTATGGTTCAGTCGTGTCCATATTTCAATTTTTTATTTGGTAGAGAATTTATTATAATTAATTATGGTTGTCTTGCATCTAACCCTCGTCCATAAATTTTATTAGCTTATGCATGCACATTGCATATAGCAGGATTGGAACCCGTAGTTGTACTTCTTAGTCCTTAATACCCACTCTTTGTCTCTAATTCGTTTCTTTTAAATCCTCCCAATAATGACTTGTACTGTATGTACAAATTGAATAGCCGTGGCATATTGTTTATAAATTGACGTATGAAAACGTTAAACTTTATATATCGTTATTTATATGCTATGGCCTGCCTGGTATGATGCAATATAACTATTATTCGACCATATTCATCCATACGTCCATATCTTATTTTGACAATTATCCTATATCAATTTTATTAAATATTCATTTTACTCGTATCAGTCTATGAAATGTGTACAAAACTGTATGCATCCGTACCTGTTCGTTCAAAGTCGTACAAATACGTTCGCATGTATTATTTTTTTATTTTTTTTTATTATTTCGCCTCTCGCAATAAACTCGAAAATGCTTATGCAAGTGTACGCAATTCGATGATCACAGCATAAATTGAACATCTGAAAACGTAAAATCTCCTCTCGCTCTGATGCACATTCATAAAACATTATCATGCATTATGTTAGATATCATGTGTGTCATGTTGTATATAAATACATACCAGGTATGCCCATGTACTTTGTGTTGTACTAATAACCATCTATAAATATAAAAACACTGTAAGAATTGTAAGTGACTAATGTATTTAATGATGTAATTCATATACTTAATGATGTAATGTACTTAATGACATAGTGAATGTTCTTTAATTGAACTGTAATTAACTCTTTGATGACCAGTATACTTTGTGTTGTACTAATAAACATCTATAAATATAAAAACACTGTAAGAATTGTAAGTGACTAATGTATTTAATGATGTAATTAATATACTTAATGATGTAATGTACTTAATGACATAGTGAATGTGCTTTAATTGAACTGTAATTAACTCTTTGATGACCAGTATACATTTCTTTGAACTTAAAAGTTTAAGTTTTATTGTGTTTTACAATTAGATATTAGTAACTATAGTCACTTAAATGACCCATTTTGGGGTTAATTTTCTGACAACTAAACGATACCTGTATAAACATGTAGATGTATTTGTAGAAACGTTGCATCATTGTACAATTTATATTATTATTTCCTTGGGACAAATATGTCCTGTGGTCCTCAAAGAGTTAACGATAATAAGTGGTGTAACCCAAAATTACTTAATGATGTAATTAATGTACTTAATGATGTAATGTACTTAATGACATAGTGAATTTACTTTAATTGAACTGTAATTAACGTTAATAAGTGGTGTAACCCAAAATTACAGTGTACTCAGTGATGTACTTAGATTGTACTCAATGTACTACTCCGAAATTATGTTGCCCTTTAGAAATGTATACTCGGCGAAAATACGATTATTTTTTATTATTATTTTTAAAATTTTTATTTGGAATCTTTCAAAAATCTGGTCATGTGTTTAAAGGGGGAAACTTACCCTTCAAACTGCACTCCCCCAAAATTTAGATTATATATAAAGCATGTAATTGTAAAATAACTGTTACTTCTTCTTCTTAGACTTCACTCCCAGAGGAGGGGGCAGAGGCCCCTTGCCTCCTTAAATTTTTTAGATTCCGGCCTGAGCCATGGTCGAAAGAGCTCGAACCTCTACCCCTGTAAATTCAGGGCACTACCTGTACATTTTTAGAAGTAAATTACAGTGAGAGAAACTTTTTATTTTTCCCCTTCGAGTTTGGCTCTATTCAGAGAACTTAGTAAATAAAGGAGAGAAAATAGTTCACGATAAGTTATAAAAAGAAAATCGGCGAACCTTCAGAGAAAGTATCAGTGTTATAGAAAGAGAAAAAAGAAATGAAAAAAACTAGAATATTATAGAAGAAAACTATCGCGAGAAATATCTGTTGCTGCCTCGCAACCACAACCGCCGTCGATTTCGAACCACCCAAGGCCATAGACGGAGGGGTTAACATATATATATATATATATATATATATATATATATATATATATACACAAATATATATATATAACACATATATATATCCCTGCAGAGTTCATGAGGATATATATCTTGCCCCTAGTCAAAAATAAGTATCGAGACATGCAACTAATTACTTCTACCGGCAAACTATTCCAGCTATTTACTATTCTATGCGTAAAAAAGTTTTTCGCAACTGCTGTCTCGAACCTTCTACTTGTCAACTTACACCCGTTGAGATATTTCAAAAAAGCTATCTCTATCTACGTTATCGAACCCATTCATAATTTTGAAAACCTGGATTAGATCACCCCTTAGCCTCCTAGTCTCGAGTGTTGTTAATTTTAACTCCTTAAGCATATCCTCGTACGACTTTGACCTAAGCGACGGAATCATCTTAGTTGCTCGTCTTTGAACTCTTTCGATTTTGTCTATATCTTTGCGCATATGCGGATTCCAAAATTGGACCGCGTACTCCAAATGGGGTCTAACTAATGATTTATAAAGTGGAACTATAATATCGCGCCATTTGTACTCAAAATTTCGAGCTATAAAACCTAACACTTTGTTCGCCTTATTGACCGCTGCTGTACTTTGTTTCGCTACTTTTAAATCACCAGTGATTATAACTCCTAAATCTTTTTCCTGCTCTACGCTTGTTAAATCTTTCCCTGACATACTATACGCAAAATTACCGTTACGCGAACCTATATGCAAAATTTTGCACTTATCAACGTTAAATCTCATTTGCCATGTGACTGACCAATCAACGATTTTATTCAGATCTTCCTGGATTTTACCTCTATCTTCGTCATTAATCGCCCTACCACCCAGCTTCGTGTCATCCGCAAACTTTGAAATTGTACTGACTAGGCCAACATCTAAATCGTTTATATATAAGAAAAAGCAAGGGGCCCAACACAGAACCCTGAGGAACGCCACTCGCTACATTAGCCCAACACGACTCCGCTCCATCAACGACCACCCTCTGTTTCCTACCTCGCAACCACTCTTCTAGCCAATTTTTTACTACACCCCTGATTCCATGAGCCTTAGTTTTTTCAATGAGTCTTTTGTGCGGCACGGTGTCAAACGCTTTTTGAAAATCTAAATACACTACATCAACCGCCCGATGTCTATCGTAAACGTCAACCACGCTTTGGAAAAATTCTAAAAGATTAGTTAAGCATGATTTGTTTCGCCTAAAACCGTGCTGCGTATTTCTAACTAGTTTATGCACTTCTAAGTGTTCGACTATACGATCCCTAATTATTGATTCCAGTAGCTTACCTACAACAGACGTTAAACTGATTGGCCTATAATTTCCCGCCGCACCTTTATCGCCTTTCTTAAAGATAGGTGTTACGTTTGCTAACTTGAAATTATCTGGTACGGACCCCTCAGAAATAGACGCATTAAAAATCTTTGTTAGCGGTACAACAATGCTATCTTTTAATTCTTTTAGTTGTATGGGATATATGGAATCCGGCCCCGGTAATTTACGCGTTTTCATTTAATCAATATAGCGCATTACTTCCCCTTCACTAACCACGATATTATCCAAAATATTACCATTATCAAAAGGTATTATGTCTATGACCGTAGGGATATTCGTTACATCTTCTATAGTAAAAACTGACGTAAAAAATTCGTTTAGCAAGGTAGCCATTTCCTTGTTTTCAGAAACTAGATCTCCTAAGATATACATATATACACACACATATATATACATCTACACACACACACACACACACACACACACACACACATATATATATATATATATATATATATATATATATGTGTAAAAATGAACAATGAATAATTCCTATATAATCATTATATAATGATTATATGGATCCTTATATTCATTGTCTTCATCCAGTACTTATGTTTGTATGGTTTTTATGTTCGAATGTTCATTTTTACATGAGGGACCAAAGTCGCCTGATGCGAGTTTGAATAAAATTTGTATTTGTTGCTTTCTATTTTTTTTCAGTGTCACAACCATGCGACCTACCATTTCTATGGTTCAGTCTGTCCATATTTCAATTTTTTATTTGGTAGAGAATTTATTATAATTAATTATGGTTGTCTTGCATCTAACCCTCGTCCATAAATTTTATTAGATTATGCATGCACATTGCATATAGCAGGATTGGAACCCGTAGTTGTACTTCTTAGTCCTTAATACCCACTCTTTGTCTCTAATTCGTTTCTTTTAAATTCTCCCAATAATGACTTGTACTGTATGTACGAATTGAAAAGCCGTGGCATATTGTTTATAAATTGACGTATGAAAACGTTAAACTTTATATCTCGTTATTTATATGCTATGGCCTGCCTGGTATGATGCAATATAACTATTATTCGACCATATTCATCCATACGTCCATATCTTATTTTGACCATTATCCTATATCAATTTTATTAAATATTCATTTTACTCGTATCAGTCTATGAAATGTGTACAAAACTGTATGCATCCGTACCTGTTCGTTCAAAGTCGTGCAAATACGTTCGCATGTATTATTTTTTTTTTTTTTTTTTATTATTTCGCTTCTCGCAATAAACTCGAAAATGCTTATGCAAGTGTACGCAATTCGATGATCACAGCATAAATTGAACATCTGAAGACGTAAAATCTCCTCTCGCTCTGATGCACATTTATAAAACATTATCATGCATTATGTTAGATAACATGTGTGTCATGTTGTATATAAATACATACCAGGTATGCCCATGTACTTTGTGTTGTACTAATAACCATCTATAAATATAAAACTACTGTAAGAATTGTAAGTGACTAATGTATTTAATGATGTAATTAATATACTTAATGATGTAATGTACTTAATGACATAGTGAATGTGCTTTAATTGAACTGTAATTAACTCTTTGATGACCAGTATACATTTCTTCGAACTTAAAAGTTTAAGTTTTATTGTGTTTTACAATTAGATATTAGTAACTATAGTCACTTAAATGACCCATTTTGGGGTTAATTTTCCGACAACTAAACGATACCTATATAAACATGTAGATGTATTTGTAGAAACGTTGCATCATTGTACAATTTATATTATTATTTCCTTGGGACAAATATGTCCTGTGGTCCTCAAAGAGTTAACGATAATAAGTGGTGTAACCCAAAATTACTTAATGATGTAATTAATGTACTTAATGATGTAATGTACTTAATGACATAGTGAATGTACTTTAATTGAACTGTAATCAACGATAATAAGTGGTGTAACCCAAAATTACAGTGTACTCAGTGATGTACTTAGATTGTACTCAATGTACTACTCCGAAATTATGTTGCCCTTTAGAAATGTATACTCGGCGAAAATACGATTATTTTTTATTATTTTTAAAATTTTTATTTGGAATCTTTCAAAAATCTGGTCATGTGTTTAAAGGGGGAAACTTACCCTTCAAACTGCACTCCCCCAAAATTTAGATTATATATAAAGCAGGTAATTGTAAAATAACTGTTACTTCTTCTTCTTAGACTTCACTCCCAGAGGAGGGGGCAGAGGCCCCTTGCCTCCTTAAATTTTTTAGATTCCGGCCTGAGCCACGGTCGAAAGAGCTCTAACCTCTACCCCTGTAAATTCAGAGCACTACCTGTACATTTTTAGAAGTAAATTACAGTGAGAGAAACTTTTTATTTTTCCCCTTCGAGTTTGGCTCTCTTCAGAGAACTTAGTAAATAAAGGAGAGAAAATAGTTCCCGATAAGTTATAAAAAGAAAATCGGCGAACCTTCAGAGAAAGTATCAGTGTTATAGAAAGAGAAAAAAAGAAATGAAAAAAACTAGAATATTATAGAAGAAAACTATCGCGAGAAATATCTGTTGCTGCCTCGCAACCATAACCGCCGTCGATTTCGAACCACCCAAGGCCATAGACGGAGGGGTTAACATATATATGTATACACACACACACACATTCTATGCGTAAAAAAGTTTTTCGCAACTGCTGTCTCGAACCTTCTACTTGTCAACTTACACCCGTTATTTCTAGTCATATTCATAATTTTGGAAACCTGAATTACACATACATACATACACATATATATATATATATATATAAAAGTTTTTCGCAACTACTGTCTCGAAGGTCTAACTAATGATTTATAAAGTGGAACTATAATATCGCGCGATTTGTACTCAAAATTCCGAGCTATAAAACCTAACACTTTGTTCGCCTTATTGACCGCTGCTGTACTTTGTTTTGCTGCTTTGAAATCACCAGTGACTATAACTCCTAAATCTTTTTCCTGCTCTACGCTTATCAACTCTTTCCCTAACATACTATACGCAAAATTACCGTTACGCGAACCTATATGCAAAATTTTGCACTTATCGACGTTAAATCTCATTTGCCATGTGACTGACCAATCAACGATTTTATTCAGATCATTCTGGATTTTACCTCTATCTTCGTCATTAATCGCCCTACCACCCAGCTTCGTGTCATCCGCAAACTTTGAAACTGTACAGACTAGGGCGACATCTAAATCGTTAATATATATAAGAAAAAGCAAAGGCCCAATACAGAACCCTGAGGAACGCCACTCGCTACATTAGCCCAACACGACTCCGCTCCATCAACGACCACCCTCTGTTTCCTACCTCGCAACCACTCTTCTATCCAATTTATTACTACACCCCTGATTCCAAGAGCCTTAGTTTTCTCAATGAGTCTTGTGCGGTACGGTGTCAAACGCTTTTTGAAAATCTAAATACACTACATCAACCGCCCGATGACTATCGTAAACGTCAACCACGCTTTGAAAAAATTCTAAAAGATTAGTTAAGCAAGATTTGTTTCGCCTAAAACCGTGCTGCGTATTTCTAACTAAGTTATGCAATTCTAAGTGTTCGACTATACCAGCGGGCTTCAACCTGGGCGATATCGCCCACTTGTGGGCGATTTGAGCTTTTAGGTGGGCGGCAAGAAAATTTATAAAATTCTTGTAAAATTCAACTTCACAGCATAAAAAAGACAAAGAGAAGCCTTTTGAATATTTTCAAGATGTTTATGAAAAATTTTAAAATCGTCATACAATAACTGCATCATTTAAGAAACAAAGTGCAAAAAACGAAGATGGATTAACTGCATCCTATCGTATCTCAAAACTTATTGCAAAAAGTGGTAGGAGCCATAACATTGGAGAAACATTACTAATACCATCTATTCAAGAATATGTTTCTACAGTTATGCATCAAGATCCAACTGATGATATAAAAACTTTGGCTCTTAGTGATACTACAGTAAGTCGACGCATTGATGAAATGGCGGTTGACGTTGAAAGCCAGCTGGTAACTATTCTCCAAACAACTTCATTTTCCATTCAGTTGGACGAATCTACCATTACAGACAATAATGCTTTACTGATAGCCTATGTAAGATACTTTAATGAGAACGGTGTACTGCAAGAAGAAATGCTATTTGTGCAAAATCTTATTACTGATACAAAAGGAGTATCAATATTTACTGCTGTTAAATCGTACTTAGAAAAAAATAACATTCCCTTGACAAATATGCGCTACTGATGGGGCGCCATCAATGGTAGGCCGATACCGTGGTTTCGTTGCATATTTAAAAAAGGAAGTTCCAAACGTTTTCTGTATTCATTGTGTGATTCATAGGCAGCATCTTGCTGCGAAACATTTGGGTATAAGTCTTCATTCATCATTAAATATAATAATCAGTGCCATGAATAAGATAAAAGCCAATGCAAAAAATGATCGAATGTTTCGTCAGTTGTGTCATGACAATGATGAACAATTTGTTAGGTTATTATTACACACAGAGGTCCGATGGCTCTCGAAGGGTGCATGTTTAACTCGTTTTGTTGAACTATATGAGAGCGTAGTGCAGTTTCTAGAAGACCAAAATGAAGTTGATCTTAGCCAAAAGTTAAAACTAATAAAAAATGATGCTTGTTATTTGGCAGGAATATTTAAGAAATGCAATGATTGTAATTTGCAGCTTCAAGGAGCCAATATGACACTCATGAACTGCCAAAAAGTTATCTCATTATTCATTGAAAAGCTGGATTTATTCAGTCACAATCTTTCAAAAAGGGAATTTCACCAGTTTCCAGAATTGTTATCTATTAAGGATGATATAACAACAATTGATACACAAAGGTTTATTGATCATCTCAATAAACTTAAAACGGATTTTGAAACTCGATTCAGTGATGTTTTAACCATGGAAGTATATGATTGGATGGTAAACCCGTTTACTGCAAATGTTACTGAAGCTGATGTAACATGTCAAGAGGAGCTATTAGAACTCAGACATGATGAGGAAAGCAAGGGAAATTTCAATAACGGTGGTTATATGCAGCTTTGGCAAAATAAAAAGATGTCAAATGTATATCCCAATATGTGGAAAAAGATTTTTAAATTACTGATCGCTTTTCCTACTTCGTACCTAGTTGAATCAGGTTTCAGTGCTGAGAATCACATTCTTACCAAAAACAGGAATGCTTTAAAAATCCCTGAAAGAGGGGACATTCGTTTGTTCCTCACTAAATTCGAGCAAAACATTCGGAATTTAGTTTCCAAGCATCAAGCACAAGGATCTCACTAAATTAAAGGTAAATGCATAATGTTTTATTATATAATATATATAATGTACCATACATAATTTTTAATATATGTTTGTTGGATTTTTAATTTTGGTGGGCGGTTGGCTAATTTATCTCACATAAAAATAGTAAAAGTGGGCGGTAGGCATAAAAAGGTTGAAGGGCACTGGACTATACGATCCCTAATTATTGATTCCAGTAGCTTACCTACAACAGACATTAAACTGATTGGCCTATAATTTCCCGCCGCAGCTTTATCGCCTTTCTTAAAATAGGTGTTTCGTTTGCTAACTTGAAATTATCTGGTGCGGACCCCTCAGAAATAGACGCATTAAAAATCTTTGTTAGCGGCACAACAATGCTATCTTTTAATTCTTTTAGTTGTATGGGATATATGGAATCCGGCCCCGGTGATTTACGCTTTTTCATTTTATCAATATAGCGCATTACTTCCCCTTCACTAACCACAATATTATCCAAAATATTACCATTATCAAAGGGTATTATGTCTACGACCGTAGGGATATGAATGTGAGTGGGTTCTAGCCATAAAACTAACTATTGACAACAAAATACTGTATATATTCAACGTTTATATGCCTTATCAGTGTGCTGAAAATGAGGAGGTATTTTTAGATAGACTCTGTAAACTAAATATACTGCTAGAGGAGCTGGACGCTTCATGTGTTGTAGTGGTTGGTGATTTTAACAGCAATATCACTATTGTGTGACTAAACCTGGTTCGGATTTTGCTAAGCTTCTTATCAATTATTGTGAGGCATGCGATTACAAACTTGCCAGTAAATTGCCTGGGGGACCCACTCGTGGTTAGACCACTGTATAGCCTCCCACGATGGTTATAATACAATCAATAGCATTAGAGAATATTAATTATTATTGATTGATGCCTTTATGTTTCATGTATGTGTTTATGTTTTGTTTGTACGTTTCAGAGTTCCATCATTGTTTAGCGTTATGGATATTGGTCAATAAACGTAATAACAAAAAGTGGAATCTTATTTATGATGGAACTATATACAAAACAATAGAGAAGCTCAACAGGTCAACATGCCCGTGGTGAAATGTCCAATTGAGTGGTGCGCATATGAGACCCCCGCACACAGCGACGCCATTGTAGCAGCACTCCTCACAGCCCACTGCACTGTCCATTCCGTGTCCGCTGCCGGCGCCACGGCCCAAGTGGAGAAGGTGAAGAGACCAACAATATCTTCAGCCGGTACGAGCGAGGAATGGTCAGACTTCACATCGCGATGGATGGACTATGTGGATGCCACCAAAATCACGGGTCGCGACAAAGTGGTGCAGCTACTGGAGTACTGCGATGAATCCCTTCGCAAAGACCTCATACGATCAGCCGGTGGTAGACTGATAGGGAGAAGTGAAAGTGAGGTGCTCGCAGCCATAAAGAAACTCTTAGTCAGAGAAGAGAGCACCATGGTTGCTAGAGTGGCGCTGCACAACATGCGCCAAGACCGTGATGAAACCGTGCGTTCATTCGGCGCCCGACTCCGTGGCCAGGCAGAGGTGTGCAAGTACATCACCAAATGCTCGAGCTGCGATGCGGATGTGAACTACACGGAGGCCATCTTGCGCGACGTCCTGACCCGCGGCATTGAGGACCCTGAGATTCAACTGGACCTACTCGGCAACACGAACCAGAACATGACATTAGAGCAGGTCTTCCAGTTCGTCGAGGCCAAAGAATCCGGCAAGCGCTCAGCATCATCTCCTCGACTCTCAGGGCGTCGAGGCTGCTAACAGCGCCTACAGACGGAACAAGAAGGACGCTCTGAAGGAGATGACAGTCGGCAACCATGAGGTGTGCTCATATTGCGGCAGGAAAGGCACGGCAAAAGTGCCCCAGGCAGGGTCCGAAAGAAAGACTGCCCAGCCTATGGCCACACATGCAGCCACTGCAATCGTGAGAACCACTTTGAAGCAGTGTGCAGAAGCAAGCACAAACCATCAAGAGTCGAGATAGTAGCGAATTCACATGAAATATGCGAAGAAGGTGCTGTATTCGTGGCCCTCTGCTCGATTACCACAACTGGCCGACGCCGTATCAGGAGAGTCATCGCCCTTGACCATCATCTTTATCATCGCCTTTCCGACACATGGATCAAGCAAGCCTCCAAACCTCAGCCATTCATAAACCTCGCAGTGACAGCCGTCGATGAAGATTACGCTGCATTCGGATTCAAGCTAAACGCCACGCCCAATATTGCTACACTCGGTGCGATGGCTGACACCGGCTGCCAGAGCTGTCTGGCAGACATCAAAGTCATCCACCGAATAGGCCTCAAACAAGCCGACCTTATCCCCGTCACGATGAGAATGCACGCCGCCAACAACGGATGCATCAAAATACTCGACGCCGTCATCCTGCGACTCTCTGGAAAGGACAAAACCGACAAAATGGTAACAACTCGTCAACTCACCTATGTCACGGACAACTCCGACAAGCTGTTCCTCAGCAAGGAGGCATGCATCGCTCTCGGTATGATCACCGACAACTTCCCGATGATCGGTGAGACGTCTTCGCATCGACTCGAGGCAACCTCGGCAGCCGACACCGCGAGCGATGAGGTGCCGGCGAGAGATAGTGCTATCAGCAGCGAGAGCGATCAGACCAGCGCATGCGACTGCCAGATACGTCAAACACCGCCCCGGCCGCCATCACAACTACCATTCCTGGCGACTGAAAAACCGCGACAGACTGCGGCAGTACTTGATCGAATACTACAAGTCAAGCACATTTAACACGTGTGCGTATCAGCCGTTGCCAATGATGGAGGGCCCTCCATTGAAACTTATGGTGGACCCTCTAGCTGACCCGGTGGCATATCACACCCCGGTACCCGTCCCTCTTCACTGGCAAGATGACGTCAAGCGTGGACTCGACCAAGACGTGAAATTGGGCGTAATCGAGCCAGTGCCGGTCGGCGAACCGGTGACATGGTGTCACCGGATGGTAGTGTGCGCCAAGAAGAACGGGAAGCCACGCCGCACGGTCGACTTCCACTCCCTGAACATACATGCCACCCGCGAGACACCATACTCAGTCACCGTTCCACCAGGCACGGTCGGTGCCCCATGGCAAGAAGAAGACCGTGTTCGATGCCTGGAACGGATACCATAGCGTGCCCCTCCGCGAGGAAGACCGTCACCTGACTACCTTCATCACTCCGTGGGGCAGTTACCGGTACCGCACGGCGCCCCAGGGCTATATTGCCTCTGATGATGGCTATTCGAGACGTTACGACGAAATAGTATCCGACGTTCCAAACAAAACCAAGTGTATCGACGATACGCTGCTCTGGTCGGACGACCTGAGACAAAGTTTCTTCCAAGCAGTCAACTGGCTTCACATCTGCGGCAGACACGGCATCACTGAACCCTGAGAAGTTTGTATTTGGACAAGACACTGTGGAGTTTGCTGGCTTCGAAATCACACTCGAAGAGTACCCTGCGAGAAGTATCTGCAGGCCATCCGTGACTTTCCTACACCAAAGAACATAACCGACATTCGCTCATGGTTTGGGCTAATTAACCAGGCGTATGCTTTCGCTATGGCAAAAGAATACCTTTTCGCCAACTCTTGAAGCCCGGCACGCTCTTCCGATGGGATAATCAACTCAACAATCTGTTTGAAGAGTCGAAGGTAGTGATTATCAGTGAGATCGAGGAGGGCGTAAGTATATTTGACAAAACAAAGCCGATTTGTCTTGCGACGGTCTACAACACCCATTGGGTAAGTTGTGAGTGTTTCGAATAGGCAGCATCCTACATCACATTGCTACGGGAATTAATTCAACCGGTAGATTCCGTGAGAGGGTAGGGACTAAAACTCACATTCTCACCCCTTAGCATGATGTTACCTCCCTGTTGAAACTCACAAGATTTGGGCGCCTTTAGAGCCCAATCTGCGACCTTCCATCTTCTACTTATTGCTGATCGCTAGCCCTATGGGTCGCCATAGGCACCGGGGAGACAGTTGCTCCGACGAGCCGAGGCATTGGGCGCGCGATTGATGGAAAATTTTGGCCAAGACATAGGCCCTATGACGCGCTACTTATAAGTCAACGAGGGTTTATAGAGGGGTCTGCTGCCGGGCTAGGATCACCCCGGCCCTACCTTTTCATAGGTGCTTTCGGCCACGGTCAAACTTCGATAGGTACCCGGGGGACGTGGACCGAGAATTAATTGAACGGCTACAGAGGCTACGATGCGCGGCTTCTAGCTCCATTCTCAAAATTCTCCAGGTTTTCCCCGGTACACGCTTAGACTCATCGGCGATCCCATTACTCCGGGAACCCAATACGAGGCCTATCCATTAGGCCTATGGCTCTGGGGAGAAGATTAGATAAGATGTCCCCCCGCTTCCTCCTAGCCTTACAAATTCATGGAATCATAGGCTAACCGACGTGGTGCAAGGTACGGTTTTCGCGTGTTGTCGTACCGCCCGAAAGACTTATCGGGTCCCCTTGACTCCGGGAACCCAATACAGCCTATCCATAGGCTTATGGCCCGGGGGAAGAAGATTCCCCCCTCCTAGCCCTATAAATGGAATCATCGGCTAATCGCCGCAGTGCAGTCGTCAATCACCTGACCAAAAAGAAATCATTCTACCATTTCATAGGTCCTTTCAGCCACGGTCAAACTTCGATAGGTACCCGTGAGACGTGGACCGAGAATTAGCTGAACGGCTACAGAGGCTACTTTGCGCGGCTCTAGCTCCATTCGCAAAATTCTCCAGGTTGTTCCCGGTACACGCTTAGACTCATCGGCGATCCCTTGACTCCGGGAACCCAATACGAGGCCTATCCATTAGGCCTGTGGCTGTGGGGGAGAAGTTTTAATTGAGATTTCCCCCTCATCCGTGCCTTACAAATACACGGAATCATAGGCTAACCGACGTGGTGCAAGGTACGGTTTTCACGTGTTGTCGTACCCCGAAAGACGACCTATCGGGTCCCCTTGACTCCGGGAACCCAGTACAGCCTATCAATAGGCTTATGGCATGGGAGGAGAAGATTCCTCGTCGACTCGACTCCTAGCCCTAGAAATGGAATGATCAGCTAATGGACGCAGTGCACTGGGTCAATCACGTGACCGAAAAGAACACCTCCCAACATCGTAGGGGATGGGGGATCTCCTTAGCCCCGGACCCCTTCGTAAATTCCTTGGAAACCTATGCTGATTGGGAGAAACCGGTTGCTCACCGAGAAGGACATAAGACCTATACCCGGGTAACTCACGACCCGCCAGTTCCAGTCCCACGACCGATTGGTCGAAGTCAGAGATCGGATTCTGGCTATCCCAGAAGCACTGTGAATGTCCTGGTGTTGAATACTTTTGCTGCCGCACTGGTTGGATGGTCACCCTCGTTGGCAGTCGCTTCACCCACTCCGCCGAGTCACGCTATGCGCCGATCGAGGGGGAGGCTCTGGCAGTCGCTGACGCACTGGACAAGGCCAGGTACTTCGTCCTCGGCTGCGATGACCTCATCATCGCTGTTGACCACAAACCGCTGCTGAAGGTGTTTGACGACAGGTCGCTGGAAGACTTACCGAATGCTCGACTGAGAAATCTGAAGAAGACTCTCCGCTACAGATTTCGCATGATCCATGTACCTGGTGCGAGGCATCGCGCTGCTGACGCTACGTCCCGCCACCCCACCGGCGACCGCCAACCTGAGAAGATGCTCCTGCCAGACATCTCCACTAGTAGCCAAGACGCTGTTGCTGATGATGACCTACCGTCGGCATCTGCTCTGCGCCACTCATTCTTAGCTGGCATACGCACAGAGGGAACGGCTACGTACCACGACGAAGCCCTCGACGACGAGGTTATGGTCTCCGCGATCTCAGCTCTGAACACGCTACAGTCCGTTGCCTGGGACCGGGTAAGAATGGCGACGAGCAGCGACCAACACATGACAGAGCTCGTCTCGATAATCGAGTCTGGCATGCTTGACTTCCGTCACGAGCTCCCACCCCCACTCAGAGAATATTACCAATTCCGAGAGGACCTGTACACGGTGAACGGCGTCGTCGTATTCAAAAACCGTGTTGTGATCCCTCCCTCTTTCCGGCAGGATGTACTGAACGCGCTCCACGCAGCCCACCAAGGCGTATCATCAATGGTCGCGAGGGCTGAGGTGTCCGTGTTCTGGCCCGGCATCACTCCTGCTATCACTTCCCAGGAACAGTTGCAACCATTGCAACCGTATGGCACCTTCGCAGCCCAGTGCTCCTCCAATTCCTCCGGTGTCCCCCGTCTACCCTTTCCAGTGCATCTGTGCCGATTATTTCCACTATAAAGGTACCAACTACCTGGTGATCGTCGACAGGTACTCAAACTGGCCGATTGTGGAGAGGACCACGGATGGCGCCAGAGGCCTCATCAACAGCCTGCGCAGGGTGTTCGTGACTTATGGCATCTGCGACGAACTGTCATCTGACGGCGGCCCTGAGTTCACATCCACGGCTACTCGTCACTTCCTGGAGAACTGGGGCGTACACCACCGTCTGGCTTCGGTAGCTTTTCCACATTCAAACTGCAGAGCCGAAGTTGGCGTGAAAACAGCGAAACGACTGATCACAGACAACACAGGACCGAACGGTGAGCTCGATACAGACGCTTTTCAGCGAGCCATGCTACAATACCGCAACACGCCTGACAAAGATACCAAGCTGTCTCCCGCTATGTGTGTGTTCGGCCGTCCGATCAAAGATTTCATCCCGATCGTGCCCGGCAGGTACAAGCCACACGATACCTGGCTCGGGACGTTGGCGGCGAGGGAGGATGCCTTGCGGAACAGGCACATGAGAGCCACTGAACACTGGTCCGAGCACACCAGACGGTTACCCCCACTCGTGGTCGGAGACAGGGTCAGAATCCAGAACCAGATCGGCCCCAACCCCAGGAAATGGGACAAGACTGGCCTGGTAATAGAAGTGCGACAGTTCGATCAATACGTGGTGAAGGTTGACGGTTCAGGCAGAGTGACTCTGCGAAACAGAAATTTTCTGAGGAAATGCGTGCCCGTCCAACCGCACAGACGCCGCCCCACCATCGGGGACGACTCCCGCCTTCATCTCTCCACCCTGTGCCCGGATCGGGGCAGTGCGCAACCTCACCCCCAAAATCACGCATGGACGATTTCCGCCTTCACCTCTCCAGCCCTGCGCCCGAATTGGAGCAGTGCGCAACTTCACCCCCGAAACCACGTTCCCCGTCCACAGTCGAGCGATCATCCCCTAACGCCCACCAACCGGCTGGCAACGTAACCTCACCGACCAGCCCCACATCACTTCCACTGCACACCCCACCACGAGGCCTGCCCTCCAAACCAACTGCGCACCCTCAGCAGTGCCCACCAACACCGTCTTTGGCACCCATTGAGCGCTTCCAGCAACGAGATTCCTCGCAACCTGCTGCTCCAAGTGCTCCCGCTTCTCCAACCGATGCCCCCGCCGTCAGACGCGATAGGAAGACACCTTCATTGCAGAGCGATTACGATATGACGAACACGCTGCATACTACATGAACAACCCCCTCTCGCCATCGACACCCATACCCTGTACCACACTGCTACATATATAACAGTCTTTGTCCCACCTTTTTCACTATACTATATCAAAGACTCGTGGGGGAGATAGAGAATATTCATTATTATTGATTGATGCCTTTATGTTTCATGTATGTGTTTATATTTTGTTTGTACGTTTCAGAGTTCCATCATTGTTTAGCGTTATGGATATTGGTCAATAAACGTAATAACGAAAAGTGGAATCTTATTTAAGCATGTCCATACTTTATGATGTATTTGAATCTGATCATATCCCATTTGTAGTAGGGCTTGATTGTATGGTAGCACCTGACTTAGACAATGACTGTGATAATGCTGATTACTGTAAGGTTAATTGGTCAAATCTTAGTCACTCTGAGATAGATTACTATACAATGCAGACTGATGCACTACTAAAGCTTGTGGGGATTCCTGCAGAAGCTTTGACTTGTAGGAATCCCTCCTGTGATGATGTAAAACATATAGATCTCTTAAATAAGTATTCGGTGAGCTTGAACATGCCATTAAGGCTGCGAGTGGAAGTAGCTTTAAGAATAAAAAATGGGGAAAAGTAAATGTCAGTACAGGGTGGGCAGAATACTGTGCTGATTTGTATGATGTAGCCAAAAATGTATTCGTGGAATGGGTTGCTATGGGGAAACCTAGGTAAGGGGAACTCTTTCAACTGAAAAATAGAACTCCTGCTAGATTCAAGGGTGCTCTTAGATTTATAAGGAAAAATGAAGAGAATCTTCGAAGAGAATTTCTAGCCAGAAAATTAGGCAATAGCAATACTTCCAGTAGGGAATTCTGGAAGGAGGTTAATAAAATTAACAATAGTAATCTTACCTTGCCAAATGTAATAGAGGATGTACAATTGTACATGGTGCAAAAAACATTGCAGAACTGTGGAAAAATCATTCTGAAACCCTATTTAATTGTCTCGGGGGCGATAGACTAAATATATGCCTAAATGTATAACGCTCTGAGGAGCTACTAATTAATGACTCAGAAATCTGGCAGGCTATTCATAAGTTAGATATTAACAAAAGTTGTTGCCTCGATGGCATACAAGCAGAACATTTAAAATGTTGTAGCCCTCGTATAATACCTATGCTTGCAATGTGTTTCACAATCTGTATGATACATGGGTACTTGCCACAGTCCATTTTGTCAATTGTATTGTTGCCAGTTGTTAAAAATAAGAGTGCTAGTATCTGTGATAAGAATAATTATAAGCCAATGGCACTTGCCAGTATACTTTCTAGGGTGTTAGAATATATCATTTATAATAGGATAAGTACTTACTTGCAGACTCATGACAATCAGTTTGGCTTTAGAGTAAAACATGGTACTGACATGTGGATTTATATGCTAAAGGAAGCCGTCCTAAAGTACAAGATGTCAAGTAGCAATGTATATTCCTTTTTTTTGGATGCATCAAAAGCATTTGATAGAGTTAACCATCACAAACTTTTCAAGAAACACTTATGTCGAGAGGTACCTAAATATATACTTTGGATACTTGCTATGAAAAAATTATAAGGGCTATGGGTTAATTGCCTGATACCCTCATCCGTTGGAAATTTCCAGCAGATTACAATGGAGCAGTGGCGGTTCCTCATATGGGCAATATGGGCAGCCGCACAGGGCGGCATTTGTGGAGGGGCGGCATGAGCGCCTGCAAAAATAATAAAAATAAAAATAAGAAAAAATATAAGAAAAAATAAATAAAATAAAAATAAAATAAAATAAATAAAAGATCAATAAATATATTTTTATTAATAAAAAACCATCCATTGCATTTTCCATAAACCTTCCCATAAAAGACCTAAACAATGCAAAATGCTTCCAGATTAATATTATTGGGAATAAAGGCCCATACTTTAACATATGTAATGTTATTTTTCTGGGTTTGGTTAAATAGTGAAATGTATATTATTTATTACAGAACGAATCTTCACACTAAGCCACTAAGGTCTGTCAAATAACCGCAAATGGATAAGAAGAGGTCAAAGCTATCAGGTGCTCAGTTTAGAAAAAAGAGGAAAGAAGAAGAGGAGAAACGAGCAAAAGATAAAGGTATAGAGCTATGTCATCTACTCTTCACTGCTATATTGCACTGCTATTTTGTGATATAGCTTTCTGAGTCATTTGAAGTGTACTATTATGTATATAATTAGCCATTAACCAAGGAGGTTGTATTATTCATTTGTTTCCTATTCTAAAAGTTTAATAAATTGTGCTTAATAACATGTTAAATTAATTGTACTAGCCTATTCATGCATTGGTCTGTTATGTTCTATTTTACTATTTGCAGGGGTACTTTTGAAATATTTTGGAACACCCTCTGCCACTAGCCAGGATGAGAAGCCGTCTACTTCTGCCATTATTGAGGCTGAGGAGCCATCTACCTCCTCAGCCTCACATATGTCTCCACAAATGCAGTCTGATCCTGAGGATGAAGACCCATTTGCTTCTACTTCTCCCCGGCAGGACTCTTCAGGTGAGTTTGTGTGCACATATGTCTGTGAGTGTGTGCGTGTGTGTGTATGTGTATGTGTGTGCATCCCTGCAAAGCATTTTGCAAACAGTTATAAATTATAATGTTATTATCACTGGGTCTGGGTTACTGGGTATGTGTGGTGTTTCACCACCATAATTCCATAACACCACCACCATAACAAAGTGCTGTGAATAATGTGTTATCTAACTTAGGTGTGTATACTAATGAGTAATGCTCTTGTTCTTTCTATTAGAAATGCCTGGAGCAGAATCGCCTCCTGAGGATGAGTCTCTGTCCACCGACCCTGCTAACTGGCCTTCAGTTCTGACTGAGAGAATTCGGACACAACTGGTTTCCAGGGTACCAAGTCAAGTACCATCTGACTTTGTATTCCCTAGAAACGACAGTGACGGAAGAAGTTTCCACCATCAATACTTCAGGAAGTCATTGGTTAGTGGGGAAAATATAACCAGAAGTTGGTTGGTCTATTCCTTAAAAAACAACAGCCTTTTCTGTTTCTGTTGTACATTATTTTCCAAGAGGAAAATAAATTTAACAAGTTTGGGACTCTCGGACTGGAAGCATGCAAGCTCATTGCTCACATCACATGACAACAGTTCAGAACACCTAAATTCTATGAAAATCTGGAAAGAACTGGCAGTGAGGATGAGAAAGGGGGAGACCATTGACAAGCAGGAGATGGCACTTCTGGAGGCTGAGAAGTTGAGATGGAGAGCGGTGCTGACACGTCTCACTGCTATTGTGCATTCTCTGGCAGTTAGGAATTTGGCACTAAGGGGACATACAGAAAAATTGTTCTCACCATCAAATGGCAATTTTCTGAAAGAAGTTGAACTGATGGCACAATTTGATCCTATAATGTAAGAGCACATTAACCGTGTCCAAAAAGGGACCTCCAGTCACACCAGCTACCTCGGCCACCACATACAAAACGAACTCATTGATTTGTCGAGCAGCAAGACCATTTCAGCAATGGTGAGCGACATCAAACAATCAAAGTTTTTTTCAATAATTCTAGATTGCACTCCAGATATCAGCCACACTGAACAGTTGTCAGTTGTGATTCGGGTTGTGTCACTGGAGGGGAAGCCCCATATAAAGGAACATTTCATGGGGTTTTTGGAGGCAGAGGAGTCCACTGGTCAACATTTGGCATCTCTGATTCTGAAGAGACTGGAGGAGCTAAAAGTTCCTTTCATGGACTGTAGAGGACAATCATACGACAACGGGGCCAACATGAGGGGAAAAAACAAGGGTGTTCAATCCAGGCTCCTAGAAATTAATCCCAGGCTCTGTTTGTTCCATGTGGGGCTCATTCTCTGAATTTGCTTGTGGCCGATGCTGCTAAGGGATCTATTGATGCCACAAGTTACTTTGGCATCTTGCAGAAGCTTTACAACTTGTTTTCAGCCTCCACACAACGATGGGCCATTTTGAAAAAACATGTGAACATCACATTGAAGATGTGGTCTGATACAAGGTGGGAAAGCAAGATCAAGAGTGTGGAGCCCCTGAGATATCAGGCAGCTGCAGTGAGAGATGCACTGATCGAGGTGAGGGACCACACCAAAGACTCTGTAATAAGGTCGAGGCTCAATCTCTGTCAGAGGAGGTTGGGTCATACCGCTTCGCCATTTGTTCAGTGGTGTGGCATGACCTGTTGTGCCAAATTCAGCATGTGAGCAAGCAGATGCAGTCTCCTAGCATGCACGTTGATGTTGCAGTAAATCTCCTAAAAAAAACAGAGAGAGGTCTCCGCAATTACAGGGCAACAGGTTTTGTGGCTGCACAAATGGCAGCCACAGATATCTGTGAACAAATGAATGTGGAGGCTGTGTTAAAACAAAAACGGCTGAGGTCCACAAAGCGGCACTTCTCCTATGAAGCATCTGATGAGCCCTTGATTGATGCTTTGAAGAAGCTGGAGGTGACATTTTTCAATGCAGTGGTTGATGCTGCAACATCAGCCATTCAGGAAAGATTTTCCACGTTGGAAATTGTGGGAGAGAAGTTTGGAGTGCTGACACATTTCCAAAATCTCACATTTGAGGAGCTGACAGAACAATGTGTGAACCTTAGTACTACACTACACTTTAAGGGACAATCTGACTTGGATGGCAGAGAGCTTGCACAGGAGCTGAAGAACTTGCCTGACTTGCCATCAAAGACCATATCCTTGCTTGAACTGCTGACATTTATCCATGAAAGGGAGCTCTCTGAAATATATCCAAATTTGTGGACTGCTCTCAGAATTGGTCTTACTCTTCCAGTTACTGTTGCTGAAGCAGAGAGGAGCTTTTCAAAGCTGAAGCTCATCAAATCCTACCTGAGGTCAACTATGTCACAGGAACGCCTTACCGGTCTGGCCATCATCAGTATGAATCATACAATTGCTGAGCAGATTTCATATGATGATTTAATTCATGACTTTGCATCAAGGAAGGTAAGAAGAGTCAGGCTTTAGATGGCAGTTGTGCTGTGGTGCAATTTATTTTGTTTCTTGTTCAAAGTGTAGCATAATAATTACCCTCTCTTAAGTGTCTTATTCTATTTATGTGATAGAGCATTTGTACAATTTAGAAATTTGATTCTCTAGTTTATTTATGGCAGTTGTGCAATTTAATTTGTATTTTTCCTGTTCATAGTATCATAATTACATTCTCTTAAGTGAGTTATTCTATTTACGTGATGAAGGATTTGTAAAATTCAGAAATTTGAGTCTTTGTTTTGGTTCTGAAGTTCCAACAATTAGTCCAATAAAAAGTTATTTTGTGAAAGAGTTATGTCTGTCCTTTATTTTGGGGGGATTCGAATGTGTGTGTGTTGGCGAACAGGGGGGGAGGGGGCGCTGAAGGTGAGGTTCGCCCAGGGCGTCATGTAAGCTAGGACCGCCACTGCAGTGGAGAGTTAATGACAAAAGCCTTGCGTTTTTTCGTTAGAGAGTTATGTATATGTAGGTCTTCAAAGGACCTCTTTATGTTTATTTGCCTTCGGTATTTGCGCTGCTTAATGGTAAAGAAAGAAATTGCCTTACCTTATTATTTCGTTGACCTCGCTTCTGTTTCGATGTAGGGCGCGACGATGTTTTTCGATGTAGGGCCGCGGTACGGTGGAGTTACACAACGAGTTGCTTTGATGTAATTAATATAAGCAGTCACTACACTTATATACCTGAAGGAATAGGCCTATCCGTTTTATAGTTATTAGGTTTTATATTATGAGGATTTCACTCCGAACTTGTAGGAAGATAAAGTACATCTTCCTTGCTTAAAGCATCGCTGTAACATAAGAAAGTTCCGAACGAGCCGCTCATATAATCGTTAGGAATCTGCTGATTCTTCAAAGTTCGTTGACTCTTCTCTTGATGTAATTTTCATGAAACAGCAGTGGAAAATTTTGAACACGAAACAATAAATTTGGTTTTCTTGTTGTTATGCAGGCCCGATGCCTACATATGGGTTCTATGTATGTATGACAATTATTTTCATTCCCAATAGGCTATGTCGCCAATCCCGAGGCAATTTTGAAGTTATTTAAATCAATAAATTAATAATTTGTATTTAATTATGAAGTAAAGGTACCACATACGATACCATGTTGTAAGCGTGTATAGTTTTTCCATATACTGGGGGGGGGGGGGGGTCCGGAGAAATATTTGTATGTTATAGATTCAATTTTTTTACAAACTGTGTTTTAAACCATGTGAAATGGATTAAAAACGAATGAAGTAGGAATTTAAAAAAGAGAAAGGTTACTCAAGAGTCCAATGTTCCCTCTAAGATGTGCGCGTGTGCGCGCGCCCACGCGTTGTGAAACCCGCGCACACAGCAAAATAAAATGCGGACAGGCTCAAGCATATCATGAGTCACGACAGTAAATGAAGTAATTTAAAAAATTTCAGTTTAATGAATTCCATAAAGAACAAATTAAAAAACCGCTTGAAAGAAAATCATTTGGACATGCTCATGCGATTAAAAGTTACCTGAATGATGACGGATGTATTAATCTTCATAGAGTTTATTTGGAATGGGCAAATGCTAAAGATCGTAGGGAGAAATCATAATCATACTTAAATGAAAGGCACTTTGATTTAATGTTATTTTGATTATATTTTATTTTACTGAATTTTATTTTTTTATTTTATTCCTATTTTGTGAATGGATAAAATCATGTATTAATCGTGATAGTCTATTTTAAATTGCTAAATGCTAAAAATTGTTTTGAGAAATGATAACTAAAATAGTCATTTTCAATTAATGTTATATTTATTTTATTTCTTTATTTTGTTGAATTTTATTTTACTATTTTTTATTTTATTCATATTTTTAGAATGGATAAAATGTTTTCTTTTTTAAGAATATATAATATTGTAAACAGTTTTTTAATATCCATTTACAGTAATAGTACCGTAATGATCAAGCTATCACTTTATGGAAATAATATTTATTAAGTATTTAATATTTATATATATTTAATTTTGAAGATAATAGCGCTCAGAAAAGTTTGCACAATTTTTCACCATGAATCTAAATGTATGGACAACGAAAATTTCTTGCGCACACGAACTAAAAAAAATTAGAGGGAACATTGCTCAAGACCTATTTAAATATAAAATTTCAAGAGGCCAACTTCTCAAGTTTAGTTAAAGTTATGTCAATCAGTTTGACTCCCCTTAGGTATAGGAAAGTTATGGAATTAAAGTAAAGTTATTAAGCATTTTAACTTTGCTCATTATTTGGGTAAGTTTTATATAGGTCACCAGTTTTTAAATGCTGGTTTACTAATGTCGTTTTGGAGTTTTATTAGGCTTTGTTTTGTCAACGATTTATGTTTTGAAGTGACTTCTACGTTGGTGAGTTAATTGAAATGTACTGT
This sequence comes from Bathynomus jamesi, assembly GCA_023014485.1. Classification (NCBI taxonomy): domain Eukaryota; kingdom Metazoa; phylum Arthropoda; class Malacostraca; order Isopoda; family Cirolanidae; genus Bathynomus; species Bathynomus jamesi. The sequence continues at coordinate 217,683 of JAJOZX010004441.1, read as the reverse complement.
ACTTCCATGTTGTGTTGTTTGGTTAAAAGAGTTTGTACTGTATTCAAACCTCCTACCACTTCAGACTAGTCAATACTCGTAGTTTTAGTAGAGTAAATGTTTCTCCTCCACAGGTAGATCTGGAGGGCTTGGGGCTTTGAATCCTTTACTGTTTTTGTGTTGTTTGGTCTCTGGTCAAGGGAGGCCATAAGACCCTTGTTGTTTGGCCCATGGCCAAGGGAGGCCATAAGACCGTTGTTGTTTGGCCCATGGCCAAGGGAAACCATAAGACCCTTGTTGGCCCATGGCCAAAGGAGGCCATAAGACCCTTTGTTTGGCCCATGGCCAAGGACGGCCATAAGACCCTTTTGTTTGGTCCATGGCCAAGGACGGCCATAAGACCCTTTTGTTTGGCCCATGGCCAAAGGAGGCCATAAGACCCTTTTGTTTGGCCCATGGCCAAAGGAGGCCATAAGACCGTTGTTGTTTGGCCCATGGCCAAAAGAGGCCATAAGACCCTTTTGTTTGGTCTCTGGCCAAGGAGGCCACAAGACCTTGTTGTAGTTTGGTCTCTGGCCAAGGGAGGCCACAAGACCCTTTTTGTAGCTTGGTCTCTGGCCATGGAAGGCCACAAGACCCTTTTTGTAGTTTGGTCTCTGGCCAAGGGAGGCCACAAGACCCTCTTTGTAGTTTGGTCTCTAGCCAAAGGAGGCCACAAGACCCTTTTTGTAGTTTGGTCTGGCCAAGGGAGGCCACAAGACCCTTGTAATAGTTTGCCCTATGGACAAGATAGGCCATAAGGGCCTTGTTGAATAGTTTTGGGTATGGCCAAAGTAGTCCATCAGCCCCTTGTTGAATAGTTTGGGCTATGGCCAAGGTAGGCCATCAGCCCCTTGTTGAATAGTTTGGGCTTTGGCCAAGGTAGGCCATCAGCCCCTTGTTCAATAGTTTGGGCTATGACTAGGGTAGGCCATCAGCCCCTTGTTGAATAATTTGGGCTATGGCCAAGGTAGGCCATTACCCCTTGTTGAATAGTTTGGTCTCTGGCCAAGGGAGGCCACAAGACCCTTGTAAAACTTTGGTCTCTGGCCAAGGGAGGCCACAAGACCTTTGTAATAGTTTTCCCTATGGCCAAGATAGGCCATAAGGGCCTTGTTGAATAGTTTGGGCTATGGCCAAAGTAGTCCATCAGCCCCTTGATGAATAGTTTGGGCTATGGCCAAGGTAGCCATAAAACCCTTTAGAGTAGAATAGTTTGGGCTATGGCCAAAGTAGGCCATAAAACCCTTTATAGTAGTTTGGGTTTGTATGTGCCACTGTCTAACCATATAATTTTTTGGCACAAAATTATATTATGAGGATTTCACTCCGAACTTGTAGGAAGATAAAGTACATCTTCCTTGCTTAAAGCATCGCTGTAACATAAGAAAGTTCCGAACGAGCCGCTCATATAATCGTTAGGAATCTGCTGATTCTTCAAAGTTCGTTGACTCTTCTCTTGATGTAATTTTCATGAAACAGCAGTGGAAAATTTTGAACACGAAACAATAAATTTGGTTTTCTTGTTGTTATGCAGGCCCGATGCCTACATATGGGTTCTATGTATGTATGGCAATTATTTTCATTCCCAATAGGCTATGTCGCCAATCCCGAGGCAATTTTGAAGTTATTTAAATCAATAAATTAATAATTTGTATTTAATTATGAAGTAAAGGTACCACATACGATACCATGTTGTAAGCGTGTATAGTTTTTGCATACTTGCATTCTAGTATACAGAGCAGACCATGTTTGTAAGATGGAAAAGCACTGTATCACCAGGTTTTAAGGTAACTAATGGTGTTAGGGAAGGAGGTATATTATCACCCTATCTTTTCTGTATATACATGGATGACCTTACCAGTGAACTAAAAACTGCACGTACTGGCTGTGTCATTGGAAAGGAAAAAATTAATCATTTAATGTATGCTGATGACCTTGTTCTTCTGTTACCCTCTTCCCATGGGCTGAGAGTACTATTAGAGATATTTGAACAATATGGTATAGAAAATGACATCACCTATAATGGGACAAAGAGTTGTATTTTGATTTTTAGGCGTAATCTACTGAAACATGTATCCTGTGGGTCTTTTGAAATGAATGGTCAGACAATACCTGTGAAAGACACATGTAAATATTTAGGTCATGTAATTACTCACGAGCTGCAAGATGAACTCGATATTGAGAGGCAACGTAAAAAGTTGTATGTTCAGGGTAACATGTTAGTAAGGAAATTTGGTATGTGTTCAGAATCAGTTAAAACTTATCTTTTTAGAACTTACTGTACTACATTGTATACATCCCATCTATGGTGGAACTATACAAAAACTGCTATGAATAAACTCTCTGTTGCTTATAATAATATTTTTCGTATACTATGTATTGAAAAATTTATTGAAGAATTATTTTATATTTAGCTTGAGAGAGATTATTTTTATTTAGGTTTAGGTGTAATATTAAGGTTAAGTTTACTTTAAATAGACACAGTAATTATAGAAATAATAATGGCCTATTTAGACACTGTCAACATAGCTACAGACTTTTTCACTGTAGGTTGCAATGGTTTTCAGGTTAAAATTTGGTCAGCAGCCAGATTACTAACTATGGTGAAGCTAAATTCAGCAAAATTAATTTAGACTTACTAAAAATGAAGTTGCCAGTTGAACGTTACCCTTTCTGTTTCTAACTAATCCATAAGTTTCATTTAGTTTCTAGGTTTGAATTTTATTTGTTAAGTTTTAGGTTATTATTTAACACACTGCTAGGTTATTTATTTGTAGGGGCTATTTCCCAGACCTAGGTTTTGCAGGTTAAGTTAGGCTAGGGCTGTATTGCCCTTAAGGTTTTGTTTTTAAAGGTTTAAGGTTTTAGGTTTTGAAGGTTTTACTCGTTAAGTTAGGGCTATATTGCCTTTAAGTTTTAATAGGGGCTATAACAGCCATTTAATTATTGAGTTACGGCAGTTGTAGCCCGGTTCGAGTTTTTTCTAGGTACCTAGTTTTTCTCTTACCTTGTTATTTTCTTTAATTAACTTACTTACACCTAGTTCTGATAGGCCTCTATTTGGTTAAACATGGTTTTTGATTAATTGCAGTGGTTATTAAGGATAAGGTTTAAAGGTTGACTAAGTTGCCCGGTTAATTGGGTAACCACGAGCATTTTACTTTACGAAAAAAACTAGCCCGCTTCATGCGGTCAAAATTTTTCAAGAATGGACAAAGCTCCGTTTTTCTTTATCTCGGAAACTTTTTTCCTTCTTCTTTTTGTTAATTAGGGAAACCCAACTTCACTAGTTGGTTAGAAACGAAGGTTGTTATTTTTATTTATTTTGTTTATATTTTATTTGGAAATATATGCGGTTATTTCAAACCACTTTTTTTTAACACTATGTAGGGAACCAAAATGGTGCAGTGCCAGTTTTATGTTTACTACGCGTAACCTACCTACCAGCAAATTGTTAATCCGGAAGAATATATATAATTTCATTACTAGGGTTCAAAAACAGCTCTAATGTGTTATTGCGCAATGTCCTGTCTTCAGATACTGTATACTGTGGGGCCGCGCAGTTAATTTTCCGCATTTATATTGTTTTTATATTAGTTACCGACAAACCAATTTTGCGCGTACCAAATTGTATATATTTTATCATTGTGTAATTTTAAGAATCATATATAATCTTTATAAATAAGTATTGTACATAAATTTATATATATATATATTTAATTAATTCAGCTGTATATAGAATAACAAAATCTTCTGTAAAATAACCTCAGCCAACCAAGAACTCAATAAACTCTGAAAACGACCGGCTTTTCCTTCAAGACGCCAACCCCCCAAACGACAGGGAGAGAAGAGGACACGAGAGGCCCCTAAAAGAGATACCCAACAAAGCGATAGCTTGCCTCTCGTATCCTTCATTCTTCCCGGCAACTACAAGTAGCACCAAGAAGGAACCAGCTACAATTGGTGACCCCGGAGTGACCCGAAGCAGCCAGCGGAAGCAGCATCCTTCAGTCGCCGGGCGGAACAAACCGAAGCCACGCCTCTTCGCCGCCCACCCGTAGTAGCCGGTCGGAACCAAAGCAGCAGCAGACCCGAATTACATTCCCGCAAGATAGAATCTGTTGAATCAGGAGTGCACCATGTCACCATCAAGCCACCCACGTTCTCTGAAGCGTCGGCCGCAGGATGGTTCTCCATCATGGAGGCACAATTCCACATTTCCAGAATAACATCCGAAGAGACCAAATTTTTACATGTTCTAGCCTCGTTACCCCCCGAAGTCGTCTCACGAATTTCAGCAGCAACTCTCTCCAACAAGTCGTACACCGATTTAAAAGAAGAAATCGTGAGTCATTACGAAAAGACGAAGCCAGAACTTTTCGAACGACTCATCTCCAACACTCCTCTCACTGGAAAGCCCTCCCAATTCCTTCAAGATATCCACCAAACGGCACTGAAGGTGGGCGTCAGCGATGATTTGGTGAAGCATAAATTCATCCAGGCGCTACCATCCTCAATAGCGCCCGTCGTAGCAGCACAAAAGGAGCTGACGCTAACTCAACTCGGCAAACTAGCCGATGAGTTAATACCGTTCGCTCAACAAAGCTGCTACGCGGCGCCAACGTCAACTCGAGCCAATACAAGCCCAAGAACGAATATCCCCACGGCCTAAAACCCTTCAGCGAGAATCAGCGGCCGGTGGTGTGCCGCGCGCACCTTTATTATGGCCCCCAAGCAAGGACCTGCAGGCCATGGTGCAAGTGGCCAAATAAAGATGACGCCAAGCTGCTCCCCTCGTCACGCCCAAATTCAAGATCTTCCTCACCATCAAGAGAAACGTCGGAAAACTAGCTAAGCAGGCTGTGATTAACGCGACGTCCGGCCTGCCGCTGATCTCAGTCGCAGCTCGCATCGCCAGTCTGAAGGTCAATTTTATCATTGACACAGGAGCGAGCATCTCAATTTTACCACCAACTTGTGTCAATGATTGTCAACTCCACCCAACCGCAGTAAAGATTTCCACCGCAAACGGTCAGCCGCTCGAAGTATTCGGAGAAGTAACACTGGACATATCAATTCCTAAATTACGAAAAATATTCAGGTGGCCATTCGTCGTCGCCCAAGTCTCCAGTCCACTTCTCGGCGCCGATTTTCTATCCTGTGATAGCGTGGGGTAGACACCCCAGTTAGGTTACTTAGGTTCTAGCAAACAATCAAAAGCACTTACCGGTGCGTTGAATTAGGTATTCCTTGAAGCCTACCGTTTTATTCCAGTGTCCCACAACAGCCTACCTAACTCTCTCTTACATTACCAATTTAGAAGCTATAGACATTACCCCTAACTATACTTAAGTACGAACAACTTCCTACCCGATTTGTTACCTTAGATTCATCACCTAATTTTACTCAGCACCAAAGATTAGGTCAGATAGGAAAAAACATGTCTAGGCCAGACCAAAGCAATACGAACAGCCCGTTGGTTCGTTTATGGCTTCGTCTTGCCATTCAGCTTAGATTTAGTGATATTTACTCTTTAGTGACTTTTAGACTATATACATATATATACATACACGTCACCTCACTCCTCCCCTACAAGTTTAGTCTGTCAGGGGGATGAGGGACCCTAGACGACCTGCGGAGCGGGGTTGATGTAGTAGGATCAGGTGCAACCTGTATAGGCGGGCAAGTTGAACCATTTTCCGGAGGATCAGTTCTCTCTTCCGGAAGACTCTGGTCCTTCTGCACTTCCCGTTCCCATATCTGGTCCTGATGGCGTTTAATAGAACGACCATCTTCTAGTTGGCACTTGAAGGAAACAGGACCCGTTCTCTCCTGCACAGTTGCAGGAACCCATTTTGGTCCAGCCCCATAGTTGCGAATCACAACTGGATCATTAGGTTTCGCTTCTAGAACTCTCCCTCTTTTAGTGTCGTGGTACAACTTCTGTTTTCCTGATGGCGTAAAACTCGTTGTTGTAACATTTCGTTTGGACGTAACAAATCAAAAACTGAACGAATTCCCCGGCCAATCAGAAGTTTAGAGGGAGACACACCTGTCGTGGTGTGTGGTGTTATTCGATATTTAAACAAAATTTATCCAACACCACTTGCATTTCCTCCCCACGAGAATGACGCAAGGCCGACTTGAAAGTACGGACCATGTTTTCCGCGAGACCGTTAGTAGATGGGTGGAAAACACTAGACCGGACATGTCTAATGCCATTTAGGTGGACGAAGGAACGAAATTCCTCACTGGTAAAACAAGTACCATTGTCGGAAACCAGGACTACGGGTAAACCCCATCGAGCGAAAACTGAACGGAGTAAGCGAATCGTTACACCCGAAGTCGTGGAAGTGGTTGGAAAAATTTCCACCCACTTAGAGTAGGCGTCCACCATGACTAGGAAATAATATTATTTATAGGACCTGCATAGTCAACATGGATCCTATGCCACGGTATAGTAGGCCATTCCCAAGGATGAAGTGGACTTTTCCTTGGGAGATCTCTGTTCTCTAGGCAGCTTTGACAGGAACGAACCAATGATTCGAGTTCTCCATCTAAACCAGGCCACCAGAAATAAGCTCTCGCCAGCTCTTTCATTTTTGTTGCGCCCATGTGTTCAGCGTGAAGTTCCTTCACTAAATTCGACCTGCCTTTATTTGGAATAATCACTCTGTGGCCCCATAAGAGACAGCCATTTTGAATAGAGAGGCCAGACTGACGCTGAATAAAAGGCTGTAATTCACTCTCAACCTTAGTAGGCCAACCAACTGAGCAGAAATGGATGACCCTAGACAGAATAGGGTCTGATTTTGTCCACTGCTCTATTTGTACTGCAGATACTGGAGTGGATTCCAAAAACTCCACCAAGTGAACCCATTCTGTAGGTATAGGTACACAATCATTTGGATTTTCTAAGGGCAACCTACTTAGCGCATCAGCCGTACCTAGAAGTTTACCTGACCGATGTACTAAGTCAAATTTATAGGCTTGTAGAATCAGTGCCCATCGTTGAATCCTACCTGAGGCCATAACTGGAATATTTTTATTAGGTGAAAATAAACCTAAGAGAGGCTTATGGTCAGTAATTAGTTTAAATTCATGACCCCATAGATAGAAATGAAATTTTTTTACTGCAAATACTAAGGCTAATGCTTCACGTTCCACTTGTGCATATCGTCTTTCCGTCTCAGTTAGTGTTCTAGAAGCAAAACAGATAGGCCTATCTACACCATCAATGTGGTGAGATAACACTGCCCCAATTCCATAAGAACTGCTGTCTGCTGAAACTACGAGAGGAAGTTTAGGATCATAATGCACTAGGAGAGTGGACTTTAGTAGTACGTCCTTGGAAGCCTCAAATGCTTCCTTTTGAGTTTTCTCCCATCTCCACTGTTCCCCAGATCGTAATAGCTTATTCAGGGGTTCAAGGAAAGTCGATGCATTAGGCAAAAATTTCCTATAAAAGTTTAGGAGACCTAAATAAGCTTGTAACTGTGTGATGTTTTGTGGAGGTGGTGCCTTTTCTATTGCTTCTAGTTTATCCACCGTTGGATGAATGCCTGAGGCATCTATGCGGAACCCTAAATATGAAACCTCGTTAGTGACCCATGAACACTTTTCTCTCTTTAGCTTAAGTCCAGCATCCCGGAGTCTTTTTAGAACCGTGGTTAATCTAGTTAGGTGTTCTTTTTTAGTCGAACCTGAAATGAGGACATCATCTAGAAAGCAAAGTACCCCTGGAATGTGACCTAGAACTTGGTCCATTGTCCTCTGAAAAATACCTGGAGCCGATGCTATTCCATAGCATAGCCTATTGTACTTATATAGGCCTCGGTGCGTATTTATGATAGTTAATTCTTTAGAGTTTTCATCTAAACTTAGTTGAGCATAGGCTTGGGACATATCGAGTTTTGTGAAATATTTTCCCCCAGCAAGAGAGCTAAATAATTCATCAGGCTTGGGTATAGGATAGCAATCTAGAAGGACGGCTCTATTTGCTGTTAAACGGTAATCCCCGCATAACCGCACGGACTTGTCCGGTTTTAGTACAGGAACTACTGGGGCAGCCCACTTAGCGTGTGTGACTGGTTCAATAATTTTATCTTTTAGCAGCCTGTCAATTTCTAAATCTACCTTCTCCCGCAGTGCATGCGCAATTGAACGAGCCTTACAAAATTTCGGAGTTACATTAGGATCTACTTCTATGCAGACCTGATGGCCTTTTAGGTTGCTTACTTCAGGCCCAAAAATAGAAGAAAACTCCCTTAACAATGAGTCTATGTCAGATGGATATGAAAGTGTATGCACATCTGCCTGACCCCTTGGCAAGATTTTGTCAATTGGCATTTCCAAAGCATCAATCCAATCACGGCCTAGTAGAGTAGGCCCTTGCTCATCCACCACTAAAAGGGTTAAGGGATGAGACAAAGTTTTCTGGTTAAGTGTAACTGTGACGTATGCTTCTCCACAAATAGGTATTTGTATGTCACCGTACTTCTTCAAAATCGTTTTAGATGCATGTAGTTTAGGTGTGTTTTTGAAAATCTTATCAAAAACTACCTTGGACATGACCGTCCGGGCAGCACCCGTATCCAATTCTAGAGGAACTGTAATTCCATCTAGGCCTACCTCTACAATATATGGGCCTGTATTTTCCCCACTTTGCTGCTCATAGAATAGGTACTCCACTCCAATGTTCGAAGTATTTCCCTTTTGAGGATTTATACTAGAAATGTTAAAATTAGAATTTTCACCCTTTGTTTTCTTTGAATAACACACTTTAGCTATGTGGCCTATTTTACTACAGTTTCGGCAAACTGCTTCTTTAAAAGGGCAATCTTTCTTCCAATGGTGTTTTCCACACCCTGTACATGGCTTGGAAGGCTTAGTAGAATTAGTAGGCTTAGTCATATTCGCCTCATACCTTTTATTTGCCTGTCTAGTAGGCTCGTTAGGTCTGCCAGGCCTAGAAGATTTAAAGCTATTTACGTGTTGGGCTTTACTACTATGATTTCCAAAAGCTCTAACATCTTTAGCAGCTGCTTCTCTAGCCGTAGCTATTTCTACAGCCTGACTAAAAGTTAGGTCCTGTATGGCTAATAGGGCTCTCTGGGTAGACTCCTCTTTGAGACCCATTACAAACCTATCTCTTAGCATTTCATCTAATTTGTCCCCAAATTTACACGTACGGCTATGGCTTTTTATTCCTGCAACAAACTCTGCAATGCTTTCATTTCCCGTCTGATGCCTTGAATAAAATTTGAAACGTTCATAGATGAGAACTACTCGGGGTTTGTAGTGATCGGTTAGGGCCTGTACCAATTCATTATAGGTGCAAGTTTCCGGTGCTTTAGGAGAAACTAGGTCCATAACTAAACCAAACGTTTTAGGGCCTATTATAGTTAAAAAGGTAGGTACTTTCTTAGCATCCGGAATGGAATTTGCCTCGAAAAACAACCTCACCCTAGTGGCATAAGCTTCGAAGTCCTCCCCATTGTCTTCGTAGGGGCTTATATGGCCAATCACCGACATGCTAGAGCAAAACCGAATTAGACCAACTCACGTGAAGTAGGTTAGGTTAGGTTTAAATTTGGTCTAGTTACTGAATAGTGAATTTTATTAGAGTTAGGGCTGAATAGTGAATTGTATTAGAGTTAGGGCTGAGTAAGAATTAGTTTTAGAGGTAGGGCTGAGTAGGAATTAGTTTTAGAGTTAGGGCTGAGTAGGAATTAGTTTTAGAATTAGGGCGGCGGGACCTACGCTATAGTACGGTAGCTTCCCCACACAAACAAACCAAATCGGACGACCCACTAGTCTGCATCCAATTTTCCAAACAACCACTTGAACCCAATAAGCCAAATTAACCCAATAAGCCAAATTAACCCAATGAGCCAAATTTAACCCAATGAACAAAATTTAACCAAATGAGCCAAATCCCATCCTCGTCGCCAAATGTGATAGCGTGGGGTAGACACCCCAGTTAGGTTACTTAGGTTCTAGCAAACAATCAAAAGCACTTACCGGTGCGTTGAATTAGGTATTCCTTGAAGCCTACCGTTTTATTCCAGTGTCCCACAACAGCCTACCTAACTCTCTCTTACATTACCAATTTAGAAGCTATAGACATTACCCCTAACTATACTTAAGTACGAACAACTTCCTACCCGATTTGTTACCTTAGATTCATCACCTAATTTTACTCAGCACCAAAGATTAGGTCAGATAGGAAAAAACATGTCTAGGCCAGACCAAAGCAATACGAACAGCCCGTTGGTTCGTTTATGGCTTCGTCTTGCCATTCAGCTTAGATTTAGTGATATTTACTCTTTAGTGACTTTTAGACTATATACATATATATACATACACGTCACCTCATATCCCATTATGACATCCTTGTGGACTGCAAGCATGGCATTTTGAAGGATAGAGCAACAACTCTTCAAGCCACTACTAAACCTGTGCAATCCAAAGACCTTCACCTCATCAATATTAACCCTACCGACAAATTACCTCAAGAAATCAGGAACCTGCTTGACAAGTACTCCTCACTACTGAAACCAGCTCAACCGCAGAAAGTTTCCACCAACACTGTCAAGCATACCACCGACACTGGCAGCGCACCACCAGTGTTTGCAAGCCCTCGATGTCTTCCACCCGATAAATTATCCTCAGCTAAGACTACTTTCAACAACTTACTTCAAAATGGAATTATAGAACCCTCAAAATCACCATGGGCCTCACCGTTACACCTCGTTCCGAAGAAGATATCAGGCGAATGGCGGGCGTGTGGTGATTATAGAAGCCTAAACGCTGTCACGAAACCGGATAGATATCCACTTCCTCATATAAGAAGTCTGTCAACATCTCTGCACGGAAAATCATGCTTTAGCAAAATCGATCTAGTCAGAGCATATCACCAAATTCCAGTCCACCCAGAAGATATCGAGAAAACGGCTATAACAACTCCATTTGGTTTATTTCAGTATTTATACATGCCATTTGGTTTAAGAAACGCCCCTGCAACATTTCAACGCTTCATGGATACAATTTTCAGAGGAGTTGACTGCGTATTTGTGTATCTCGACGATATTTTAGTCCATTCAAATAACGCAGTTGACCATTTGAAAGACTTAGAACGCGTATTCAAGATCCTTCAAGAACACAATTTAAGAATTTCCTTAGAAAAATGCATATTTCAGCAATCCAAAATTGAATTTCTGGGTCATGAAGTTTCCCCAGCAGGCATTCGTCCTCCTGTAAACAAAGTCTCCGAAATTCAAGATATTCCACCGCAAGATTACCAAAGCCTCAGAAGATTCCTAGGAATGACGGGATTCTATCGCCATATGATACCCCGTTACGCCGATTTAGTCTCACCTTTAAGTGAAATCGTCAGAACTCAAGTCAAAAGCAAAAGTCTACAGTGGAACGACGAAGCAATTCAAGCCTTTCAAGATGTCAAGGATGCACTACGGAACGCCGTTACGCTTTATCATCCTCTTCCATCAAGCTCAATCCTTCATTTAGTTACGGACTGCTCACAAATAGCAGCTGGAGCAGTTCTTCATCAAATAATCGACAGCAAACCAGTTCCCATCGCCTTCTTTTCCAAGAAATTAACTACAACTCAGCAAGCGTACGCCGCATACGATAGAGAATTACTCGCAGCATACCTAGCCGTCCTGCATTTCCGTCAATTTTTAGAAGGTCGTCAAGTAATACTCTTCACGGATCACAAACCGATGGTTTCTGCCTACAAGAGTCCCTTACGAGCCAAGACAGACCGACAACAACGTCATTGGTCTGCCATCACGGAATACGTATGCGATGTAATACATATCTGTGGATCCGAAAACGTCGTAGCGGACTGCCTTTCACGCAACGTAAACGCAGTACATATCGACGCTTTCGATTTATCAGCAATCGCGGAATCTCAACAAAAAGATCAAGAAACGCAAGAATTTCTCCCACGTCTCAAGCCGTTCCCGTTTCCAGAAAATACAACTTTATATTGCGATACATCCACGCCATATCCCCGTCCTTTTGTTCCCAAGCAGCATCGATCTTCCATCTTCAATCAATTTCATAATATTTCTCATCCAGGCATCAAGCAATCACTTCGTATCATTAAATCAAGATACTTTTGGCCCTCAATGAATAAGGATATTCGAACTTGGTCCCGAAATTGTGAATCATGTCAATCCTCAAAAATTTCTCGCCATACAAAATCAGAAATAACCCCATTCGATTTACCAAGTTCAAGATTTGAAACGGTACATATCGACATCGTCGGTCCCTTACCGCCAACCACTTTGCCCGGGCAAACATATCCTTCCCCATATAGATATCTCCTAACCTGCATCGATCGTGCCACAAGATGGATAGAAGCATATCCTCTGATTGATACTACAGCCACATCAATAGCACACGCATTTCTCGATGTATGGATTTCAAGATTTGGTGTACCACTGCAAGTCATACCGGACCGCGGATCCCAATTCGAATCCGAACTCTTTAGGGAACTCTCAGCTCTCATCGGATTTCACCGACTAAGAACTTTGTCGTATCGCCCTCAGACCAACGGAATAATTGAAAGATCTCATCGCACCATCAAGACAGCAATCATCGCTCGAAAACAAGATTGGCTCCCCGCTTTACCCATAGTTCTCCTTGGTTTACGCAGTCTCCCCAACGAATCGGGTTATTCACCGTTCACCACCGTCACTGGAACCACCCTATTATGCCCGAGGCCAATGATCGCCAATTCGTCGTCAAAATCCAATTCAAAATTCATCTCCGAATTAGCCAAGAAAATGACGCAAATCGATTTCGCCCAACTCTCTCAAGGAAACATTCACTCAGCCCCCAAATCATTCATTCCATCGGAACTCCACAAATCAAGCCACGTATGGGTACGCATCGACCGCGTTCGAAAACCATTCGAGGCACCATATCAAGGACCTTTCCGTGTTCTCGAACGCCACGATAAGTACTTCGTAATAGAAAAACTAACGGATCATCAGAAGCCATTTCAATTAATCGTTTAAAACCGGCGTATATAGTTTCAGGTCCCACACAGGTACCGGGCGCACAATCGGACGACATCGGATCGGAGAAAAAGCACCCAAGGAAAAAGGACGATGGAGGACGCACCTCGGAGGTAGCAAATACAGACCTCAGGACGGGCGCGCAGGGCAACGCAACAACCGGAAACGAGGCCGACCGAGGATCAACGCGAGCTGGACGAAGGATCCGATTCAAATCAAGACCCGAATATTTCTACTTTTGATATACGTGCTCCGCTTCTCGGGGTGGGCAGTAGTGTGGGGCCGCGCAGTTAATTTTCCGCATTTATATTATTTTTATATTAGTTACCGACAAACCAATTTTGCGCGTACCAAATTGTATATATTTTATCATTGTGTAATTTTAAGAATCATATATAATCTTTATAAATAAGTATTGTACATAAATTTATATATATATTTAATTAATTCAGCTGTATATAGAACAACAAAATCTTCTGTAAAATAACCTCAGCCAACCAAGAACTCAATAAACTCTGAAAACGACCGGCTTTTCCTTCAAGACGCCAACCCCCCAAACGACAGGGAGAGAAGAGGACACGAGAGGCCCCTAAAAGAGATACCCAACAAAGCGATAGCTTGCCTCTCGTATCCTTCATTCTTCCCGGCAACTACAAGTAGCACCAAGAAGGAACCAGCTACAATACCTCTCAGGCTCTCACCTATATGGCAGTCTTGGTTGACAACTGCTGGTGTACAATACCTTATTTTTGTAATGTAGCAAAGATTATATATGCATATTAAGTTGTTATTATAAGATTGTATTTGTATGTTGGGTTAAATGATTATACTGGCCTTATTTTTGTACTTGCATGTTAGGACAAGTAGCTATGGATTGTGAATGATTCACAACAAAGATGTTTTGGTTGTTGTATAATTAATAATTTAAAATATACTTTCCACAAAATCATATCTGAACTCAGCTTCCCATAATTCATCAGCATTTTTATTGAACTCTTTTTATTTTCATAATTTCTATGAAAAAACTATTTAGGGCTATGGGTTGATTGCCTGATACCCTCATCCGTTGGAAATTTCCAGCAGATTTCAGTGGAGAGTTAACGACAAAAGCCCTATGTTTTTTCGTTAGAGAGTTATGGATATGTAAGTCTTCAAAGGACCTCTGTTTATTCGCCTTCGGTATTTGCGCTGCCTAATGGTAAAGAAAAGAATTGCCTTACCTTATTATTTCGTTGGGTCTCGCTTCTGTTTCGATGCAGGGCGCGACGATGTTTTTCGATGTAGGGCCGTGGTCAGATGGAGCTACACAATGAGTTGAGTCGATGTAACTAATATAGACAGTCACTATTTAAACACCTGAAGGAACAGGCCTATCCTTCTTATAGTTATAAGTTTTATATCAAGAGGACCTCACTCAGAACTTATAGGAAGACAAACCACATCTTCCTTGCTTAAAGCATCGCTGTAACATAAGCAGCTCCGAGCGAGCCGCTATAATATCGTTAGGAATCTGCTGATTCTTCAAAGTTCGTTGACTCGTCTCTCGATGTAATTTTCATGAGTTGCCAGTGGAAAATTTTGAACACGAAATAATAAATTTGGTTTTCTTGTTGTTATGCAGGCCCGATGCCTACATAAGGGTTCTATGTATGTATGGCAATTATTTTATTCCCAATAGGCTATGTCGCCAATCCCGAGGCAATTTTGTTTAGATATTTAATTCAATTAATTAATAATTTATATTTAATTAAGAAGTAAAGGTACCACATACGATACCATGTTGTAAGCGTGTATAGTTTTTCCATAATTTCTCTGATTTTTTCATTAAGCTACAATTATTTTCTCTTATGTATACAAATTATTTTTTTCAGTTAATGATATCTTATGTAACAACAATATACAGTATGCTAGTATGCTTGGTTAAGTGGCTATGTTGGCCTTATTTTTGTATTAAGTTCAGTGTATAATACGTAAGAGTGTACTTGTATGTTGGGTTAAGTGGCTATGAATTGTGAATGATCCGCAATAAAGATGTTTTGTTTCGTTTGTTTAATAGTCTTTGATAGTGTCTTTGTCAAGCAATATGGATTTAAAGAACATCGTGGAAAAACACTAGAAATCAAAAGAAGAAGAAAAGGTATACAAACGACAACAAACCGAACCATCTGAAAACTAGAGTTCTGTAACGATCCTTGGCCTTTTCCGTGACCAAAGACGCATTTTCTTTATGCATTTCTTCTCAGTGGTGCTTTCTTGTAGTTTGTTTTATTATAGTAATAGCGTAATCCAATATAATATGCTACTGGAGTATGATCATAGGCTTACGAATATAAACAAAAACATGGCTTCAGTCTGCAGTTTGGGTTTTGGACTGAACGTGGTGGTTGTAGCCCATTAAAAGTTTTCGTCATTATGCAGAAAATGACATGGCCTGAAGTTGAATTCAAAAATACATTTTTTCTAGTGTATTTTGGTGTGCTCTGTTCAAATATAACCTTCATTTCCTGTGCAAATGTAAAGAAATAAAGGTAATTATTCGTTTTTACTCCCAGTCTGTTTTTATGATGAGAATAAACTTTTCTGGTCAATTTTGAGGTGTTTTGCACGAATCTGCTATCCGTTTCCTGTGGAAATGCATAGTTTTCGAGATATCTCATCTCGAAAACTATGCATTTGCACGAAACGGATGGCAATTTCGTACAAAACACCTCAAAATTAACCAGAAAAGTTTGTTCTCATCATTTTCACTTTAAGGAAAATATCACGACAACCTAACCAATCATCAGTCAGTACAGTTGACCTAGCTGGGCCTTCAGTTGGGTAAATGTACAGTATTACACCCCTCTCTCTTTCGAGGTGAAATTTATATTTTTCCTATAGTTTTTGATATGTTTTGAATGAATCTGACCTTCAAACCCGTCGGAAATGACTCGTTTTTGAGATAACCCCCCTCCCCCCAGCTGGCAATCGAAAACAAGTCACTTCCAACGGTTTTGAAGGTCAGATTCGTTTAAAACATATCAAAAACCATAGATAAAACAAATTTCACCTTCAAAATTGACCTGACCTAACCTATCCTAACCTAAATCACTTATAGTCTTGTAGGCAGCCCAGGAATCATTATAAATCACAGAGCCAGGCCTAATGTACTTCTGAATGAGTGGAATGAGTGTTCCATTCCGGTACGAAAGTAATTGAAATTTGAAATGGATGGAGCGCAGTGATTGGGCAGACATGTAATGAACACACAAACGAATGTAAGAACATACAAACAAACGTACGAACACACTAGATACACACCAAAAAAATATTTATATTTCGAAAATGAAGTATTTGTGATAGAAACGCTATAGAAGGAAAGTGTCTTAGAATTAAAAAATCTACTTAATGAACATATAATAATTGTTGGATGTTAGACGGGTGTAATAGTAGAATAATACCTTCAGTTGACTTAACAGGTTAATATTGGTTATTTCACCTAAATATCTTCTGATCTTTTCGTATTAGGCACTTATTGTCACATTTTGGGCAAGTTAAGGATGAGAGAATAACACTGTAATTGATAAAAACATCCACTCCTTTGTCTTCATCCAGGGCACATGATGAATCAAGTTCTCAAAGTCAAAATCACATGAATGGCATGCCATAATTCTATCACAAACACCACTAAACTAAATCTAATTAGAAAAAAAAGAGGTAAATTTATAGTATTATACCCCTCTCTCTTTGGAGGTAAAATTTATGTTTTTCCTATGGTTTTTGATGTGTTTTGAACGAATCTGACCTTCAAAACCATCAGAAATGACTTTTTTTTTTTAGATAACCCCCCTCCCCCCCAGCTGGCAATCTGGGGGGAACCGGGAGTTCTCGAGTGGGGGAAATCACAGAAAACAAGTCATTTCCGACGGTTTTGAAGGTCAGATTCGTTCAAAACACACAAAAAACCATAGGAAAAACATAAATTTCACCTTCAAAATTGACTTAACCTTCCTAACCTAACCTATCCTAACATAACCAGGGCTGTGGAGTCAGTGATAAAATTTGCCAACTCCGACTCCGACTCCAAAAATTTTAACACTCCGACTCCAGAAATCTGACTTGTATAATTACGACTCCGACTCCAATGGAATGTTAAGGCCAAATTGATTATGATTAGCTTTATTAGGCCAATGGAGATTCATAAACAAGGCATTTCGTCACCACCACATGACTCATCAGGTTACTTAGTGGCTGTAACTATGCCTTAATGGCTTTTTTTCTCTCTCTTAAAAAATTACAATAAATCCCAAAATACAAACTGATTGAAACTTAAACAAAATAAGATTATTATTGGTTTAGCAAATTAATAAGATGTTTTTGTATTATTATAAACATCCGTAACAAAATGTACTAACCTAAACTGAATTTGTTTTTAAAAAAAGGATCGCTTCCATTAAATCTTCTTTCAGTGATGCTTATCAAAATTATCAAATTGTAATCTAAAAATCTGAAAAAGATTTAGGGTTGCTAGTATAAAATTTTTAAATTTCCTTATTATTAATTATAATCCTTATTAATTATAAGCAACTATATTTATATATTATTTATATTTATATATTATATTATATATTAAAACATTAAGTTAAATCTATTTTATTCATAAAATTGAGCTAGGCCTAGGCCTAGGCTGCTATGGTTATAATTGAAGGATTTGCACCGACTCCAACTCCATCCAACTATGCACTTCCGACTCCACTCAAAATTGACCGACTCCCTGACTCTGACTCCACAGCCCTGAACATAACTTAACCTATCCTAACTTAACCTATCCTAACTTAACCTATCTAACTTAACCTATCCTAACTTAACCTATCCTAACTTAACCTATCCTAACTTAACCTATCCTAACTTAACCTATCCTAACTTAACCTATCCTAACTTAACCTATCCTAACTTAACCTATCCTAACTTAACCTATCCTAACTTAACCTATCCTAACTTAACCTATCCTAACTTAACCTATCCTAACTTAACCTATCCTAACTTAACCTATCCTAACTTAACCTATCCTAACTTAACCTATCCTAACTTAACCTATCCTAACTTAACCTATCCTAACTTAACCTATCCTAACTTAACCTATCCTAACTTAACCTATCCTAACTTAACCTATCCTAACTTAATTTTTGTAGAAAGCGACAATACAGCGTTAATAATCGAATGAGCACGTGTCACACGAAGCCATTTCGGTAACAAAGTAATTCAAATTTAAAATGGATGGAGCACAGTGATTGGGCAAACATGTAATGGTCAGCTGCGCATGCACAACAAATGAATGTACGAACACACACTAGATACACACCAAAAAAAAATTTATATCTCGAAAATGAAGCATTTGCGATGGAAACGTTATAGAAGAAAAGTGTCTTAGAATTAAAAAATCTACTTGATGAACATATAATAATTGTTGGACGTTAGACGGGTGTAATACTATAATAATACCAAAAAAAATAGCCAGAACAAAACCCAAGCAACTAATTAAGTTGCAGAGTAGCGAAAAAATAGCCCAATCAGGAAAAATACTTTATGAAAAAAAGTACATTTCCGTTATTATTAAGTTCCTGAACAAAAAAATACCGTCATTGTAAATCATTTGAACTGCTTTACAGGTATATCTGACTAAAAATATTAAGTTTGAATGGGTGTTAAAGTGAATATTATCCAAAATAAGAATTTGTTTACATTATTTCGGAGTCATATTTCGTCATATTTGCACATTATATTTCAACAGAGCACGGTCATTATGCAGAAAATGACATGGCTTGAAGTTGAAATAAAAAATATATTTTTCTAGTGGGTCATTATGCAGAAAATGACATGGCCTGAAGTTGAATTCAAAAATACATTTTTCTAGTGTATTTTAGTGTGCTGTGTTCAAATATAACCTTCATTTCTTGTGCAAATGTAAAGAAATAAGAATTTGTTTACATTATTTCAGTCATATTTTGTCATATTTGCACTATATTTCAACAGAGCATATCAAAATACACTAGAAAAATGTATTTTTGATTTCAACTTCAGGCCATGTCATTTGCGTTTTCATTTTTGTCATTTTCGTTTAAACTAATGAAAATATCACAACTTAACTTAACCAATCATCAAGGGTGTACACTGTACAGTTGACCTAACTTGATTGAATTTTATGATGGAGTCCTATTGCATTTGGACAATAAAGAGCCAGTAGATATAGTGTACTTAGATTTTGCAAAGGCATTTGATCTGTTCCTCATGCAAGATTGTTGGTAAAAGTTAGAGCCCATGGTATAAGAGGTCATATAGCTGACTGGATAGAAGAATGGCTGAGAAACAGAAAACAGAGAGTTCATCTAAATGAAAATAAGTCTACTTGGAGACCCGTATTGCGGAGTCCCATGGGGATCTGTGCTGGGACCTCTGCTTTTTGTTGTCTATATAAATGGTCGAGAGAAGGGCCAATCATATAAAACCTCAAAATTTGCTGATGATACAAAATTAGGCCATAATGTTAAGTCAGTAGCAGGAGCAATGACAATACAAAAAGACTTAGACAGTAACAGCCTGGGCAGATAAGTGGGAGATGAGATTTAATATTGATAAGTGCAAGGTTATGCATATTGGGCCAAAAAATCCAGAATTTGAATACAATATGAATGGAATTTGGATTAAAAATAATGATAAAGAGAAAGACTTGGGTGTCACTGTTACTAATGAACTTAAACCCTCAAATCACTGTGTGGAAATCAGAAATAAAGCAAATGCTGGACTCAATCTCATGCAGACACACATTGAATACAAATCACCCAATATTATAAAGCAACTATACATTTCATATATGAGACCTCTCCTTGAATACTGTATTCAATTTAATCTATTTGATACAAGATATTAAAAAACTGGAAAAAGTACAGAAACGAGCAACAAGAATGATCCCATCTCTAAGACAATTGACATATAAGGAAAGACTGGCGTATCTAAACATGTTCTCATTAAAAAGGTGGTGGTTAAGGAGTGATATGATAGAGGTGTATAAAATGATAAAAGGGTTGGATAAGATAGATTTTGATTCTCTTTTCATTAAAGATCACAATAACCAGACGAGGTCATAGTATAAAATTATTTAAGCCAAGATGTAGAACAAATTTAAGAAAACATAGTTTTACAAACAGAGTAATTAAGTTTTGGAACAGTCTGACAGAAGAAGTGGTGACTTCAGATACACTTGATTCCTTCAAAAAAAGGTTGGATAGTTTGATGTCTGCAAGGGACATCTGGTGATAGTGTTTAAGCCCATTTTTATTGCATGAATGGTACTAGTTTATTTCATATATATTATGTGCATTTAGGTGATAGATCCCACAGCTCAACACAAGTGTTGTAGGATATATGTAGGGAGGCAGCATCTTGGGTTGGGGGATACTCTCTTTCCTTACACATCCTAATTAAAGAGATTCCTCTGCCGAGTGGTGCCCCCCAATAGTACTGTGAGGTATTGAAAAACTCATGATCTTCACTTGCCCCACAAACACCTTTAAATGGGAGACCCAAAATGGGTGCACACACATTTCTACATTACTGTACAGTCTTTACAGCCACACCTACACATTTCCTCCTAAGTATATATATATATTGTAATTTATATAGTTGTAAATTGTGACTTGGTCCACAACTGATATGGACTGTGACCTATTTTTGGTTGGCAAGGTACTAGTATTGATGGGTACCATAATGAAATTGACTGGATTCTTTGGATCTGATATATTTGCATGTCAGTTATAAATAGATATAGAGTGTAACATATTTGTGGATAGTAGCCTATTATGACTTTGATCCTCTGGATCCAGAGATTCTTTGATAATTAATTAGTTTTGTAAAAATTGGTTGTTGCCAATGTACAGGCAGTTTCTGCATAGTGGAGCCACCTCGATGGGCTGAAGTGGCCCCTAGTGTGCCCACTATAAAAATTTCCTATGTTCTTATTCAGTTGACCTAACTGGGCATTCAGTTGACCTAACCGGGCCTTCAGTTGACCTAACCAGGCCTTCAGTTGACCTAACCGGGCCTTCAGTTGACCTAACAGGTTAATATTGGTTATTTTGCCTAAATATCTTCTGATCTTTTCATATTAGGTACTCACTGTCACATTTTGGGCAAGTTAAGGATAAGAGAGTAATGCCGTAATTGATAACATTCAATGCTTTGTCTTCATCTAGGGCACATGACAAATCAAGTTCTCAAAGTCGAAACCACACGAACAGCACGTCTAAATTCTATCACAAACACGACCAAACTGAATCCAATTAGAAAAAAAAAATAGCCAGAACAGAAACTACCGTAACCAATTAATTAAGTCACAGAGTAGTGAAAAAATAGCCCAATCAGGAAAAATATTTTATGAAAAAAAGTACCATATTTCCAGCTGTATAACGCACACTTTTTTTGCCCCCCAAAATACTCCAAAAATCACCCTGCGTGTTATACGGTGATGGTACACATTTTTGGTAGTGGAGGGATGGTCGTATTATTATATTTTGGCTGTATATCGTCTTGTGGCACATTTTTTGCACTATACGGGGTGTCAGGAAATGATTGCCCCCCCCTGTAGAGCAAAAACTAGAAGAGATAGATAAAAACCGGCGAGACCCCTTGAAAGAGCGTTAAAATCTGAATAAAAACCATTATATTCTATTCCTGTGATTTTAATTCTTACCATTTTTTTCCCCACAGAAACCATGGCATCATCTATTTTGAACGATTCAGAGAAAAAGCGAGTTCTTGACCGCATTCGAGCTGTCACATTTCGTGAAGCAAAGGAAGCTGGTGCAACTTTCATAACTCGACACTGGGTGGCTGAGAGATTAAAAAGATCAGAAGACTTTGTCAAAAGGAATTGGAATAAGAATCCTGAAGATTGTGAAACACAATTTCGAGGAGGAAGACCGGAGAAATTATCTCAAGAATCGAAAGACATTGTGCTTGCTGCAATGCTGCATCACGGCGCCGAAAGAAGAGCTGCTCTGAGGTAGCGAAAGAGATACTTATCCGTCGTGGTAAGATAGTCAATCGGCAACTTGTGCATCAATTTCGAGTTCGCCAAGGCTTGAGTGCTTGGCATGAAATAGCTAAGCCACGGAAGAGTGATCTTAATATTGAAGATCGGCTATGGTTTTGTGATTATCTTGAGGAATGGACGGAAGACGATTTCCTTCACTTGGTTGTCAGCGATGAATTCTTCGTTTATGTCTCCAGAAAACCAAATTTTCAGAATGATCGGGTTTGGGCAACAACTCCTGATGAAGTCCCAGACGACCAGAAGTATCGAGAAATAGTAAAAAATCCAGCATGTGTGGGTGTTTTCATTATGTTCTCTATTCGGAAGCTCATCTGGGTTATCAAACCAAGAGGAACCAGTTTGGATGGGCCTTATTTTCGAAATGTAATTTTAGCCCAACATGTAATTCCGTTTTTGAAAGACCCCGATGTGTTTTGGATGTTGAACAGGCAACCTTTCTTCACGACAAAGCCCCCTGTATGAAAGCACTTGCGACTCAACAACTGCTTAAGGACAATAACATTGATTTTTTCGGAAATAATGAATGGCCTGGCAATTCTCCCGATCTTAATGTCTGTGAACATGTCGGATCCATCATGAAGGATCGGGTGGAGTCCTTAATGCTGGAACAACCCATTCAGAATCGGTATTCAACAGAAATTATGACTGCAAAGATCAACGAAGTCCTTGAAGAAATGAGTCATGATACCGATCTCTTTGAGACACTTCTGGGATCATACCCCCGTCGATTAATGGCCGTCAGAGCTGCAAATGGGGGCAACACCCGATATTAAAACAAGTGTTTTTTATTCAAAATTAAACGCTCTTTCGCGTGGTTTTGTCTGTTTTTTTTCTATTCCTTTCAGTTTCTTCTGTACAGGGGGGGGGGGGGGGCAATCATTTCCTGACACCCTTTACACTGAACAATTACGGTGCGCGTTATATGCCGGGAAATACGGTACATTATAGCCAAAACAGGAAATACCGGTATATTTTATTAAAAAAAGTATAATTGCACAGGAAATGAAGGTTATATTTGAACAGAGCACACCAAAATACACGAGAAAAATGTATTTTTGAATTTAACTTCAGGCCATGTCATTTTCTGCATAATGACCAAAGTTTTTCATATTTTGATGGGTGTTTTTTGACAAGAGTACATTACAGGCTTTTGAGGAATTTTGGAATTTTAGGTTAGGTTATATATTAAAACTATGATTTTCCGATTGTGTTTGATGTTGTTTGAATGAAATTAACCTTCGTTCAAACGGCATCAAAAACCATCAGAAAAACAGTTTTGATTTACAAAGCCCGTAATGTACACTTGTAAAAATTTACACTTTGAAGTTTGATGTTGGGGGTGTACCTTACTCTAAACTACTTGCTTCATAACTTACACTTTGTAAATGTTTGTCTTTTTACTTAGATTACACTGGCCAACAAAATGAAACTTTTTTTTCTCATCACAAACATGATCACACTTTTCTTAATGCATTTTTCGCGCTGATTCCAAATCTGGTTTTATTTTTTTCTAGCACGTATAGTTATATAGATACACTGGTTTTGATATTTTTAAGTTTTTGATATTGCTATAAGAATGCTAAACAACAAATACATCATATACCTTATTCAATGTACTTATAAATAAAGAATATATACATTATTTTATTAAAAGCGCTGTGAGTATGATTTCCTTTTGTAAATTTGGCCTGGATTGTCACGATACAGCATCCAACAATGGTCCGCCATCATGCTTTCATTCCAATATCCTTGGTAGCGCTTCTCCATCATCTGAATATCTTGATGGAAGCACTCTCCTTGCTCGTCACTCACTGCACCAAGGTTTTCAGGAAAGAAATCTGAGTGGGAATGCAGGAAGTGAATTTTTAACGACATTCGACACTCCATTTCTTTGAAGGCATCAAGGAGGTTCTTGACTCCATCCTTATACGCAGGTGACTTGTTGCTTCCAAGAAAGTTTTCACATATCCATTTGAACGCCAGCCAAGCCTTCAATTCCAGCGGACTTAGGACTTTTTCAAATTCAGTGTCATTCAAAACCTCCCTTATTTGTGGCCCAACAAAAATTCCTTCCTTCAATTTTGCTGCAGTAACCTTCGGAAATTTCCTTGAAAGGTATTGGAACCCTTCAGAATTGACTTTACCCATTGCTTTAACAAAATTCTTCATTAAACCAAGTTTAATGTGAAGAGGTGGCAGATAGATCTTTTGGGGATCCACTAAAGGGACAGACTGGACATTGCTTATCCCTGGGACATATGTATACCTAAGTGGCCAGTCACTTTCGGTGTAATGTTCTATAGTGGCACGACTGTCCCACAGGCAAAGGAAACAACAAAATTTTGTGAATCCTGACTGCATATCCATAAGCATTCCTATAACTTTTAGATCTCCACAAACATTCCATTGATGACTGTTGTATTTGATTGCCTTAAGTAGTATATCCATATTGTCATATGTCTCTTTTAGATGGACGGAATGGGCAATGGAGATGGATGGCATTTGGCATTATATTACCATTATGCAAAAGAACTGCTTTCAGGCTTCTCTGCGACGAATCAATAAAGAGGCGCCACTCAGATGCCACATACGTCTGAGATATGGCTGTAAATAGTCCATTGATGTCATGGCAATAACAGAGAGGACCATCTACTGAAAAGAATGCTGTTAATTCAAAATTCCGCTTTTGGTAGTAACTAATACGAACATTGTTCTCAAGTAAATTGTTCTCCTTTAGTCTTGAGGCGAGAAGCTCTGATTTCTCTTTAGACAGCGATAAGTCTCTAACAAGATCATTCAACTGTCCTTGGGTTAACTTTTTAGGCTCTAAATGTCTACCTTCAAAAGTGTACTCTGGTTCTGTAGATGGTCCGGAAACGCCAGTTGCACCTTCATCACTTTCCATGTCATCTATGATAGAATCTAGCCTATCACTTGGGGGAATTGGAATGGGCAATGTTTCATCATGTTTTACTGGTCTACGTGCTGAATCCAAGTTTGGATATACAATCTGGTGTTTGTTCTTGGCAGAAAACCCCATTAAGTTCACACTACAAAAATAACAGTCTTCATGATGATCTCTCGGCTCCCTCCATATCATGGGTATGGCAAATGGCATTGAAGCTTTCTTTTTGTTAAGCCAATCACGTAATCCATTTGAACAGCCAGAACAGATTTGATGTGGCGCCCATGGTTTATCTTGGTCACCTAGATGGCAACCAAAGTATAGCTTGTATTTTCTTAATGTCGGTTGTAATACTTCGTCGCTGTGTTTTAGTTGTCAACTGGCTGCATACGAAACAGAACTTGTCGGGGTCATTCTTACATTGTCGAGGCATGTTGACTGACCTGAGCAAACTATAAATTCAAAAAAATGTACACCAACTTGACACAACAAGTTCTTGGACTGGACTGATCTTTTGACACACAAAGCACGGTGTTGTTGCCTGAATCACAATGTTGCTAGACGTAAAAGCTCACACCTGAAATACATAAGATGTATAATTAAGATAATTGAAATAAATAAGATGAATAAACTAAAAAAAACAATAAAGTAAACACAATCAAATGTTGAAATATTAGTATTTTGCCTATTTAAAGTGGTTAAATCTGTGTAGTTATATATATGCCTTCATCTTGAAAACTATACATGCTAGAAAAAATCTGAATGCAGTTTTGGAATCAGCGTGAAAAATGCTATCCAGCCACCACAAATTTTACTCTGATGAAAAATCTTTGTTGACCAGTGTTATTAATTCACTCTTTTTGTCCAATACATAACTTCGCCCATCCTTTGCTGGGCTACTTACTTTGTGGGCTAGGCTTGGTTATCTAGTCTTGTTTCTTGCTTTAGTTCAGACTTTAGAATCTGCCTGAATTTTCCTATGGTCTCACGCAATGATTTTTAGTTTCGGCCCATACTAAGTGTTTTAGAGACCAGATTACACAGCTCTTTTTCAATATTTCTTGGCAATGTTTTTAATTTTTCTGCTATTGTATATCTTTGACAATTGGTTGGGTTAAGTCATGATATTTTTGGTAATTATGCAGCTAAGGGGTGTCACTGAGTTTGGTGATCATTTTTGTTTTTTTCTGCATGTTTTTTCATGCTTTGTGTAGTAGATACAGGCATACCTCACTTTACGATGCCTCGTTTTATGAATCCCCGGGTTTACGAATTTTATTTTACACTAAATAAAAAATTAAATAAACAAATTTAAAAGGTAAAAATAATTATCTCACGCAAGCATATACAATGCATAATGTGGTAATCGCTTCAGAAGCATCGTGCGTGCATTTGTTCACTCTGGCGCGTTCATGCACCTTGGTGTCTGGGAATGCATCAGTTTATATGTCTGCTTTGACGAGATCAGGTAACACTTGAAGAGGAAGAGGCCCCTGAGACTGAAATCCCTGCTCATTCATTAACTCTCAAAGGACTCGCTGAAGCATTTCATCATTTAGATAAAGCCCTCAACATTTTTCAGGCACAAGATCCCAATTTTGAACGAAATGAAAAAGTTGCTGCTAGTTTAAAAAATGCTACTGCCTATTACTGCGAAATTTACAGAGAAAAGAAAAAGTCTTGTTCAAAACAGACAACTTTGGATTCATTTTTCAAGCGTCCTCCATCCACGACTGCGTCTACAAGTCCGTCTACAAGCGATTTTTATATAATTTTGTATGTAAAATTTTGTTCTGAAAACATAACCCTTGATTATAACATTAAGTCTATGAGAAATAATGCTCTGCTTTACGAAGTTTCACTTTACGGATGTTCTCTAGGAATGAATCAATTCGTAAACCGAGGCATGCCTATATTTCTAAAGTAAAAAATGGTAGTGTGTGTTTATAAAGCCGCAACACCCCTTAGCTGCATAGGGTCATTCTCTGTCAGATCAACCAAAAAAAATTGAAATTAACACCCTCATCTCTCATATTTTGCTGAAATTTGGTTTATAGGGAGTTTGTGAGCCCTGAATCCATTTCTGAAATTATAAGGTCAATCCGACCAACGGTTCAAGAGATATGACCTCGGGCAATTTGAGGTCACTCGCGAGGTTACTAACATTTGGTGAGCCATAACTTCGGTAATAATTGTCATAATTATATAAAAGTATATATATTTAGAATCAGAAAATGACAAGGAATCCAAATATGCAAGTTTTAGAACTCTAGGTTGAAAAATAAAAAAGTTACACTGTAACCAAAATTTGAGGTCACGATTTGACCTCTGGGGTATCAAATGAGAATTTTTTTTTAAATGTAAAAAATGAAGGCATAGGCATTGGCTATTAGAATCAGCAAAAAAAAGTTTGTTTATGTTAGTATTTTTCATGTAACTAACATATAAGTGAACACCATATTCATAAGTTGTGCGTCAATTCTACCTATTTTTTCATACTTAAGCTCATAATTTGACCTATAGAAATTAAAATTACATTTTTTATAGATATAAAAAACAAAGTCAGAGTTCTTGACTAATAGAAACAATCATAAAAAGTTTGTTTATGTTGGTACTTTTCATGTAACTAACTTATAAGTGAACACCATATTTATAAATTGCTTGTCATTTCAAGGAATTTTTATATCTTAGCTATCAATTTGACCTCAAGCTCCAAGAATTTAATAAAAATTGTATTTCACGCTAATCTACACTGGCAATAATAGTTATAATAGTGAAAGGGGAAGACTAAGCTCACATGTAGCCTAAACAAACCTGTTGAAACATGTTGCTACTTGTCTAAGTGCAGAATCAACACACAGTTGCAAAATTCCTTGTCTACAGGTTAGTACAGTTCCAGCCAGCACTGTGGGTGGCTGGTGGGTATGGTGTTTTAATGAGCCTCAGAGACTATCAAGGCCTAAAATATTAAGTGTGTATAGCTATATATTTTCTAAAAAATATATATTACCTAATTGTAAATCCTATATCTTTACAGATCAAAATACAATGGTTCGGCACTTGAAATACTGCCAGGACCCTATTCAAAAACACAAGAAACGCATAACAATCAATCTTAGAAAAGTGACTGATGTACTTGTTGAAAAATGTGCTGGAAGAGTGAAAAAAGACTCATTGTTGTGTGTGAACTGCTGGACACTGATAATGAAAAACCCCACTATACTTAGTACCACTGAAAACAACGAGTCTGAGCAGGATTCAAATGAATCATCTACTATCAGTGGCTTGAGTAACATCTCTTCAATTCAAGATCTGGACAATGACAGTGATTGCTTGATAAAGGAAAATCCTTCAACTTCAGTTGAACCAGTTCTAGCATTTCTGGACCAAACACCAGTTAAAAAAAGTAAGTAATAAATTAATATAATAACTTATACTTTACTACAAGGTCTGTTTGATCTACTATATAGCCAATTATATAGCATTTAAGGTACTATAATTAATATTTAATTACTAATATTCAGGTGTGTGAAACCTTTTTTTCTGTTCTTTTCAGAAGGGCTGTCATTAAGCCAGAAAAAGCGCAAGGCTCGTGGTAAGCTATCATCTGCTCAGAAACACCTGAAGGAGAGGCTAGAACTCAGTTATGGTGTTCAAATTACCGAGGGGGGGGGGGGGGGGGGGGGGGGTTTTTTTTTTTTTTGGAGGTAAGTGATACTTCAAAACCTGAAACTAAATCTGAAAAACATCTAGACAAATTAATGAATGAATTGAAACAGTCATTCCTGCAGAGCAAATGTCACCATCACAAACTACAAATATTGACACTCTCACCATACACAATTGAAAAAACAGCTAGTTTCTTTCAAACTACAACATACATGGTGAAAAGAAGCCATTCACTTAAATCAGAACATGGAATCCTTCCGAAGATTCCACTAATGAGCAAAGGAAAAGTGATATCTGAAGAACACAAAGATATAGTTAGAAGATTCTATGAGTCAGAAGAGGTTAGTCGTATGTGTCCTGGCCAAAAGGATTGCGTGAAAGTTATCAGTGCTGAAGGTGCAATGAAGGTGCAAAAACGATTGGTCCTCGGGAATTTAAGAGAGATGTTTGAACTATATAAAAATGATGAAAAGAATCCCAAAATAGGATTTTCCACATTTGCAAAATTACGGCCATCATATTGTGTGCTTGCCGGTAGTGGTGGGACTCATTCTGTCTGTGTCTGCACATACCATCAAAATCCAAAATTGCAGCTGGCTGCATTGGGAGAAAGAGGTCTTTCATACAAGGATCTTATGGATTACAGTGTCTGCAGTACAGAAAGAGAGACTTGCATGATGCAACTTTGCAATGATTGCCCAAGAGAAGAGGGTGTCCTGGATTTTCTTGAGTTACTTGACAGTGTGAAATCAGCTCCAAATGAAATATCTTACAAGCAATGGGTGACTGTTGACCGTTGTACAATGGTTGATAAGGTGGAGCCACTTCATGAATACTTATCATCCCTAAGCATGAAAATATCCCGCATGGTTCGTCATCACTTTGTTGCTCAGCAACAATCACAGTACTTCAAGCAGTTGAAAGAAACACTACCACCTCAGAGCGAGGTAGTTATAGTAGGTGATTTCTCTGAGAATTATTCTTTCATTGTCCAGGATGCTGCCCAAGGGTTTCACTGGGACAATTCACAGTGTACAGTTCACCCTTTTGTCATCTATTATAGATCATCTGCAGACCAGGAACTTAGCCATTTTAGTGTCTGTTTCTTATCTGCATCACTAAAACACAACACTATAATGGTTTACTCATTCATATTGAAGCTTATGACATATGTTAAATTCAGATGCCCACAATTGAAGAAGGTGCACTATTTCTCAGATGGATGTGCTGGCCAATATAAGAACAGATACAACTTCACAAATCTCTGTTACCATGAAGAGGATTTTGGTCTGTCTTGTGAATGGCACTTCTTTGCTACATCCCATGGCAAAAATGCATGTGATGGGATTGGAGGAACAGTGAAAAGAGCTACTGCTCGTGCCAGTTTGCAGAGAACTACAGAGAGGCAAATTCTTACACCAGAACACGTGTTTCAGTTTTGTGAAGAAAACTTGAGCAAGAAGATAAATTTTTTCTTTGTAACTACAGCTGATTTGAAAGATGCAGAAGAACGGTTGGAACATTGATTCAAGGATAGTAGGGCTATTCCTGGAACTCAGAAATATCATAGATTTGTTCCCCTAAACAAGGAAGAACTGATGGTGTATCCCATTTCAAGTGGCATTGGAGAAAAGAAAAGAATAAGGAAAAGTCATTTTACTAATGAACCTGCAATGCTTGGTAACCTAAAATGTGTCAAACCAGGAGAGTATGTTGGCTGCATTTATGACATGCAAGTTTGGTATGGAATTGTGGAGGAATATTGTGAAGAGTTTGATGATTTCACTGTGAACTTTCTACATCCCTCTGGGTCATCAGGATCAAGTGCATATTATTATCCATCAAACAAGGATTCATGTGCAGTGCCAGGACATCATATATTAACTGTAATGAGTTGTCCTACCTTAAGAGGAGGCAGCAGAATTCAATACATTTTTCCACAAAAAGAAATTGATGAGAGCATCGAGCATGCAAAAATTGTATTAGGCTAGCACATGAATCCTCTAAGTAGGTCTTCCCCTTTCACTATTATAACTATTATTGCCAGTGTAGATTAGCAGTGAAATACAATTTTACATTTTTTGCCTTTGTTTTTATATCTATAAAAAAATGTAATTTTAATTTCTATAGGTCAAATTATGAGCTTAAGTGTGAAAAAATAGGTAGAATTGACGCACAACTTATGAATATGGTGTTCACTTATATGTTAGTTACATGAAAAATACTAACATAAACAAACTTTTTTTTGCTGATTCTAATAGCCAATGCCTATGCCTTCATTTTTTACATTTAAAAAAGAAATTCTCATTTGATACCCCAGAGGTCAAATCGTGACCTCAAATTTTGGTTACAGTGTAACTTTTTTATTTTTCAACCTAGAGTTCTAAAACTTGCATATTTGGATTCCTTGTCATTTTCGGATTCTAAATATATATACTTTTATATAATTGTGACCATTATTACCCAAGTTATGGGTCGCCAAATGTTAGTGACCTCGCGAGTGACCTCAAATTTCCCGAGGTCATATCTCTTGAACCGTTGGTTGGATTGACCTTATAATTTCAGAAATGGATTCAGGGCCCACAAACTCCCTATAAACCAAATTTCAGCAAAATCTGAGTGATGAGGGTGTTAGGCACTGGTTGATCTGACAGAGAATGACCCCATAATAGCCCTACTTTTATTAAAACTAATGAAAATATCATGACAACTTAACCAATTGTCAAGGGCTTAACAGTTGACCTAACTGTGCATTCAATAAAGAGCTGTTAGGTAAAAGTTGCTTAAAATTAATTGAAGCCTATGGGAAAATTATTGAATGCCCCAGTAGTGTGTAGACCAAAAAATGAAGGTTTAATAATCTTTGTTCCACATGAGTAATGTTATTCCTTTTGCTTACCTTAATCAAATTACAAAATTTGAAACCTCTACGTCAAGTTTTAGGGGTCCCGAGAAAATTGCACTTTTCCTTTTAATGCTGAAAAAATTAGTTTTTCCTCATTTTCATAAGTTCTGCTTTATTTTTTGTTGGAAATTCTTTACGATTCTTGAAAACTGTTTTGAGCAGGTATTGTTTGTCCTCTTCTTTAGTTGTCACTGCTTGATTAAATTTTTCAATCAATGCAACACCCCGCTCAGCTGTGTCATTTGTCACTCTAAGGGCACGAACTCTAGCACAGCCTCTTTGGTACTCATGATCTATTCCCCATGTTGATGCAGATTTTTCAGTGAAGAGAGAATTGAGATGTAGAGCATCAAAAAGAGATTTAGTCCTTGAAGTAACAAAATCAGAAATCCTTTTTTCTTTAAAAGAAGCTAGGGTTACCTTTGCTTCTAAATGTTTCAGTCCCTTATTTCTTGGAGGCATTTTGATATTATTTCGCATTTGCTCCTTTTCTTCAAGGGATATGCTTTTGTCAAAGAAGCTTAATCCAACAAGTGTTTCTGAGAGGTACCACAGATGTCGTTTAATGGCATTTTGGGCTTGCTTGATAACACTTGATATCAAAGAATTTTCCTCCATTATTGCAAGATCTTGCAAAAATTTAAGATCAACATTTGGGGCTTCCTCTGGTTGAGAAGCTTTTGCCCAAGATTTTGCGTATACCAATGCAACAAATAAACAAATTTCTGTTATTGCATCAAGTTCTTTTTTAGTCATCTTAAATTGATTTTGGAGAAGAAAAAGCTTAAATGCATAAATTCCTTTTGCCATCCATCTTGCATGATGGTACGCTCCAGGTCTCTTCAAGGGAGTATTAGAAATGCTTTCTTCTCCAAAAAACAAGAGAACAAGTTGAAAAAATTCTTTATAATCATCTCTTGGCTGTTTAGAGTTGAGTGCCTCCTTCATGATTAAGACTGTTTGATTTTTTAAATCTTGAACTCTTTCAATTATTCTGCAGCTTTGGGAATCAACAGCAGTTGTGATTTGAGAATGATCCATAAAGTCCCATTGAGTTTTGAATCTTTTGAAGATTGGAATATCAGGTTCAGAGGAATGGCCCATAGAAGTCCGGAAGACTTGAGATAGGACAATCTCATAAATATGGTGTCTGCAGGCTAAATATAAAAGCTCTTTTCCAAGTTCTTGTTCAATTTTAGTGCAAGCTCCAGCATGGATTCCAGTATTGGATGCTGTTGTGTCAAATGACAGCCCAATAATTCTCTGGGTCATATCATGTTCTTGCAGGAGAGAAATGCAAACACGAGCCATCTCCGTACCCGTGCCAGCAGTGACTTTAGGAATTCCCAGCAATTTCTCTTCACCATTCCCACTGACTAACACTGCAATCCTTTCTATTCTTCCTTCGCCTGCAAGAAAAAGTTAAAATATATAATTTATATATAATTTATATATATTTATTTTTAATTTTTTATTTTATATATATTATATTATATATTTAATATTTTATTTTATATTTAATATATTTATATATATTATAATTTATATATATATAATATATAATTTTAAATTAAACTTGACTTATTTTAAATTAAACTTGACTTATTTTAAATTAAACTTGATTTATTTTAATTTGAAGGTAAAATGGTGTAGATTGTGAAAACTAGCTTCAGACAGTGAAATGTAACCTAATTAAATGGAAATTTAGCTATCAAAATGTTTAATTAAAACCAACCAGATAATAACACATTGCCTAGGTGTGAAAACCAGACCCACAACTAAGTTTTTCACCTGAGAGATAAAATATAAATATGCTAAATTAATCAGACACAAAAACTAACCTGATATCTCTGGGAGCATTTTTCCATCCCAATGAAGAACTAAAGGCTCCCCAGGACAAAATGCTTGCTCTTGATATTCTGTTGCTATTTCTTTGCGTAACCTTTGACGAGTTCGAAGCATAGTAGATTTTGACACTAATGTTTTCCAAATTATGGCCCAAAGACTGAGCAACAACAGCATACGACATAGCTGCATCTCGATTGGAAAGATTCATTCTATCATAAGCTGCTACAACATTTTTGTCAATAGGCTTTGACTTTTTAGGAGCCAACATTTTCTTTTTAAATTGCTCTTCAGAGGGACCTTGAAAATTCATTTCAAGGTTGTCGTCATTAGTTGATGGTGATGATGATGATGACGATGTGAAATCATCTCTATTGGCAGGCAAGAATGATCTTTTAGATCGCTTCTGCTCTTTGAGGGCTCTTTCACACTCTAATTCTTCACGATGAAGCCTTCTTTTCTCTCTTTTTGCAAGAATTTGGTCTACTGTACCCATGCTACTTTGTGTAGGATCTTCTTGCTGGCTTAAGTAGAAAAGCTTGTCTTCTTCATTTGACATCATCAAAAGGGCATTAGAGTGACCAATATCAAGAATTTCAGCCTTAATTTCATCTTTAAACATAGCTTCTTCAATACGGCATTTTTCCTCAGGCCTTTTTCTGTTTTTCATCAATTTATCATAACAGCTTATTAAAGAGTCAATCTTTCGGATGGCACTGTCTCTACGCATTGTGGGAATCCTGGCTTTCTCCCAGTAGGTCATCACTTCATCTAAGCAAAGATTAATGGATCTTCTTCGTCCCAATTTTTCCTCTTTTTGATGGAAGAAATATGTTTGCAAAACTTGCAGTTTTGTAGGTAAGCGGCAACAAAGTATATCTTTATTTAAATGGCCAATGAGCCAAACTTTAGTTTTAGAACGAGTAGCCATTTTTAGTTTAAAAAATAAAATTTCTGAAATAGTAAAATAAACCAGTTAAATTAGGAGATAAAAAGGATAACTAAAAGGCTCAAGCCAATTAGGCAAAGCCTTTAATTTAGAGTTGACCAATTAAGGATAATATATTTTATCCAAAATTTTTGTTTTCCTTATTAATAATTTTCTCTGAAATAATGATCTAAGATTGTTTTTGTACTCTATTAACACCAGAAATTTCTTAAATAAGAAGAAATTTTTTCATAAGTTGCAACTCAAGAGTTGAGTTGATCATTGATGTTCTAAGCGCGCCTATTCATTGGAAAATTTTTATAAGTCATTAAATCTCGGGACCCCTAAATATTCTTATATTTGACCAAAATTTTGCTGACATGTCTATCTGGTCCAAAGGAACAAGGGCATTAATGTGGAACAAGGATTTCTTCAACTTTATAATTTACCCCCCATTTTGGTCCACACTAATGCCCAGTTAGGTCAACTGTATGATTGGTTAGGTTGTTGTGATATTTTTATTAGTTTTAATAAAAATATCATGACTTACCCCAACCAATCATCAAGGATATATATATGATATATACAATAGTAGAAAAATAAAGAAAATTGCTGGGAAATATTGAAAAAGAGTGAATTACACTCGGTTATGTCGTCATTTTAGATTGGTTGGTTATTTCCCACATGACTAATTTTAGCTAATCATGGTCTCTGTAACAAAGTTTTGCTTCATCAAAAATGGGTCTTCACAGAACTTAATATATATACCTTAGTTTCTTTATCAGTAGTTCCTCAGGTTAGTTTTCACCTAACCTGTATTGTCAATTTGTCATACAGTATATACGAGGGTAATTCAATAAATATCTACACTCTTTATTTTCACGTCTGATAGATTATAAAAACACCACTCCTGAACATAGTCCAGCGATCTACAAGCTTCCTAATGCCATCACAAAAGAATGTTTTTAGCTGTGTGCGTAGCCAGTCATGCACCACCTCCTTCAGGTCATCATCGCCTTGAAATCACTGACTTCTCAAAGCATCTTTTAAGGGGAAATATGATAAACATGTTTAACATTTTTTCAGGTTTAGACAATTTAGATGTAAGTAAACTTTTCTTATCAGGGCCTGATGGAATAACTTGAGAGTACAATAAGAAAATTAGGAAACAGACTCATCGACTGGCTCTACAAAGATACTTTTTTTAGTCACAGAGCAGTAGATTTTTGGAATGACTTCGCATATGATGTAATAGGAGCTCCTTAGTTTTAAGAAAAATTTGGGTGCTTTCATGAATGAAAGAGAGAGTTTATAAATTGTGTAAATAGTGTAGCTGTATTTTAGCTGAAGTTATGTAGGCCACTTCAGTACTGTAAATATTTTTGTTTATTAGCTGGCTTGAAATTGACATTGTGCAAATTTGATTATGTAAATTATAGCTTATAACTTGGGTAATGTACATAGGCCCAAGTAACTTCATGTTTTCCAAATGTAATGTAGCCAAAGTCAGTGAAGGGAAAATATCAATTAAGATAGTAGGACTACTTGGGTTATACAAACTCCATTGTAGATATACTGTACTATTGTTCACATCTGTGTTAGTAAGAATTAACCTTGAAAAGGTTGAATTAGAGATGATAGATCCTTCAAGTTAGGGTGG
Source organism: Bathynomus jamesi (assembly GCA_023014485.1). Lineage (NCBI taxonomy): Eukaryota > Metazoa > Arthropoda > Malacostraca > Isopoda > Cirolanidae > Bathynomus > Bathynomus jamesi. The sequence continues at coordinate 181,613 of JAJOZX010004441.1, read as the reverse complement.
AGTGAAAAAATCAAAAGTGACAGGATCAAAATTGAGGGGGTCTAGATAGTTGTCTTTTGTCGAGGATTAAACTTTAAAACTGATTTTGGGTGGTTGCATACAAAACTATGACTGCTACTGGCCAATATATACAAATTGTGTGTGTGTGTGTGCAACCAAAATTTGAACCTAGTGACCTATCTCGGGTTCTGGACATGATAGACAATTTAAAAACTGTTTATGATGTATCTTTTTATCTCTGAAGCAGATTAAAACATTTGCAGAGTGCTGCAAGCTCAATAATGTGTCAAAAAATCCATATTTATATTATTTTTGGCCAAAAATTGCAATTTTCAGCCTTTTTTTTTTTTTTAGACAATTTGTGGTAAATATGTACAATTTGCTACTAAAAATATTACAAATCAACTTAAGATTAATCTAAAGTATCACTCCATAAGCAAAGTAATAAAAAATAATCATCTAAACAGCTTCAGAATATTGTATTTTTGTATTGAACACTTTCATCAGTTTTCTTCATTTGATCTTTTATTGAATAATGCCATCATGACATTCAAATCCTACCACAGTTGAGGAAACCTCTGTTACAAGTTTAATGTGCCTTTCTACAGCCTGATTATGACAAGGCTGGTTGAGTTTCACTGCTTCCTTGTTTATGTTTGAGTTCATTGGTTAGAGATGCTATGATAGGGGGTTCATGAATGTCAGGTGAATTTAAGTTCATCATTTTGAGATACCCTCGAGCTTCGTTATTGATTTTAGGCAGCATGAATCTCCTGACACTACCATATCTCTCAAACACTCAAGTCAGGCTATAACTCCAGGACTTCAATATCTTCATCTGAATCAATTATCAAGTCACCACCTTCGAAGTCATTGTCTATCACTGTTTCAACTGATTCTTTCCCTCTGACCAAAAGTACCTTATTAACTGCGATGTTGTGGATTTGTGGGTCTGAATCAGCAAGCATGACAATTAATATGTTCTCAGGGTGAGCATAGTATGCATTTCAGTAGAGGGTTTTTAGGGTTATCTCGCTGGCTTCCTTGTGAGGAAATTTCAGGATCCTTCGGAGCATATCATAAATGTTCTTAGTACCATCTGTGCATTGATATGGTACTCCTCCTTGATCTGGAACCAACTTCGAAAATAGACCAAGATACAAAACTCTGCAAGTGTGACCAGAACTTTGGAAGGCTTCCTATGAGATGTATAAAATCTGAGGATTCTACATGCCAGAGTCAATCACCTTGAATGACAGATTGGTCCAACTTCAAGGCGCTCAAGATCAGATCAACACAGCCAACCATGATAGCCATACAGATTCTGTAAGCATAATACTGATCAGTGCTGAGGTCCTCCAGTACTTCATTAGGAATAACTGGAAATTTTGAATTCCTAATTGGTTTGAATGAAATCACATCCCACTGAGATACACTTCCACCAAATTCAACCCCATCTTTCTTGAAAATGAGTCTGGGCTCTTTGTTTTTCCATCCAGAGTAACAAAGACATGACAAAGGGGGAGCTCATTACAGTGTAGTAGGCAAATGCTCCACTGCAAAGGTCTTCCAGGCATCTGATAGCTCTACCATTTGAACCAGTCATTATATTAGTCCCATCAGATCCTATCATGGCAAATTTGGTTTGTAATTCAGTGTCTTTGAGGGCCTTGTATGTACCTGTTGCAATAGTCGACCCCTTGCCATTACTTGGAATCACATGTGAGAGGTAGAAATCACCTGAAATAGTATTCAGAAATTAGAGACAATTTTTTAGATATTTCAGGGTTTACAATGCTGCCCATGCAGGTTGATGCAGGCTCAGTTGCGGTCTTTTTCATTGAGTGAGGTTGTGTCATTTCATGCTCTTCAATGCCAGTGTACTATATTTAGTGTGTTATTTAGTTGTTTATAAAATATTATTGCTTTACATAATTGTTTATGTAATAATATTGCTTTATATTACATACAGTAAAAAGTTTTATTTACATAAAATATCATTGTTTATGTAATATTACAGTAATGTTATTGGTTTTTATTAGTGTTTGATGCGAATTATTGTTTACTATTTTTGTTTATTTTATTAAAATAAGACATTTTTGGCATTTTAAGGATATTTTACACTGCTATCCTTGAGCTTTTGGAATCAATTAGCCATTTTACATTGAAAATGGATTTTGTTTGCGATTTCGTAATTCGTGACATTTTTCTCAGTCCCAATTAATCACAAACAACAAGGGCAGGGTTGGTAAAAAACCCCAAAACCATTGTTTTTTTTATAAAAACCAAGAAAACCATGTTTTTTTTGTTTTTAATATACAGCCTATAGGCTTATATACAGGGTGTCCCATAAGTCCGGCATCATAGGAGAAATTCATATTTTTCTATTTCTACAAACCATAATTCATATTTTTCTCTTTCTACAGGCCATAATGTTTGTGAACAAGGAAGAACAAATCCAGATAATTCTACTCATAGGAAATCGAAGTCAAAGAGAGGCTGCTGCTGAATTTAACAGACTGCATCCAGACTGCGAGCCAATAACACAGAGTTGTGTTAGCAGACTTGTTGCAAAGCTTAGGGAAACAGGATCCATAGAAGATAAACCACACAGTGGCATTTTAACAGAAGTCCCAATAAGTTTCTGCCGATTGTCCGTCGAGACAGGAGTGTCAAAAAGTAGCATCCATCGCATTCTTTAGGCTCACAAATGGCATCCATATAAACTTCAGATCCTACAGAAATTAAGCGAAGATGATCCTGACTGGCGGATGGAATTTTGTGAATGGGCTACGGGACAATACATATTGAGCACATTCTGTAAATAAAAGCTTTTGTTTTGCCTTTTTTTATTATTTTTCCTATGATGCAGGACTTATGGGACACCCTGTATATATAAATTGAGGAAATTGAAAACTTTTAGTATTTCTCGTATAATTTAATTGCTGATAATTAGAAAAAATAGTTTAAAATAGTTTAACCATAAACTAAATAAAATAAACATTTAACTTGACTTTGTGCATATAGCTAAACAAATATTAAAAAAATAAAAATCCTTTAATGTATGGTACATTACTGAATAGAAAAATAAACAAAAGAAAAATATATTGTTCTTTGGCCTTTAAGTTTATAGATATAGCCTCTAAATTTGTTTCACATTAGCTATTTGTTAAAACATTTATAAATAAATACAAGTTTAGAAGCTTTATGAACTCCTAATTTATTCCTTAATTTGGACTGTACCAGTCCAAAAGCAGAGAAGATTCTTTCAACTGCAGCATGAGATGACAGTTATGAACACTGATGCATTGTTCTGCACATCTTCAGATAGTTCCCTGATAGATCTCTATCATGCAAGTGGGATTATGTTTAGATTAATGGAAATACATGCATGCACAAAATATAAATGCAAGGTTGCCTGTATTCTTTTATTTCTTCTTCATATACTTTTGTTTTTTTGGGTTTTTTTAAAAATGGTTTAAACCAAACAACTGTGAACAAGGGCCCACCGTACTTGATTTGAATCAGATGCTAATGTACAAGATAATTGGACTGTTACCTGTCAATTACGTTCATCTTATCAGTAGTAGTGATAATTCCATAATCCTTTAAAACTGCTGATACAACTGCTGCTCTGGCTCTGTCACTTACTTGATAGCTACCTGGTAAAAGACTTATTTTATATGAAGTTAATATTCTAACAAGATGTTCATTGGACAGCAGTGTCCAAGATTTGGACTCTAACTATTAGCAATGTTAGATGGATTATAAATAATTTTTTCAAATGTATTGTCAACAGAGCAACAAGAGTGTTCGAAGCATACTCATATTTTAAACTATGCAGTATACCTGTCACACTGCTGAGAGAGGTTTGGTAGACTCTTCCTATTTTGAAAATAAAAACCCACTCTAATAGACAGAGTTTATTTCCACGACAGTTTCGACACCCACTGGCATCCTCCTCAGGTGGATACAGAAACACGAATGAACCAAAACAAGAGGGAAAAACAGTCCAGGGACCGACCGTTAAGAAATTCGCACCTAGGTTAGATCCCATTCTCCCGACACTGGAAGGGCATTTTCATTAAGTACATTTGCGCAAATTTAAAACTATCTTCCTGTTCTAAGCATACAGATTCTATTATATTTTTCTTACATAATTATTGAATTTATTATTAATTTTATTACATTTAATATTGCATAATTATTTATTACAGAAATTATAAATTTATTATTACATTGGTTATTACATTATTGTTTATTATACAGAACTTATAAACCGAAAAATGAATGAAAAAAGCCGATTAGGAAACAATCCAGAGAAATTCGCACCTAGGTTAGATACCGTTCTCCTGATACTGGAAGGGCATTTTATTACAGGGTCCGCTTATAAGTACATTCCCACAAATTAAAACTATCTTCTTGTTCTATACATACAGATTCTAATATTTTGACATAATTACTGCATTTATTATTACATTTACATTTTTTTTAACATTTATTATTATTACCTTTACCCTAATTATTAAATTTATAATATTACCTTTATTATTACATCTTTTGCATTTATATTTATTTCCACATTTATTACTTCCATTATTACATTTACTAAAGGCGAGTAAGGAAACATTCCAATCCAGAGACATTTAAGAAATTCACACTTAGGTTCGAACACATTCCCACGACTCCGTAAGGGATTTTTTGACCAAGAATCTCATTAAAGGGTCTAACTTATAAGTACCTTCGCACAAATTAAATCTAACCTAGGTGTGAATTTCTCTGGATTGTTTCCTAATCGGCTTTTTTCATTCGTTTTTCGGTTTATAAGTTCTGTATAATAAACAATAATGTAATAACCAATGTAATAATAAATTTATAATTTCTGTAATAAATAATTATGCAATATTAAATGTAATAAAATTAATAATAAATTCAATAATTATGTAAGAAAAATATAATAGAATCTGTATGTTTAGAACAGGAAGATAGTTTTAAATTTGCGCGAATGTACTTAATGAAAATGCCCTTCCGGTGTCGGGAGAATGGGATCTAACCGAGGTGCGAATTTCTTAACGGTCGGTCCCTGGACTGTTTTTCCCTCTTGTTTTGGTTCATTCGTGTTTCTGTATCCACCTGAGGAGGATGCCAGTGGGCGTCGAAACTGTCGTGGAAATAAACTCTGTCTATTAGAGTGGGTTTTTATTTTCATATTTTGACCTTCACGTAGAAAAAAGTGAAGTTTTTTGCATCTTCCTATTTTGTTCTGTCCTGGATTCCTGTTGTTCACTGACACCAGCTGTTTTATCATGTGATTCCAGGCTGCCCTTACTTGAGAAACTGTTGAGATCACTGTCATGTATTGCTGCTGAGCTTGATGAAACAACTTTAAAAACTCTTCTGAGCTCTTCCCTGGTAGTAATAAAATACAATATGATTATGATTCAAGGTAGTTTACCAAAGACAGAAAAATAAACTTTTATAATTTGTAGCACAATCATTTCAAGAAATCCAGATCTTCAGTGGCTGTTAATAAAGTCTTTTAGTTTATATAGATCAAACTCGCTGATTCTTTTCTTTTGCTTGCTCCTGCTGTACTCCTCTCCTTTTGTATCTGATGTCTGCTGATGTAAGCCATTCCTTAAAACCAATGCATCATCCTATTGTAGCTGTTTTCTGGTCCTCATAGAAAGTATAGTCATCTTTTGTCATTTTGAGTTTATACAAATGTTCCAAATCTCTTCTCTGATTTCCCTTTGCTTTACAAGTCTGGAGCTATAGGGTGCATCCCTCTGTGGCCAATGTGGGAATGCATCTTCCTTCGATGTAAGGGCTCTCTCTGCCTTCATGGACCATTGGACTCATCTGGGGACCTGGCTGATCTCCTGCTTCTATTTATTTATTTCTTTCTCCTTTCCCCCAATCCTTCTGGATTTTTTTTTTCCCCCCCCTCACATTTGGCTTTGTTTTGGACCTTGACTTGACTCTTTCCTTGGACCTTCGGTGAGGGAGGTGGTTGTCCTTCACCTTTGTCATTCTTAAACCAAACCTAAGCCCTGTCCCTGCCATCTTTCACAGTGCGTTGGATGAGAGTGGGCACCTTTTTGGCACAGGGACTGGGTATGGGTGTATCTCCCCTGTGTGACGTCTATTGGCAGTGGGACTGAGTGTGCCCACAATTCGCCTTTCCCTTGTTGGAGTTGGTGGTGGCTGGATGCATGCAGGGGATGAGGCTTTCCTTTTGTTTGCTATGGCTTCCCCTACTCCTCAGCTTATGACCTCTGCTTCTCATTCTTGGACTACTACTACTTTTAGCACTCAGGTGGTGGGCAACCAGGTCCTTGAGTCCTCTACCACTGGAAGACCACATCCTGATGGGGTTGACCCTCCTTGGACTGCGGAACACTCGTGTACCCCTTGTTCAAAGACTTCTCATGCATCTTATTTCCACAAGTCTTTTGACCCCTTGTGGGAGCTGAAGACTCTGACCCTGATTACCCTCAGTTTCTGGTCCTTAGTTGGTCCCCCTCTCACAGCGGGATGTTTTTGAGGTCTATGATGATTTCACTTCCTGCTAGTGTTGAAAACCGGTTTGTAAAAACTGGTTTTCAACTGGTTTGTAAAATTCCCCTAAAAATCGAAAACGAAAGAAAAAACCAGTTTTATCGATTGATTTTTATTTGGCTCAAACTTGCGCAAACGTGCAGCTACGTGCTACAGCACACAAAAAATAACTTTGAATACATTACCTATTAAGTTAAATTGTGACAAACTGGCAACTGCTCTTCAGTATAATTTTTGCCTATCTGGCAACTCAATCTTCAGTTTGTCTCATCATGTAGGCTGTAGTGTAGAGTCAATCGACTAAAGCCCTATTCGCAGTATAAGACCCTTAATGCCCTTTGTTTCTTAAGATGTCATTTCCAAAATAGGGATAAAATCTAAATTAATTTATATATTTTTTCTTATATGAAGAGTCAATTTTCTGTTTTCTAGGTAAAGTTTTTTTTATTAAAAAATTTTATTTCAATGTTTTTTCCAAAATAGAGATAAATTTTATTTTTATTCTTTATAATTTTTGTACAAAAAGAAGTTTATTTCTTTCTAAGTATAGATGTTTTATTTTAAAAAATTATTTCAAATCTAAATTATTTGAATAATGTATTATTTTGGCTAAAGGGTCATTCTCTGTCAGATCAACCAAAAAAATTTGAAATTAACACCCTCATCTCATATTTTGCTGAAATTTGGTTTATAGGGAGTTTGTGAGCCCTGAATCCATTTCTGAAATTATAAGGTCAATCCGACCAACGGTTCAAGAGATATGACCTCCGGCAATTTGAGGTCACTCGCGAGGTTACTAACATTTGGCGAGCCATAACTTGGGTAATAATTGTCATAATTATATAAAAGTATATATATTTAGAATCAGAAAATGACAAGGAATCCAAATATGCAAGTTTTAGAACTCTAGGTTGAAAAAAAAAAAGTTACACTGTAACCAAAATTTGAGGTCACGATTTGACCTCTGGGGTATCAAATGAGAATTTTTTTTTTAAATGTAAAAAATGAAGGCATAGGCATTGGCTATTAGAATCAGCAAAAAAAAGTTTGTTTATGTTAGTATTTTTCATGTAACTAACATATAAGTGAACACCATATTCATAAGTTGTGCGTCAATTCTACCTATTTTTTCACACTTAAGCTCATAATTTGACCTATAGAAATTAAAATTACATTTTTTATAGATATAAAAAACAAAGTCAGAGTTCTTGACTAATAGAAACAATCATAAAAAGTTTGTTTATGTTGGTACTTTTCATGTAACTAACTTATAAGTGAACACCATATTTATAAATTGCTTGTCATTTCAAGGAATTTTTATATCTTAGCTATCAATTTGACCTCAAGCTCCAAGAATTTAATAAAAATTGTATTTCACTGCTAATCTACACTGGCAATAATAGTGAAAGGGGAAGACTAAGCTCACATGTAGCCTAAACAAACCTGTTGAAACATGTTGCTACTTGTCTAAGTGCAGAATCAACACAGATAGTTGCAAAATTCCTTGTCTACAGGTTAGTACAGTTCCAGCCAGCACTGTGGGTGGCTGGTGGGTATGGTGTTTTAATGAGCCTCAGAGACTATCAAGGCCTAAAATATTAAGTGTGTATAGCTATATATTTTCTAAAAAATATATATTACCTAATTGTAAATCCTATATCTTTACAGATCAAAATACAATGGTTCGGCACTTGAAATACTGCCAGGACCCTATTCAAAAACACAAGAAACGCATAACAATCAATCTTAGAAAAGTGACTGATGTACTTGTTGAAAAATGTGCTGGAAGAGTGAAAAAAGACTCATTGTTGTGTGTGAACTGCTGGACACTGATAATGAAAAACCCCACTATACTTAGTACCACTGAAAACAACGAGTCTGAGCAGGATTCAAATGAATCATCTACTATCAGTGGCTTGAGTAACATCTCTTCAATTCAAGATCTGGACAATGACAGTGATTGCTTGATAAAGGAAAATCCTTCAACTTCAGTTGAACCAGTTCTAGCATTTCTGGACCAAACACCAGTTAAAAAAAGTAAGTAATAAATTAATATAATAACTTATACTTTACTACAAGGTCTGTTTGATCTACTATATAGCCAATTATATAGCATTTAAGGTACTATAAAAAAAAAAAAAAAAATTAATATTTAATTACTAATATTCAGGTGTGTGAAACCTTTTTTTCTGTTCTTTTCAGAAGGGCTGTCATTAAGCCAGAAAAAGCGCAAGGCTCGTGGTAAGCTATCATCTGCTCAGAAACACCTGAAGGAGAGGCTAGAACTCAGTTATGGTGTTCAAATTACCGAGGAGGTAAGTGATACTTCAAAACCTGAAACTAAATCTGAAAAACATCTAGACAAATTAATGAATGAATTGAAACAGTCATTCCTGGAGAGCAAATGTCACCATCACAAACTACAAATATTGACACTCTCACCATACACAATTGAAAAAACAGCTAGTTTCTTTCAAACTACAACATACATGGTGAAAAGAAGCCGTTCACTTAAATCAGAACATGGAATCCTTCCGAAGATTCCACTAATGAGCAAAGGAAAAGTGATATCTGAAGAACACAAAGATATAGTTAGAAGATTCTATGAGTCAGAAGAGGTTAGTCGTATGTGTCCTGGCCAAAAGGATTGCGTGAAAGTTATCAGTTGCTGAAGGTGCAAAAACGATTGGTCCTCGGGAATTTAAGAGAGATGTTTGAACTATATAAAAATGATGAAAAGAATCCCAAAATAGGATTTTCCACATTTGCAAAATTACGGCCATCATATTGTGTGCTTGCCGGTAGTGGTGGGACTCATTCTGTCTGTGTCTGCACATACCATCAAAATCCAAAATTGCAGCTGGCTGCATTGGGAGAAAGAGGTCTTTCATACAAGGATCTTATGGATTACAGTGTCTGCAGTACAGAAAGAGAGACTTGCATGATGCAACTTTGCAATGATTGCCCAAGAGAAGAGGGTGTCCTGGATTTTCTTGAGTTACTTGACAGTGTGAAATCAGCTCCAAATGAAATATCTTACAAGCAATGGGTGACTGTTGACCGTTGTACAATGGTTGATAAGGTGGAGCCACTTCATGAATACTTATCATCCCTAAGCATGAAAATATCCCATGGTTCGTCATCACTTTGTTGCTCAGCAACAATCACAGTACTTCAAGCAGTTGAAAGAAACACTACCACCTCAGAGCGAGGTAGTTATAGTAGGTGATTTCTCTGAGAATTATTCTTTCATTGTCCAGGATGCTGCCCAAGGGTTTCACTGGGACAATTCACAGTGTACAGTTCACCCTTTTGTCATCTATTATAGATCATCTGCAGACCAGGAACTTAGCCATTTTAGTGTCTGTTTCTTATCTGCATCACTAAAACACAACACTATAATGGTTTACTCATTCATATTGAAGCTTATGACATATGTTAAATTCAGATGCCCACAATTGAAGAAGGTGCACTATTTCTCAGATGGATGTGCTGGCCAATATAAGAACAGATACAACTTCACAAATCTCTGTTACCATGAAGAGGATTTTGGTCTGTCTTGTGAATGGCACTTCTTTGCTACATCCCATGGCAAAAATGCATGTGATGGGATTGGAGGAACAGTGAAAAGAGCTACTGCTCGTGCCAGTTTGCAGAGAACTACAGAGAGGCAAATTCTTACACCAGAACACATGTTTCAGTTTTGTGAAGAAAACTTGAGCAAGAAGATAAATTTTTTCTTTGTAACTACAGCTGATTTGAAAGATGCAGAAGAACGGTTGGAACATCGATTCAAGGATAGTAGGGCTATTCCTGGAACTCAGAAATATCATAGATTTGTTCCCCTAAACAAGGAAGAACTGATGGTGTATCCCATTTCAAGTGGCATTGGAGAAAAGAAAAGAATAAGGAAAAGTCATTTTACTAATGAACCTGCAATGCTTGGTAACCTAAAATGTGTCAAACCAGGAGAGTATGTTGGCTGCATTTATGACATGCAAGTTTGGTATGGAATTGTGGAGGAATATTGTGAAGAGTTTGATGATTTCACTGTGAACTTTCTACATCCCTCTGGGTCATCAGGATCAAGTGCATATTATTATCCATCAAACAAGGATTCATGTGCAGTGCCAGGACATCATATATTAACTGTAATGAGTTGTCCTACCCTAAGAGGAGGCAGCAGAATTCAATACATTTTTCCACAAAAAGAAATTGATGAGAGCATCGAGCATGCAAAAATTGTATTAGGCTAGCACATGAATCCTCTAAGTAGGTCTTCCCCTTTCACTATTATAACTATTATTGCCAGTGTAGATTAGCAGTGAAATACAATTTTACATTTTTTGCCTTTGTTTTTATATCTATAAAAAAAATGTAATTTTAATTTCTATAGGTCAAATTATGAGCTTAAGTGTGAAAAAATAGGTAGAATTGACGCACAACTTATGAATATGGTGTTCACTTATATGTTAGTTACATGAAAAATACTAACATAAACAAACTTTTTTTTGCTGATTCTAATAGCCAATGCTTATGCCTTCATTTTTTACATTTAAAAAAAAAATTCTCATTTGATACCCTAGAGGTCAAATCGTGACCTCAAATTTTGGTTACAGTGTAACTTTTTTATTTTTCAACCTAGACTTCTAAAACTTGCATATTTGGATTCCTTGTCATTTTCTGATTCTAAATGTATATACTATTATATAATTGTGACCATTAGTACCCAAGTTATGGGTCGCCAAATGTTAGTGACCTCGCAAGTGACCTCAAATTTCCCGAGGTCATATCTCTTGAACCGTTGGTTGGATTGACCTTATAATTTCAGAAATGGATTCAGGGCCCACAAACTCCCTATAAACCAAATTTCAGCAAAATCTGAGAGATGAGGGTGTTAGGCACTGGTTGATCTGACAGAGAATGACCCTATTAAAATAAAATATGTCAAAGTTGTCATTTTCTTATTCATATGCATACATATGATGCTGCATTTTTGCATTCTTTTGACCAAAAAATAGGCGATAAGCTATGCTTGTTAAGAGTTAAAGTCAGTACCTTTCAATTGTGGCTTTTAAAAATTACTATACTTTTCGGTCATAACCAGTTAAAACCAGTTTTCAAAAAACAGATTGATTAAAAACTGGTTTGTAGTTTTGATTATTTTTCAACACTACTTCCTGCTGTGGTAATCCCTGACAGATGTGGCCCCAGAATGATGGTTCTCTGGTGGTGGAGGTCTCCTCCAGAGCCCAACAACAGAAGGTTTTGTCTCTCTTGACCCTGGCTTCTGCTCCCCTGGATTGTCTCCCCCACTCTTCCTTTAACACTTGTACGGATGGAGTACATGCTCCCTCCTTTTTGGAATACTCAGAATTGGATCTTCTCACCCACCTCTCCTCTCAGAAAGTGACCTGTGTTTACCGCCCACCCTGTATGGTTCAGGGGGCAAGGATTCCATCTCCTTTATTGATCCTGACCTTTGCTCATTCCCAATTACCTGAGAAAATTATGGCTGGTTATTTTCAATTTCTGGTCCGTTGTTACATCCCCAGACCATGCTGATGTTTTACTTGCCAGAGGTTCAGACACATCAGTAAGACATGCTGGAGTTCCCCATGTTTGTGTCAACTGCGTGTCCCTGACACATGGTTCCTCCTGTTCACATTCTACCTGCTGTGCCAACTGTGGAGAAGACCACGCTGCCACCTCCTCTTGTCCGACCTACCTCTTTGAGCGTGAGGTCCTGTTGGTCCAGAAGTCAGACAAGGTCAGCTTTCAGGAAGCAAGGGCCTGCGTTAGGTCCTGATTCACTTGCCCAGGCCTTACTTTTGCTCAAACACTGTGCTCCTCCCACCCAACTACCTCCTGTTCGCTCTGGACTTTGTCCACCTCTGTACTGTCCTCTTCCACACCCTATTGTTCTAGGCCTGATCAGGCCTCATCCACCCATCCCCCTATCTCATCCTCTTCCTTCTCGTCTCCACCCCCTGTGTTCACTGTTCCTCCAGCCTGTCCCCCTAGAACTACCAATTCCACTGTTCCCATCTGCTCCACCTCAGTAACAACTAACCCACTTATTCTCCCTCCTGAAACCATTGCTGACATTTCAGCATATATAGCGAAAACTACCCTTCTGGACTCTCCTCCCCTCCTTGCTCTTCCGTTAAATGACCCATCACCAGCCCCTGGTGTATGGGACCCTCTGCCAAGCTTCCTTGCTCACGCCTCCCTGTCTCCTCATCCCCTCACTCCCTCTTCCACCAGTTCTCATCCTCCTACCCTCATATCCCATCCGCCTTCAAAGAGCCCTTTCATTTTGTCATCTCTAAATTCCCCTTCGCGACTGTCCCCTTCCCTCCTCTATTCTTGATGGTTATGCGGCCTCTGAAATTTGAATTCAAGCTGACATCCACCCCCCCTCTCTTTCTCCACCGCCCCACTCCCTTGGTAACCTCCCGATGCCCTTAGCACTTTCATCTCCACCCCGGATTCCAGACCCACACTGGCCCACTCTGAACACACCTTCCCCCACACCCTGCTCTCTCCTTGACCTCCCAATGCCCCTGGCATATTCTCCACCCCCATCTCAGAAACTAGATTCACCCCATCCTACTTCTTACCCTCATTCTCGCATTCCATGACCCCCCCCCCCCCCAATCTAAACCCCCTTTCATCCCCTTTCATCTGTTCCTCAATCACCCCTTCTTCAACCCACCCCTCAGCTTCATCAGCTCGTCCTTCTGGTCATGTCCCCAAATCTTGCCCAGTAACATCTCTCACTCCCCCTGTATTCCACTCTTGATGGCTGCTATCCTTCAATGGAATTGCTGAGGCCTCCCTGATTGGGAGGACTTCCTCCTCCTTATCCAGGATTTTGATCTGGTGTGCCTCGGCCTTCAGGAGACTCAACTTGGGGTTCGCCATTTTTCTTGGTGAGCTTACGTCTCCTCCCAAATCTAGAACAAGATTGGGAAAATTTCCAGAAAATCAACTTCTCACCCTTCCCTTCTCCTGTCCTCATGATCGATGGATGCCTAGTGTCCTCTCCTACTGCAGTGGCCTCAACCATAGCCTCCATCTGACACAACCACTGTGATCCTGCCTTCCTCCACCGTAAGGCTTCCCTTGTTAGCTCCCCTCATCTTTTTCAGACTCCCAATAATTTCCCCTGCAACTGCCTTTTTTCTATGTTGGACCTGAGATTGGTGTTAGCTTCTTGTGGCAACTCTGCTCCTGGTCCTGATGGCATTCATTTTGAAATGCTTTGCCACCTCCACCCTTCAGTTTCTTTCTTTCTCCTCACATTCTACGATTGGATCTGGGTAGGGGGCACCTTCCCCTCCTGTTGGAAGGAAGCAGTGGTGCTCCCCTTTCCTAAACCTGGTAAGGACCCAACATCTCTCAGTTACTGCCCAGTAGCCCTCACTAACTGCCTCTCAAAACTTTTAGGGAAGATGGTTTCCTGGTGACTGATGTGGCACCTAGAATGTCACAATTTGCTTTCCTTTACACAGACTAGTTTTTGCAGGGGCCATAGTACCACTGACATTTTAGTTCACTTGGAAACTGCGGTCTGTGTGTCATTTGCAGAGCAATGTTATCTTTATGTAGTCTTTTTTGACTTAGAGAGAGCATATGACACCACCTGGCAGTGGTAAATCTGCCGAAAACTTTATCGTTTGGGCTTTTGAGGTTTTCTTCTTTATCTCCAACTTTCTGACATCCCATTCCTTTCGAGTTCAGGTGGGTACCTCCCTCTCTTCAGTGCATTCGCAGGAGGATGGAGTCCCCCTGGGTAGCGTCCTGAGTGTTGTTTGTTTTGCCTTGGTGATTGCTGATGTGGTGATGGCTCTACCCCCGGGGATTAAGGCCACCCTTTGTTGATGACCTAGCCATATATTGCTCTGGCTCCTGATCTGCCTTCCTTGAATGTATCCTCCAGTGGGCCCTGGATTCGGTTTTCAAATGGGCCACAGACCATGGGTTCTGATTTTTCCCTACAAAAATGGTGGCAATGCACTTTTGCTGATCCTGATGCTGCACTACCATTCTCTCTCTCTCTCTCTTGTGATGCACATTGGCAACGCCAATCCCAAGTGCGTAGAGGTGGAAAAGAAAGCCCAGAAGCTGTTGGGTTATATCAGGAGGCAATTTCAGTTTTGGAACAAGGAGATTGTGCTCTCTGTACAATTCCCTGGTTTGGCCGCACCTGGAGTATGCTGTGCAGTAGGGTGCATCAAATTTCCCATGATTTTTCAAAAAGTTTTATTTCAATCTGTCCCTATGATTACTGTGTTCCAATGCCTGAAATAGCACATATGGCCAAATTTCAAAGATTTATGTGGTCATCTAGGGGGTCCACATCATTGATGCAATATTTAGTATTGGAGTTAAATTGACCAAAAAATTAAACATTTTATATCCCGGTTTCCGTGTTTGCAAAAGTATCAGAACCAGTAAAAATGTATTAAATAATCAAAACAGGGATACATTACATTGATTTCTACATTACTTTCTGACGTCTGACATTACAGTCTGGTTTATACATTATATTATTGATACTATATACATTATTGGTGATACAAGCAAGTCAAAGTCAAAAGAACACTACTTTAATAAAAAATGTTCAAGAGCTGTAAATGAACATGAACAATTAGTTTAGTCTCCAGTTTTTCTCTTTCGAAGATTAGGAAGCTTCTTTCTGTCGGATTCAACAACTTGTAGGACATTTTGGTAATGTTGTTCTGATCTGGCAGCCATGAGGAAATTAGAACTTAGCTTCACCCCACGCTCAGCACAATCATTTACGACGTTAACTGCCGAGATGTGTTCTCTGGATGTTTGAAAGGAAGCTAATTCTGGCCAATTTTCGATATTATGAGTCAGGAAAGAACTGTCAAGTTCCAGAACAGAGAAAATGTACCATGAATCTTTGTTGATTAAGTCGCCAAGCTTTGTCGTGCTGGAAATGGAGTTTGGAAATTTGGGTTTCCCAAATCCCGTACCAAATCGATGTTGTGGTAAAGATGCCTGATCTTGTGCTGGCTTTACTGCTATAAGTCTCTCAGCCAGATAGCGGCGTTCAGCTTCAGGGACTGCATCATTAAAGAGCGCAAGAGGTACCATCTCAGCAGTCAGGTACCATAGGTGATGCTTGAGAGCTTTTATCGCACTAGATGATATGCTGGGGCTGAGTTTTTTATATCTGAGGATGTCTTGGTAAAGACAGGTCATTCCATGGAGCCTCGACCGCGCTTGAACAGGTGATCCACCACCAGCTGTACAGCAAGCAAGCAAAGTTGACAAACTCGCGCAGTTTGGGTTGTTGTGCTTCCGTGGTAATGGTTCCAGAGGGAAGAGAGCTGATCTGCTCCTCCAGCAGCACCATCTTAATGGAGTA
The DNA here is from genome assembly GCA_023014485.1 of Bathynomus jamesi. Classification (NCBI taxonomy): domain Eukaryota; kingdom Metazoa; phylum Arthropoda; class Malacostraca; order Isopoda; family Cirolanidae; genus Bathynomus; species Bathynomus jamesi. The sequence continues at coordinate 165,649 of JAJOZX010004441.1, read as the reverse complement.
GAGAAACTTGGCCATCCACCTCTGTGTACAGCACCAGGACGTCGAAATGAAAACTCTCTACTTGTCCCATCCAAGTAGAGCAAACAAAGATCAGAAAATTCTTTGTAGTCATCACATTGATGCTTCACAACAGACTGCGCGCATGAAATCGCTCTGGCCCTATAGTCATGGATTATGGTTTGTACATCATCTGAATAAGAGGTACCATCCAAAAAATTAAGTGCCTGATTATTGTTGTGTTGAACTGTGTCTAAATGCTTTCGGAACTGACAGAATATGGTAACTTCTAGTGACATTGGTGGTTCTATTTTCAGATCATTGAAGACTTGTGTAAGGATTACCTCGCCAACGTGATGCTGGCAAGCTGACCACAGTAAAGCTCGACCTATGTCCTGGTGCAGGCTAACACATGCAGCACTCACATGACCAGTGTTACTAGCTGTTGTCAAAAGTCATGTTCACTACTGAGCAACACAATTCCATGATCGGAGAAGCTCCATGGTGAGATTAGCAATGCTTTGACCAGCTGGCTGATCTGTATTTGGCTTGTAGGAAGGCACACCAAGAAGTTTGATGTCATAGGAATTGCCAACTGCTACGGTGAGCCTCTCTTCAGCTTTAGTTTGGTATGACAGAGTTGACATCAGTTTAGAATCCCAGTGAAGAGACAGGAACTGTGGTGGAACCCAGGACTCTTTGACCGATGATGCAAGCTCTTCACCAACCTTACGTCTTGCTCTGTCGGCAGTAGAATATGAGTGTGAAACATTTTTTGTGTCACCTCCTAATTCCTTAATGATGGCTTTGGTAAATGCTGCCTGTTGGGCCAGTGTGATCTTCGTGCGTGTAGACAGGGAAACCATCCTATGGGATTTGAGTATGTCATGGCTTATAAAAGCAGTTGTTCCTGAACGAGTTGCTTGGTGAGATTTTTGTGTTTTTGGTTTGTAATCCTCTATATCACCCTCTTCATCCTCAACATCACTGTTGCTTTCCTCACTGTTCTCAATCTGAACTTTGCTTGTAGATGCTTGGGCTTTGAGCTTTAAGCTGTTGTTCTGCTTGCATCATTTCCTTTTCCTGCTTTCTTTGGACTTTTGATGCGAGCTTCTTGTCATGGCTTCCAAACGATGCGACTCTGCCTGATTTCATTGACCGCAAGAACTCCAGATCTTCAGGATCTTTTATGAGTTGCTCAGCATTCCTTGGCCAAAACTGAAATGTTTCTTGTAATTCCTTTTCGATCCCATTAAGCTTCGCAACTGCACCAGGCGAAGAACGCCAATCCACTGGAAGTTCCCTAAGTTTTGCATTTTTTGCAGATAGTCCTATAATTTTTTCAACAGCTTTCCTCTCGGTAATCATGGCAATGTTGCCTTTCTGATAAAATGGAATAACTTTTTGCAAGACAAATTTAGCATTGTTCCATTTTGTACGGTTAAACGGTATACCTTCTTGCTGATGAAACATGTAGCATCGCAACACTTGCTCACATGTTGGCAGCCTAGATCCTGTTATCTCTGCATCTGCATCGCTGATTCCAGCACCAAGACCATAAATGGCAGCAGTTTGACGAGTTTTAACAGCATATTTATCATTTGTGCTACCTGAACTGGACATAATGCACGACAGGTGTAAAGAGAATACAAAATTTATTAACGTAAACACTTGCATATAAACATTTAACATACACACAAAAATCACATTTATCATAAACACTTGCATATCAGATTATACATTGCAGTTCCTTTTAGAATATTCTATAACTTTCCACCACTTCCTAGCACTTTCTAGAGGTTTCTATCACTTTCTAGAGGTACTATCACTTTATAGAAGTTTCTATCACTTTTTAGAAGTATATATATGACCTTTAGAAATATCACTTACATGTTCTTGGGCTGATTTTTGTAGTGAACAAAATCTTTAAACTTCTACTATTTGGATCTCAAATCACAGAATGACTGTGGGGTTGGTGTGCATATAGGAAGTCTGTGTGGACCCCATAAATGGCATTCAAATCCAAAAATAATTCACATAGTAGGTTTTCTTAACCATTGGAACATTTCTAACTTAGGGACAAAGTGAAACTTTGTCATTGGTGATTTTGATGCACCCTACTGTGCAGTTCTGGTCGCCCACCCTCAGGGAAGATATTGAGAGGCTGGAGTGAGTGCAGGCGAGGGCCACAAAGTTAATCCCTTCCGTTAGGCATATGGGCTACAATCGACAGTTACACACCGTGAATTTGTTTTCGCTGGAAACTCGGAGGTTGCGTGGTTAACTGATCAAGATTTTCAAGCTCTTATGCGGGTTCAACGATGTCGATTTTAGAAGCATGTTTAGTTTAAATGATAACCCAACTCGCAACAATGGTTGGAAATTGGATTTGAAATGGTTTAGGACTAGTGTGTGTGTGGGAATTACTTTATACGTATAAGATGTGTGACACGTGGAACAGGTTACCTTCAGAAGTTGTGAACAGTTCCTCTGTGGATCATTTCAAGAAAAGGTTAGACCAAATCTTGCACACTATTTGAGTGTGTAGAAAATTTTCCCTGGCACCCATTGCCATTGGTACCTCCTTGGTATGGGCCGCAAGGCTTTTTGAGGTACTGTACTTCTTTTCCTTGTAACTCTTTGTAACTCATTTGAAGTCTCTGAATGTTTCGTGCCTTCAAACTTGTACCCTTCTTAAGTTCCTCTCTCATCCTGACTGGGGTGCTGACCACCATACTCTTTGGTGGCTCTACCACTCCCAAAGTAAGTTGGATTATGGCTGTCAGGCCATTTCTCATTGGATGGCCATTGTACCTTGGAGGGTCTCAAATACCTCTTTCGTGTTCTGCAGTTCTCTCCCACCCCAGTCTTCCAATCCCTCTTCAGTCCTTCCACTGCAGTATGCTTTGACCATCATCCCCACTTGATCTGACTATGTCTCTGAATGGATCCTGTCCTGTCTTCTCTGGGGGTGGAGGGGGTGATTGCTCTCCTCTCCCCCCTCCACCTACCCCCCATGGACCATTTCTCCTCTCTGTATCTGCTCCCTTCTTTCTACTGTACGAAAGTCCCAGTTCCATCCATCCGCCCTTCAGCAACTTTTCTTATCCCATTCCTCTTCCCATGCTGATTCTATCCCAGTGTTCACAGATGGCTCTCACTCTCCACTTAGAGTGGGTGTGTGGCTGTCTTCCCATCGGAAACTAAATCATTATCCCTTCCCCAAGTGGCTTCCATTTTTACAGTGGAACTATTGGCTATTCTTTTGGCCCTTTGGCCATGTTGGTTTTCCAGGCAATGAACACATGGATGCTGCGGTGAGGGAGGTGTCCTCCCTGCCTTTTGACCCTAACACACCTCTCCCAGTGTTGGACTTTACGAGGGCTTTCTGGGAGGCATTCCTTCGCTAGTGGCAGCACCAGTGGGAGTATGTGACTGGGAATTCCTTGAGGGTGTTGAAGCCCATGATTCGACAGTGGCCTTCCTCCTGCCAGCATGATCGACGATCAGAAACTGCTCTGATGCATCTACGCATTGGTCATGCTCACCTCACGCATGGGCAGCTTATGATGGGAGATGTTGCCCCATCCTGCCCATGCGGCATTCCTCTCTGTTTCACATTTCCTTTAACTAGTTTGTCCTGCCGTTGCTTGCTCCGAGTTCCTCCCTTTTTGCCCTTCAGGCCCCACTCTTACTATGTTGTTGGGTGACTATGCCAGTACCTGAGGACACACTTTTCTCTCTTCTTCATCAAACTGGCCTTCTACTCTCTATTTAATACGGTATGACTTAGGGCAGTGGTTCCCAAACTTTTTTTACTCACGGCGCACTTTGTACATAAATTTGAAAATTTATTCAAGAGATATTTATACATATACTTTATTACGAATTTCAGTTTGTATTTTTCACATTTTGAAATATAATCTTGCTCTTTCGTGGCGTACCTAATTACATCTCACGGCACACCAGTGTGCCGTGGCGCACGGTTTGGGAACCACTGACTTAGGGTGTAATTTCTTCCTCCCTTTGCTGATCATGGTGTTTTTCCTTTTCTCTCTTATGACTTTTCCTTAACTGCTGTTGCTCCTTCAAATTTCCCCTTACCACATCCCCTTGTGTTCTCTCTTTCCTTTAGTTTTGGTGCGATATGACCTTAGTAGTTGAAGCGCTGGTGAAGCACTGCTATTCACTCATTCTTCTCTGATTTGAGTCCTCACAGAAGATGTCAAACAACTTTGAAATTTTTTGAATGAAGGAAGAAAGATCACTCCAGAACTTGTCACCATGTTTCTTTTTTGGATATCTATCAAACCTACAAAATTACCAAAACTTTAATGTTGTGAATGCAAGTTTCAATTATAAACCTTAAGTTAAGTTCTAGTCAAAACAGAATTTATTACCAATCATTCTTATGATTTGCAAATCACTGAATCACATGATTATGTTAATAAAATTAGTCACAACCAAATAAATATAACCACAAAATTTACAAAAGTATGACATATTTTAAATCTTTTTATAAGAGACTGAAAATTTGAGTCTTACCTTGAAAATTCTTTGACTAGATCCTGAATCTTGCTGGTGACACTGGGGCATGAAATTAGATAGACATTGCACGAAATCCAGTATTCAGTCAGACTTAATGCAACTGTATCAGCTGCTTGTCTGGTTGTGCAGTGCTCTTCTGCCATTACAAAATTGGATGACATCTTTACCAAGAGGAAACTTTCTGTTGGGTAATGAGTCTGTGCTTGAAAATCTGTGACCTCCATCAGGAATTTTAACTGTCACTGTCTTAACATCCTACTATGCAGTATTTTTTGGCAATAAGGTTATCGAAACACATGTATTTATCAATTCTATAAATTCAACTTGAAAAGAAAAATATAAAATATAATTTCAAATTAAAAACAAAATATTTGGAGAAAAAGGGCTGAAAAATTGTATTTTTTGAGCAAAAATGATGAAATATGGATTTTTTGATGCATTATTGACCCTGTAACCCTCTGCAAATGTTTTAATCTGCTTCAGAGGTAAAAAATATATTAAAAAGTTTTTAAATTGTCTTTCTATCATGTCCAGAACCTGAGATAGGTAACTGGGTTTAAATTTTGGTTACACACATATATGATTTGTATAAATTGGCTGGTAGCAGTCACAGTTTTGTACGCAACTACCCAAAATCAGTTTTAAAGTTTAATCCTGGAGAAAAGACAGTTCTATCTAGACCCCCTCAATTTTGATCCTGCCACTTTTGATGTTTTCACTCCACCCTAAGTCCTACATAGCCCAATAAGAACTGTTGGGCTTTGTAGGTTATAGAATGTGATTGCACGCTTAGGGCCTGTGCAGCAGTTAATAATTTAAATTAACAAGTTTTGTGGGTGGGTCTAACCAACCTCATGTGAAGAGCTGTTAAGTAACAATTGAATCTGATTTTTTATAGCTAAAGTTTATAAAACAGTTGGAATTGCGCATAGTCATAGTCCTCTTTTAATTTGAATTTAGATGAATCATAATTGAAATTATTTAAGATACATTAATTTTGTATAAAAAATTTGGAAGGAAACAAAAATGTTTCATCCCAGATGTGGGGGATGTGTTTCATTGTCCAATGGAAATAAGACTGCTGCGAGAACTAACCCAACTCAAGAATTCAACAGAGGTCTTGTCTTCAGTTTTGAACCTATAAAAGATAATGAAATTTTTGAAGTAAAGATAGATAAAAAAGTAAGTATGATCCATCATCGATCTGTTTTAACTAGCCTAATTAAAGTTTTGTAAGACCTCTTTGGATTGGCATAAACTTCTTTCTCCTACCCTCGTCAAAAGTATAATTAAAACTGTCTTTTAAGGGAATTTATTGTAGTTACTGTAGGCGTACTGGTTACTCTAGTTTGAAAGTTTATGTCCTTGACCAGAAATATTTGTCGGGGCTGTACTGGATTGCACTTAATATGTTCATTCAGCAATCTATCTGTGTCTAGGCTGTAACTTTTGAACCACTCATCATAAATTAATGGAACTTCACACACATAAACATGGATCATCACAACATGGTGTCATAAAAAAGAATTGGTTCCTTGCACCAAAGCTCAAGGTCACAAATAAAGGGCAATTGTCAAATGGAGGTCCACACCATAATTTTTGAACTATCATATTTATAGGGGCCTATGGATCACCAGTTTGATGTGGCCAAGAAAGTAGGCTTACTATAATACAGGCCTGCAAATGAGAACTTTGTAAGAGTTGTGTTTTTACTGATTTTATATAATTAAACAACAATGATTTTGAATAAGGTGTCCATTTTTTCTATCACGTAAGGATTTTTTGTAAACTGGAAGGGAAAAAACAACATAAACAAATAAATATTATTTATTTCAATTTACATCAGGTACCTATTTCACTTTGTTATACTAATTACAAATGCAAACAACTTTAAAAAGAAAGAAGACTATTATTGTCAATTACATATTCATCTTTATTTGTCCTGAGTTTTCTTGTGAGATCTATGCCTTTTAGTCTTGAATGTACACACTGTTCCTTTTCTTTTATGTAATAATTCTGGAGTATCCTGTTTCAACATCCAGCAGTAATCAGCCATCATGCTGATGTCCCACCTTCCCTGATATCTCTTCTCCATTTCTTTGATGTCTTGGTGAAACCATGCATTTATAAGCATTTATAGGTAGTAGTTTTTAATCAAAATTAATGAAAATTACTTACGTATGTTATCTGAAATATGACATTTAGTGAAAAATCTGTACATGATGGCGAAAAATGAATATTATTTTCGGAATCAGCATGCAAAAATTACTATGTAGCAAAGTGATAAAATATTTCAGACAACGAAACCATCGCAGGCCAGTGTAATTAATGAATTATATTGAAATTAATAATTAGGGGTCACCAGTTTGAAAATACAGCCCAAACAAACAATAGTTAATAAGGAGAGAGGAATTACTTTGTTGTTTTGTGTTTAATTAGAAAAATAAATGATTTATTTGTTCACAGTGATTAACAAATCTAGAACAGTATTTATAGTGATTAACAATTCTATAATGGTATTTATACTATATTACAGATGACTGATTACCTAGCCCTGTGATGGTTTTGTTGTCCAAAATATTTTATCACATATAGTAATTTTTGCATGCTGATTCTGAAAATAATAGGTATTCATTTTTCGCCATCATGTACATATTTTTCACAAAATGTCATATTACATATGAAAGTAATTTTCATTAAAATTGATTTAATTAAATTTTGATTAAAAACTACTGCCTGTAAAAGCTCTAGAAGTGACATCATAGTGTCTTCTAGAACATTAGAAAAATGCATCCCTAGTATATAAGTGAGTGACAAGCCACGAGATGAGTCAGTCTGTCTCTAGTACATGCGAGGTTATAGTTCTTCATTATTCAAAGGTGCGTGGTGACTATATTTATTTATTTGTCACTATGGCAACCAGAGGGTGTGTAAATAACCCAAATATTTTCTGTTATATTTGTGGAAAATTTACTGTAAAAAAACAAAGGTGAGATATTACAGACTGTCAAGAAAGCATACTATGCTAGGGTGTCAGTTTTAGGGAGTAAAGTGAAATCTTTAGATTTTCAAAGACTACTAACTAGTGACCAAATGATGCATTTTTATGTGCTAAATCGAAATATGGTTTTAAAATCCAGATTTGACCACTCCTAGCTACTTATATTTGAAGTTGAAGTTTACAAGAAATCAGGAATTTTTGCAAGTATTTTTTTTATTGCAGGACTTATATAACTGCATTTTACATACATTACATACAATTAACCCTTTCGCTGCCTCCCATTCTGATATGCCCTGTGCGTGCCACGCTAATACCCCAGAATGAAAGCTGTGCGTATAAATGCGACAGAAAATAAACTTGAATTATTTTTTTGCTTTGTCTTTTGTTTGCCTTTAAAATAGGTTTTCTATCAATAATATTTTCAGTTTTTCATGGGTAACAAAAAAATAAAGGTAAAATAGAGATATCTTTATTTAGATTTAGTTAACTAAAAGTTAAATGCTGAGTGATAAGTTTTGAAACATGGTTCAGCGCATAACCCTGGGGTATTGGGGCATGTTTCGCATTGAAAACGTACTCGTTTTTCTATCCCATGGGCATAACATACCCTGCATCTCTTTGTTGGTCTTGGGGTACGTTCAGAATTTGATGTAATTTTCTTGGTAAAATGTTTTCCAATTAGTCTTGGAACTACTGATTTCTTCAAGTTAGGTTCATCTGCATATGTCAGTCCTTTTATAATCTCATGGCAAAAGTCTAGAAGGGGAACTTTTCCCTTTTTTATGAGATTATAAATTCCACAAGCATCTAGTACTCGGACCTGAATCAAATGCATTGCCAGCTTCTTATACCATTTTAGAGACTTTCTTGGGACAGAATAATAATGCAGGATTTGGTCTGTTCGGTCTACATATCCCATATGTTTGTTGTATTCATGTACGCAAGCTGGAATGGTTTTTTCGACTCGACCTTCTTTTGACCTACGTGTTACTGTCACATCACTGTTCGAATGGTAATTGGAGAGCATGCAAACTCTTCTCTTGTCATGAAACACAAGGGAAAGCAGTTCAGGAGTCTCAAAAGCAAGTTTTTTTCCTTTTGCCACATTCATAGTTTTCATAGCATGGCATAAGCCCTTACAATTACTTCTAACAGTCCCTGCGGTACCAGTTTTATTATCACTAAGGTATTTGTATAGTTTTGGTGATGTATAGAAGTTATCAGTGAAGATGTTGTGACCTTTTCCTAAATATTTTTCCATCATACTTACTACAATACTTTAAGTCTTAGAAAAATCAGCAACAGTTTCCATGGTCCCGGTATATATTTTATATTTCAAAGTAACACAATTTTCATCCACAAGTTTGAAAATTTTTATCCCAAAACGTGATCTTTTTGTTTTTATGTATTGCTGGAAACTGAGTCTGCCCTTCCACAGCAACAAAGATTCATCCAAACTTAGGTTCTGAGAAGTTGAATATTTTGATTCAAGAGCAGATGTCATCAACTCAATAAAGTCATGCAATTTCACCATCTTCCCCCCTCTTTCCTTCAACGTCGTCTCATCTGCATTGTCAGCAAAATGCAAAAAAGAAAGAATGTTGGTAAATCTGTCTCTTTTCATGATTGCTGTAAATACTGGAGTAGCATAAAAACTGTCGGTTGACCAATACATACCTATCTTGGGTTTTTGTATAATACCCATGAGAAGTAACAGCCCTATAAATTGCTTCATTTCTGTAAACGTAGTTGGGACCCATGCACTATACTGAGATGTTGATTTCAGATTAGGTGTAGCAGCCAGAAATTGAGTTGCATATTTGTTTGTTTCTGTAACCATTAGCTCAATTACTTCTTTGGGAAAACTTCACAAAAAACATCATACATCGTATGAGTTTGACCATTGAAGAGCACTTTATTTTCACCAGTAAACTGCCACCCACCTCTGGTACAGCCTATATTTTCACCAATTTTCCTGCCATTCAAAATTCTCGCTAGAGTTTGTTGCTTTAGGCAGATCTCTTTCCAAAAGTACCACATTTTCTTCATCATCGTCACTACTTGATGTGTTTTGTAAAATATTCCGTACATTATCTTGCGCCCAGTCATCCTCACTTTCACATTCTATATCACTTTCAGAATACATTGAGAGATATACGTTTATATCATTCTCATCTAGAGAGGATTTTTTACGCTTATTACTGCTTGTGGATGCCATGCTGAACTGATTGGGGGAGTCTATTTCACTCCCCCCTCTGGTGAGCTGAGAGTCAGAAAATAAAAAAAAGATGCCAAATACGACCATATTGATGTCTAATATTAGTCAGGGAACTAACTACGTTGTTCTAATAGGAACGAGGGGGTTCATAGACTGTTTAATAAACATGGAAAACAATGTTTACCATGCGTCCTGAGAAAAGATTTTTAATGGTAAACATAGTTTACCATGCGTCCTGAGTCAGGCTTTTTTATGGTAAACATAGTTTACCACACGCACTGAAAGGGTTAAAGACATTTTGATTGTATTTCAATATTAAAACTTAAAAATATAGATAGGTTTCTTGAACTTTGCCAAGGATACCATGTCTGCCTTGCTCTTGTTCCTGGACAGGAGCTACCCTACTGGCCACCTGGCCACTGATGTACGCCCCTCTCCCCTCTTGTGAGTAAACATGTTGTGCTGCTTCAGTTATCATCTTTACACACCTCTCTACTGACTGTGTGAGGGCCATGCAGGAACTTCCATTGGTCTATCCAGAAACTCCTTGATTGCAGCAGTGGCGAGGGAGCAGGTCAGAGGAGGCTCAATCACGCCAGAGTTCCAGTCAATCAGCTCAGAGAGTTTGGTGGCATCTGGGTTGATGTCAGGAGTCTTCCTGGGTCTGACACTGCAGTCTCCTACCTGTGTGTCCTCATCTCCTTCACCTCTGATTTCCAGTATCCTCTTCACTGCCTCCCTCCTCTCCTCCTCCACCTCACTGCACAGCATGGCCAGGAGCAAAGCCTCAGAATGTGCATACCAGGCTGATCTCTTCATTGTAGGCATCACTATTCCTACCACCACCTTCTTCTGACTTCTGAGCAGCTCCAGCTGGTACAGTACATGCCTGGGAGCCTCCACCCAGCTGTGATTTAACTTGATGTTGAACCAGTTTGGCATGTAGACCCACTATGAATTCCACAATTATCCTCAGATTCTTCAGGTTCCTACCCTTCAGCCCATGTTTGGAAATCCACAATCTGCAGAACCTTAGAGCTGTGGTGACCTACCTACTGTGACAGACTGGTCCAATCTCCAGGAGAGCTAGACTCTGAGGTACCTCTCCCGATCTAATGGCAGTGATGATTCTGTCGCCATATGATTGGTCTGTGCTGAGGTCTTTGACTACCTTCTGACTGAGATTGGGTAGAGGAGGACCAACAGTGATCCTCGTGAAGTTTGGGTTGATCTCCAGCTCAGCGGCAGTGTCTAACATCTTCCCTAGGTGCCCAGACCACTTGTTGTTGCTCAATGTCTTGCCATCTAGTGCAGTCACCAGGTGTCTGAGACTCAGCTCCCCAGTGTGCAAGTCAGACAATCCACACCAACTTCCTGCTAAGCTTGGCCTCCACATAATGCATTACTTCTCCCTCCCAGCCAGTATTCACATTAGTAGTCACCTCCTATGGCCAAAAGGATCTGGTCTGCTCCTCTCTCTCTTAGCCAGTTCACCAGATGATCAGCAATGACCTCAGCATGACTTCTCTCCTCTGCAGCTTCCTCTGGTACAAATTTACAAAATGCCACAAATATTTCCCACCTGGTTCATTGCACACTGTGTAGTGTTCTTCCTTAATGAGGCCAGGAAACTGCCTGTCACTGCCCTCAGCTTCCATCATCACTTTGGTGTCATCTCTTTTCCCATCAAAGATACAGGTGATGCCATTTTCCTTAATCTCTTCATCAGACTTCTTGACCAGCTCCTTAGTCAGTCTCTCCTGAGCCCTCCTCACCTTGTTGTGGTCAATCACCAGTGCTGTGTCAAACTCTGTGATAAGACCAGCATCAATCCAGGCAGCAGTGGCAATCTCTGCACTCTCTCTCAGCCCAGTGTGATGTCTTAAGCTAGTCAGAGCTATGTTGGTGAAATCTTCAGTGTTGTATTTCTTCTTAGCCACAGGCAAGGAAGAAGTTGTCGCAGCCTCTGGTATGAAGTCTTGGTCTCCTCTCTCCTCCCTGCCTCCTCCAGTATATCTCCAGTATACTCGAACTCCATCTCCAGCAGTGACTCCTCCCTCAACTCCTCCTCTTTCTTGGCTGACTCCTCTGCCTTCCTCCTCCTCTTCTCCTTAGCCTTCCTTCTCTGCTCCTGTCTCTGCAGCACTGTTTCCTGTCTCCTGGTCTCAGGATGATCAGCTAGACCCATCTGGTGTGCCCCCACACTGCCCACCTTTTCTCTGACTTTTAATGAAGGCAAGCTCCTGCACTGGTATCTTCTGCTCGCTCCTGCAGCTGCAGTCAATGTGAACCTCACTGTTGCAGACAGGGTTGCACCCAAGCTCACTGCAGCAGCTGATCACATAGTGACAGGTCAGGATGTCCACCAATTTGTCCAGTTTCATCATGAACCTATCTTTAACCTCTAGCTTCACATTGCCAATGGACACCTTCACTGCCTCATCCCACAGTGCCTCCACTTTAGCCCTGATCCTGACCTCAGTGTTGATTACAGGTCCTGTGAATAGAGCGTTGGCCTTTCTCCACTGAGCCAGCAGCCCTGGAACAATGCCATTGTTAATCAGGTCATTAACTGGGTAATTCTTCCTGTCTTCCTCATTCATCTCTCTCCTCAACAAACCATACCTCAGCAGATCTCTGGCTGTGGGCAGCTCAGCAGGGGGAAGTTCCCTCCCAGTCCCCACCAAATGACTTACGTGACAACTTGATTTGCTTCAGGTTCTGATTTCTTTCTGACTCATCCTGTGGACCTGTGAACAAAAGAAATGTTATTGAAATTTGGATAGGCCTACTGATTATGATTACATAAAATTAAGTTAATTGAAATTCTTAATATCTTCTATAAGCTCAGATAAAAGGTTGTGTTGTTATTGGTAAGACTTAATTATTCAAAGTAATAACAATTTCATATATCTATCATATCAAAATATATAGAAAGTTTGGGTCACACACAACATCTCCAATAATTTGAATTACACAATATTTACATTACAAAATAATCAGAATTGTCAAAAAGGAGGGAAAACACACGCATTCACAATCAGAACTCCAGCATTTGTGACTGTGTGAAACTTAGAAACCATACTGCACACCAAAAATAACTAAAGTTGACCACACATCTCAATGGCCCATTGATATACGATTCTACAGTCATATTTAGTAGTGATGGGACGATTAATCAGAATCGAGAATCGGAAGAATCGAGCATTTTTCAGGAATCGGAATCGGAATCGAGAGAATTGTACCATGATTTCCGATTCTTAAAATGATTCTTTAACTTTTAATTGAACCAGTTTTGCAATGTAAACTTTAAAATTTAAATGAAAGAGGATAACAAATTTTATTTTTATTGTATTGTAGCTATACATTAAAACATGTATATCCATGATGTGTAATCAAGAAGATTAAAATGAATTGTTACAACTTACAGTTGATTTTTATTTTTAAACCAATCTATTATAATTTATAATTCATATTACCATACTCATAATGTAAATAGTTAATCTTACCAGAGTAAAATATGACAATTTCCAGAAAAACAGGTATAGAATTATATTTAAAAATATTGAGAATCGGAATCAAGACTTTTTAGTGGTATTGGAATCGGAATCGGAATCGTTAAAAATTTTGGTATCGTCCCATCACTAATATTTAGGTTATATTTCAAACCTTTATGGTCAAATATAAGTAGGTAAATGGATTTTTTAAACAACACTGAAGATATTTCTAAGTTTGCTAGATAATATGACATCATTTGAGCATTAGTAGTTTTTGAATTGTTGACTTTACTAAAATTGACACACCCTAATACAGCAATACCTTGCACAGCGCGGTTAATTGGTTTTTGAATTTGTCCGCACTGTCCAAAACCGCACTGTTCAAAGCATTAGAAATTAGAAAACAATAGGAAAATTGCGCGCTAAATTTAAAAAAATTTACGAAAATACAAACTGTGCTACATCAAAACCAGCGCTAATCAAAACTACGCTGTTCAAGGTATTACTGTACTATGTGTATCTCGGAATGAAACTTGGAGATCAAGACAAATTATGGGCTCCACATAAAGTGTGCAGTGTTTGTGTTGAACAACTTAGACTGTGGAGTAAAGGTAAAAAAGGGAGTCTTTACCTTTTGGAATTCCAATGGTCTGGCATGAGCCTAGAAATCACAGCAATGACTGCTATTTTTGTTCATGTAACGTGCAAGGCTACAATACTAAAAATCAAAAGGAAATTTCTTATCCAAACTTTGTCTGCTGTAAGACCTGTTGCCCATGGATCTGGTATATGTGTACTTACTAAACCAAATACTCTTGATATAACTTCATCTGATCCAGTGTCTGATGATGGTGGAAATGATGATATTGATTATTTTTGAAACTGAAATATCTAGTGAACCCCAATTGCTTACACAAAGTGAACTTATGATTTGGTAAGGGATTTGTGTCTCCCGTAGGATTTTTCAGAGATTTTGGGATCTGGACTTTGTGCAAAGAACTTGCTTTCTCCCAAGATGTCATTTTACTGGTACAGAAATTGAGAAAAAGAATTCATCCAATATTTTTCTCAAGAAAATTCACTGGTATATTGCAACAATGTTTTGGAACTAATATTTAAGCTAGGTGTTGCAGTTTATGATCCAAATGAGTGGAGACTTTTCATTGATTCCTCCAAAAGAAGTCTAAAAGGTGTCTTCCTTCACAATGGTAACTTGTATGCATCTGTTCCTGTATCTCATTCGGTTCACTTGAAGGAAACGTACAAAAGTCTTGAGCTGCTTCTAGCTAAGGTTAAATACAAAGAACATGGTTGGCTACTTTGTGGAGACTTAAAAGTAATTTGTATGTTGTTAGGTCAACAACCAGGTTATACAAAGTTTCCATGCTTTTTTGTGACTGGGATAGGTGAGCAAGAACTCAGCACTAGATAAAAAAGGAATGGCCACATAGGGCCAACCTGACACCTCGTTCTAAAAACATTCAACGTGAAAGTTTGGTTGACACAAAGAAAGTCCTTTTACCTCCGCTTCACATAAAATTGGGCTTGATAAAGCAATTTGTTAAGGCCTTGGGCGAAGATGGAGATTGTTTTAAATATCTGTGTGGTAAATTCCCAACTCTTTTGGAAGCAAAATTGAAATTCAGAAGGAATTTTTGTTGGTCCCCAGATTAGAAAACTGACTTTGTTCATTGCTCTTTCAAAGTGTTCATCCAATCTTGAAAAAGAAGTGTGGATTGCTTTTAAGGATGTTATCAGCAAATTTTTGGAGAACAACAAGGACCCAAATTACCAAAACATTGTGAACAACATGCTAAATAAGTTCAAAGAGTTGGGTTGTAATACGAGTTTAAAATTACTGTACATTTCTTACATTCACACTTGGCTTGTTTCCCTGAGAATCTTGGAGCACTCAGCGAAGAACAAGGAGAATGGTTTCACTCAGACATCAAAGAAATGGAGAAGAGATATCAGGGAAGGTGGGACATCAGCATGATGGCTGATTACTGCTGGATGTTGAAATGGGATACTCCAGAATTATGACATAAAAGAAAAGGTACTGTATAGCATGTACATTTGAGACTAAAAGGCATAGATCTCACCAGAAAACTCAGGACAAATAAAGATGAATATATAATTGATGTTAATAGTCTTCTTTCTTTTTAAAGTTGTTTGCATTTGTAATTAGCATAGCAAAGTGAAATAAGTACCTAATATAAATTGAAATAAACAATATTTATTTATGTTGTTGTTTTTTCCCTTCCAGTTTGCAGAAAATCCTTATGTGATAGAAAAAAAATGGACACCTTATTCAAAACCAGCATAGTTGAATTATATAAAATCAGTTATTAGTAAGAAAACAACTCTTACAAAGTTCTCATTCGCAGGCCTGTTTTATTAGCAATCAGAAATGGTTATACAGTCTAATC
Organism: Bathynomus jamesi; assembly: GCA_023014485.1. NCBI lineage: Eukaryota > Metazoa > Arthropoda > Malacostraca > Isopoda > Cirolanidae > Bathynomus > Bathynomus jamesi. The sequence goes on along the minus strand of JAJOZX010004441.1, from coordinate 149,959 downwards.
ATTAAGTATTATAGGCCGGGCTGAAACTCAAGATAGAATTAATCAGTCATTAACAGTTGGCTTTTGATATAAAAATGAGATTCCTGAAAAAAATAATTGGTGGCCACCAATGTGTGTCTGGCCACCCCCGTTTTTGTAAAAACATCTAATGCTGCACTAGCAAAATCAGGAAAATGGCAGGGATGGGGAGTCGGCCAAAAACAACCGACTCCCGAGTCGGTATTTTTAAAAACTGACTCCCGACTCTCTCCTTATCATGCTGATCTACAACCTTATAAATATTGGGATGTTTGTTTCGTAGATGGCGTTTCAAGTTTGAGGCTCTAGTTGGAGCATTAGCATGTTTCCCAGTGTAAGCACTAATTTTTGCATTACACTCTTTACCATCCTTTTCTACTTGACAAATAAAAATACTTTCATCCTCATTTAGCTTAAAATATTGAGAGAGTGCTGATTTTCTACTAGGCCCACGACTCATTACTAATAGGGGCTAATTAAATTAATAATTAATATATTGCTAATTTTTATATGGTACCTAGTATCCTAAAATAGAAATATGAAATTCATTTGCTAAGATTTACCAGAACAATAAATCAAATGTGGAAATGTGAATCTAGAATTAGTTCGGGAAGATATTTATTTAGGGCAGAGTAGTATTCTGGTAAATTGTTGGCATATAGAAATTGAATCAAAGAGTCGGGAGTTGGTCATTTTTACCGACTCCCAACTTCAAAAAAGCCCTGACTCCTGACTCCGACTCCCCACCTCTGGAAAATGGCAATATCTCTTCTTCTGAACATGCTAGAGAGATGGTTTGCATACCAAAAGATGCAGAATTTGATTTAGAACAAATTATTAAGAGTGGTATTTTTTCATAAAACCTTTAGTTTTTGAGTTATTTTAGAAAAACTAATTTTTGGGGCCCATACACCCCCTTTCGACGGACCTTAGTGACAAAAGAAATTCTAAAATAAGCATGATTTGGCTTTTTGATTACTAACATTGCCCTAAAAGGATGTTGACATGGACATAGTGATCACATGATATGACTTTTCCTTGTCATCTTGCATCCATTATGCTTGATTAAAGAATAGAGGGTGGGGCTGCTTCATGAACTTTTTTTAAACGTAATAAATTGAAAACTTTTTTTTTTTTCAGGTGCCTTTGTTATAAGTTTCCAACTGCAATTTGTCATTGAATTCAACATTTGCAATATAAAGTATGACTTCTACAAGGAAAACAGTTGCTAAAGTACTTGGTGATGTACGTTTTATGCCAGCAGAACAGTTTCCTTTAGGGAAATTGCCTATGTTGAAGCAAGTTATTGAAAGGTGTTTGTGTTTTGGAGACTATAAAAGAGATGCTGTACTGAGAGCTACTTCTGAGGAATTGCATAAATTGTGGGTCACATATAATGTTTATCCAATATCAGTAAATGCCATACAGAGCCGACTGAAAACCCAAATAAAGGAATTCAACCGCCTTCTGAAGTATGACAAAAAGAAAAGGGGACCTAAATATCATCAAGATCTGGATGATTTTCTGAAAACTGTAAACGTTTTATTTGACATATATCAACATGATCACAAACTGTTGGCAGATACAGAGAAAAAGCACTTACTAAAAATGACTGAATCTGATTACCAGTTTTATGAGGTAGGTCTGTTGATTGAATTTCAAGTTGTAAATTATTAATTAATATTAATTAATTATCAATTATTAATATTATCAATTATTAATAATTTGCTACAATTTTTAAAGTGCATTTAATAAGTTAGTAATATCAATAACACTATTAATGACGTTAATGATAAGTAATATTTTAGTATTTTCTCATTTTTGTAAGAATTTCAATTTATATATAGAGACCCATAGATAAAAGATACATTATAGTGTAATGAAATATAATCACTTTGTAGGACCAGAAAACAACTAGGCATGGTTACTGTACCCTGAAAGAAGTCCCAGAAACAGCCACTGACTTAAAATTCAAATCACGGGTTATTCAATCTCAAAAAGCAAAAGAATCAGTTCCTCCTCCTCATCCTTCTGAACCTATGGACATTCCTGAGTTGACAGATAGCGACAGTTGTAATGATTCATTTGATGCAGACTATGTTCCAGAAGTCTCAACATTACAGAACAGAACTAGATTACGCTCATTAGCTGAAGCATGTGACAGGTATAGTACTGAAAGATAAATCTTTTAATACAGCTTAAAGTGAAATCATTGGTGACTAAGAGATTAAGATTACCAATAAATTATTCATTGACAATAGATATGTAAATCTACTTTAAATATCCTAACAGATATCAAGTAAGTGATAGAGCAGGAGTGGCTATTGGTTCTGCTACATTGGTGGACTTTGGAGTAATCACCCCAGATAACATACAAAATGTTATTGATAAGTATGTTTTTAATCAATCTAGATATTACATTTCTTAGCTTCTGCTATAAGTTCTAAATCACCAGATTTACTATTATTTTTAATTAGCGTCAAAATTTCTATTTTGTATTTATATTAATTAGTTTCAAACAGGACACTGACATTTGTATTTTGTATAATGCTAATGCAGTAATGCATGGCCAATATTTTTGAAATACTTTTCAGAAACAAGTTGAGAAGGGAGAGAGCTAAATTGAGAGCTGAAAGGAAGAAGGAAGAAGAAGTGATATTTGAAAAAGTGACTGGCATTGGCTTTGATGTAGAAAGGATGCTACACTTGCTGTTAACAAAGTAAATGAAAGTATTATACATCCACAATCCTAGAGGAACATTATGTCATTACTGGAGAGCCAGGTAATGGAAATGATTGTCATACAGTTATAGGCGTTATGCTGTTATATTACTGTACTATAAAGTAATATTTCAATTACTTAAAAATTTTTCTTTTTAAGTGACAACTGTCCAGTTAACTTTATTCCTTCCTTTTTCATTTTTATTTAATTGTAAAATTAATTACATTTATTTTCAGATGATTTCTACCTCAACCATTTTACCCCAGAGAGTGGCAAAGGCATTGACATTGCTCATGGCATTTATAAGATCATTAAAGGGACAGAACTTGAGGCCAAATTAAACTTAGTTAAAGCAGATGGGACAAATACTAACAAAGGACATATGCATGGGTCAATCAGATATTTGGAAATGTTTTTAGGGCAACCTCTTCAGTGGGATATTTGTCTTCTGCATCTAAATGAATTGCCACTTAGACACATCTTCATAACTTTAGATGGGACAACAAAGGTCCAGACAAATTTTCTGGCCCTATTGGTTCTCAGCTCATGGGGTGTGTCAGAATGGAATGTTGTGGACTTCAAATCTATACCTTATCCTGCATTTGTGCTTCTACCAAATGAAGTGGTCAATAATTTATCAACAGACCAATATTATGGATACTGCATCTGCTGGCAATTATTATTGGTGAAGTGGATGAAGACCTTGCACTCTTAGAAGTTGGCCTGCTAAATCACTCTCGATGGCTCACCTTAGCCTGTAGAATTCTTCGCTTTTATGTTTCACAAAAAAGACCCAGTAAGAACCTCAAAATCATAGTAGAATTCATCATCAAAGTATACTTTCACAGTTGGTTCAATATCAAGGCTAATAAGAGGCTAAGTGATGGGTCAAGAAACCTATTCAATATGATCTAAAGAGTAAATAAATTCCCTGACAGGAAAATTAGAGAAATTTGTTATGACATATTAAACAATAACAGCTATTTTGCTCATGGTGAAAATATTTTAGTTGGAATGCTGGCTGATGAAGATGAAGAGGTGAGGAGGTGTGCTGTCAATAAAGTTCTCTGTCTGAGGGGAGTTATAGAGGATTTTGATGATGAATCTGGTGGTAGCAATGATTTTGCAGGTGGAATAATTGAAAGTGATGATGAGAATGAAGAGGATCATGAAGGTGGTACTGATGAATATCCTGCTATAGATGAGAATGTTAGGGTCTTTAGAAAGCCAATCATCAATTTCAAAGCTTCTGCATACCACAAGCTGTCTGCTATGTCCCAATGGGAAACTGTTCCACCTGTATTAAAAGAATTCAGTAATGATGAACTGCGTGATAATTAATACCGCATTGAAACTGGATCACGAGTGCCACAGTCAGAATGTTGAAAGGCACATCAAGCTTGTCACTGAGCATCCTGGCTGTTGTAGGTCATGAGCGTAGAGATGGTCTTATTAGAAACAAAATTAGATCACGTAAATTAATGAAAGATTTTGTCTAAAAAATATTTTAAGTTCTAGATTATTATTTATCATGCTAAAATATGACAAAATGACAATTTGTTAATTGTATAATTTAATGTTTGGCATTTTGGAATGTCAAAAAGCATTTTCAATGAATTTAAAATGGCTGATTTTGATTGATTTTGATTGCTGATTGAAAACTACTAATACATGTCAATTTGCAGCTTGAGAATGTTTTATTGTGTTGACATTCAGTCGAAAGGGGGTCTATGGGCCCAAAAAATTAGTTTTTCTAAAATAACTCAAAAACTAAAGGTTTTATGAAAAAATACCACTCTTAATAATTTGTTCTAAATCAAATTCTGCATCTTTTGGTATGCAAACCATCTCTCTAGCATGTTCAGAAGAAGAGATATTGCCATTTTCCTGATTTTGCTAGTGCAGCATTAGATGTTTTTACAAAAATGGGGGTGGCCGGACACACGTTGGTGGCCACCAATTATTTTTTTCAGGAATCTTATTTTTATATCAAAAGCCAACTGTTAGTCACTGTGATAAATTAAAATCAAACAAAAATTATAGTTTCAGCCCGGCCTATTAAGTAAGTACACTAATTTAGGTAGGCTAATGAGATATGCAGTGGTGAATACAGAATAATTCATTTATATTTCTAATTAAGCACAAAACATCAAAGTAATTTCTCTCTCCTTATTAACTATTGTTTGTTTGGGCTGTATTTCCAAACTGGTGACCCTTAATTATTCATTTCCATATAATTCATTAATTATACAGGGTGTCCCATAAGTCCGGCATCATAGGAAAAATAATAAAAAAAGGCAAAACAAAAGCTTTTATTATAAAGACAGAATGTGCTCAATATGTCCACCATTGTTTTCAGTACACAAATTCAGACGTGATACCCAGTCAGCAAGCACACGGTGAATGATGTCAGGAGTAATGGTGTTACATGCCCCAATAATGCGCTGCCGCAAATGTTCAACACACTTAATTTTCTCTGCATATACCAGCGCTTTCAAGTGGCCCCAGAGATAAAAATCTAGTGGCGTGAGATCCGGGATTCTAGCTGGCCATTCCACAGGCCCTGGATGTCCTATCCAATGACCAGGGAATTGTTGGTACAGGTATTCCCTTATTTGGGTGCTGTAATGTGCAGGAGTGCCATCTCGCTGGAACCATGTTGGGAAATTTCCTTCTTTGTTCAAGACACTGGGAAATGCTTCTTCCTTGAGCATACGTAGGTAGGTGCCTCCAGTGACATGTTCATCGAAAATGAGGGGGCCTATGATGCGATCCTTCCAAATGCCACACCATACCATCACCTGAGATGCACCTTGTTCCTTTGAAGAGGTATACCAGTGAGGGTTGTTTTGAGACCAGTAGTTGGTGTTCTGTCGATTTACCTCACCATTTCCATAAAAAACAGCCTCATCACTGAACAGAATGGTGGACGGGAAATTGGCATCCTGAGCATATGAATTATGGTTTGTAGAAATAGAAAAATATGAATTTCTCCTATGATGCTGGACTTATGGGACACCCTGTAGTAAGCCTACTTTCTTGGCCACATCAAATTGGCTATCCATTGGCCCCTATAAATTGGTCACTGTGAGTCACCAATTTATAGTGGCCTCAATCCCAGCCTCAGTCCTTCAAGCAACACCTCAACCATACATGAAGCCAATCAACACTTGAGGCGACCCACAATTTCATCCTGCCAGAAGCAAACATCACTCTACTGGCGTCATCCTTCTGGCACTGGCTTCACTCATCCTTCACCACAATTTGATTGGCACCTGTTTCAAGAAGGCTATCAACAGGCCCTCAACACATCCTCCTGCCAGTAGGCCAATATGTCTTCAGAGCTATCTACAGCGAAATGCAATACAGTCAACCTTCATGTAGCCCCTCATCAGTTTTTAGAGTTATCCATGTCGAAATGCAGGATTGTTAAGGTGGAGTTTATCAACAGGCCCTCAGCACATCCTCCTGCTGGTAGGCCAATACATCTTCAGAGCTATCTATGGCAAAACACAATATGGTCAACTTTCACGTAGGTTTCTTCAGCCTTCATAGTTATCTCCGTCGAAATCCTCAGTAATCCTCTTGTAGGCCCTCGCTCGGCCTACAGCGTTTTGTTACATCATGCTAGACTATTCAGGATTCAAAGCTGAAAAGTCCACAAACTCTGCCTAATCGCATAGGCCCTAAAAAGTGGCCCTAATACCATTCAAACTAACTCTCCCATTAAGACTGCAGTAGGCCTATCCAAGTGTTGTACCAATACCATAGTTTTGTATCACCTTGTTATTTTTGTTCAGTCATATAAGCACACTGGACAAAAAATTAGTCACCCCTAATAGCACCGATAGTAGGAAGTTCAAGGTCACACAGAGGGCGCTGATGTAGCATTGGTAAGTGACAAGTAGCGGTGACGTAGCACACAGGATCAGATCTGTTTCGTGAGGTGGTGAAGAACAAAGTGTGTGTTGGATATAGTCTGCAAAATGGGTCGTGAGGCAGACGTTACTCAGTGGCAAAAAGGAGCCATCGTGTTTGGCAGAGCCCACGGACACAAAATGTCTGAAGTAGCCCAATTTGTTGGTGTGTCAACGCGTACTGTCCAGCGAGTTTACAAAGAGTGGTGTAGTTCGCAATCAACTGACAATCAACGGCGTAACTGTGGCCGGAAAACAATTCTCGACAATAGGGGCCGCCGCCATGTTTCTCGTCTAGTAACTGCAAATCGTTTTCAAACCAGAGAACAATTGCTCCAACAAACCAATGAGGTTCTCCAGCGACCAATTTCCGAACGGACATTGCGACGAGAACTGCATGCGATGGACATCTGGAGCAGGGTACCACGGAAGAGGCCGCTGTTAACAGCAAGTCACAAATTGGCACGTTATAAATGGGCTCAGAGGCACAAAAACTGGACTGCAGCAGATTGGAAACGTGTAATTTGGTCCGATGAGTCCCATTTTTGTTTGTTCTCTAATGATGGGAGGCGACGAGTACATCGCAGGTCCAATGAAGCCTTTAATCCTGAATGCGTCGAAGGTGTTGTTCAGGCTGGAAACAGAAAGTGAAGCACAGGAATAGACACCCACGGACTCTGGCGGAACTTCGGGACCAGCTGATGAATGAGTGGCAGCAAATCGATGTTCAGTACATGCACAACTTCGTAGAGTCTCTGCCTCGCCGGATTCGTACAGTTATCAAGGCCAGAGGCGCCGTCACACGTCATTAGGTACATTCTGAGAGGGGTGACTAATTTTTTGTCCGGTGCTTAATTTACTGATTTTGTATCTGATTGTTTACTTGCTCTTTTATGCATTTCATTTTTACTGACCTAATCCATTTACTGTACCATATGACACTCATTATTTCAGTTATTATTGGCTTAGTTACTTATTCTGTGTTCACTGCTGCATATCTCATTAGCCTACTTAAATTACAGTGTCCCAGACTTACGAACTTAATGTGTTCCGGAGGTCTGTTTGTAAGTCGAAAATGTTCGTAAGTCGGAAATAACTTATATTGGCAAAATAAATGCATAAAAATATGTAAAGTATGTAAAAAAAATGGCATAAAAACTGCACAGTGTATGACAATAATGCATGTATTTTATTCATTAAAAAACAAACCTCCACCCCTGCCCTCTGTGTATCAAGTTTCATCAAGTCTTTGTTTGTTAGCTCTTGCGAGTGGCTTTCTAGTAACTGATGGAAGTCTTCTTCCTCCAGTTCCACCTGTAGTTTGGTGTAACTACATACTGCAAGCACGCACTTTGTTGTTCATATCTTTGAAAGTTTGTAAGTCACATGTTCGTAAGTCGGGGACCTACTGTATTTGCTTAATGATTATACTTACTTAATGATTATACTTACTTAATGATTATACTTACTTAATGATTATACTTACTTAATGATTATACTTACTTAATGATTATACTTACTTAATGATTAGACAATATAACCATTTCTTATTGGGGTAAATCCAAGATAAATAGACTGGTAGAAGTGCTGATATAACACTAATACATCTTCAATATTCACGAAACTTGCTGGTCGTAGCTTAATAAACTTTATATGGATGGAAGTGGAATGAGCTCTAGTTTCCAAAAATGGTACTTTCATTGGGATAAGTTAATAAAAAAAAAAAAAACTTAATTTTGAAAAAACAAAAAAAAATTCAGGATTTGACTTTCAAGGGATCAATTTTTAAAAAAATTTTATTGAAGGAAAAAATGTTGCCTGAGCAAAGATCTACCATAATCAGCAATAAAAAGTTAGCTTACAGGCTATTATATAGCTTAAAACTTAATTTTATTAATGCTGGCTTTCTTCATTTTTTCAGAATTTCATCATCAAAAATTTATTTAATGAAACTAAACATATTAAATAGTAGGATAACAATATAAAAAGGATGTACTTAGTGTTTGTAATTATTAATTGTAATTTAAATACGTATCTACTCTACATTTTACATACATGCTAAGTGCTAACTTCATACATATATGCTAATTTGTTTTAAGTTTTCTTGAGAAATTTTCTAAATCTTGAGCTGGAAAGACATACTGTATCCTTGTTCCACCTCTTAAACTTGACTCAACTGTTCCAAATATGTTCTCGGGGGGGAACAGGGCAAATATCATCTTCTGCTGGAAAAATGTACGAGGGCGCTATTCCTGAAGGATAAAGAAATTTAATCAAATAATCGTCATATTCTGCATCATACGACTCAACCAGTCCTAACCACAATTCTTTTTCATACACACAACCAACAAAAGAGCCTACTTCTATTTCTTTATTGCTTAACTCTCCTTCAATATCACTGGCTTCTCCATCTTGATCTATGGGGCTCCACTAAACTTTAGCCCCCCGCCCATGGCCTAAACCATTAGAGGTACAGTAAAACTAAACATACCTTACAAAAGAGAATTTAATCCTGCTTTTAATGAGAAACAATTAAAACTTAGTGTTCCTGCCATTGGCTTCCAAGACAGACTGAATTTGCTTTGGGTAGCTTGCCAAAAGTGACATGAATAGATCTTGATCATTACGCAAATTTGCTAAAACAGTTTCAATGTGTTGCGTCATTGTATCCTTCAAAAATCGATTTGCTGCAGGTTCTTGAAACAAGAGACATTCAGCCTTGTCCTTTATAACTGATCCAATGTGTTCACAGACATTCAGGTCAGGAGAATTTCCTCGCCATTCTTCATTTCCAAAGAAATTGATCTCATGGTTCCGCAACAACTGTTGAGTGGCTAATGCCTTAAAGCAGGGGGGCCTTATCGTGCAGAAGTGTGACCTGATCGACATCCATAACATTGTTTGGGTTTCTTAGAAAAGGAATGACATGCCTGGGATAGAATAATATCACAAAAATACTGTCCATACCAACTTTGACCATTTGGCTTCAGCACCCACATGAGCTTCTTTGCAGTGAACAAAACAAACACACCAACACAGTCTGGACTTTTTAATAATTCATGATAATGTTCATTGTCATCGATTTCATCTGCTGTTGTGGCTCACACTTCATCATTTTGGTAGTTAGGCCAATGTGTTACGTAAACAAAAAATTCATCGGAGACAGCTAAATGTATGAAATCATCCACATCCCAATCTTCAAGATAATGGGCAAACCACATTCTGTCATCGATGTTAAGTTGAGTTTTTCTTGGCTTTGGAAGTTCATGCCAAGGCTTTAAACCTTGCCTATGATGGTACAGTCGGATGATCTCACCACTAACGATCTTTCCTCTCAACACTTCGATCTCTCTAGAAAGTTTAGCACAGCTGTGTTTCTGCTTACGCTACCACTTTCAATGATGTCCTTTGTTTCCTGAGAGAGTGGCAAATTTGGGTGCCCAGATTTGGTTGTATCCATTTCACATTCATCCAAAGTTTTATTCCAATTTCTTTTGACGAAGTCCTCACTTCTTCACAACTTTTTGGCAACCCATGAACGTGTTATAAAGGTGGCTCCAGCATCACGAGCTTCCTGAAATGTTATTGCTCGTATGCGATCTATCACACGTTGCCTCTCTGAATCACCAATTAATTGAGAAGCCATTATATTATCACTTTATCAGCTAGAGTAATTTTAATACCAGCAATAAATAAAGAATTTTATATATTTTTATAATCACTAAAAACTATTTCGATATAAGTAAACATGTAAGCTCCAAATGGGGGGGGGCTAAGGTTTTTTGGAACCCCTTACTACTTCTCCACTAACAATTTTTCTTATTTCTTCTGACTGAAGACTATTAGATAATGAATATACTTTTAAAGTGTTTGCTGACAAAGGGATAAATCTATGTAATTTTTGGGTACCTTTAATTGGGATAATCAGTAAATTGAGATGCTCTTGTAGGGAATTTTCTATTTCTGTAACTTCATTTTTGGATACATAAAAAAAAATTATTGTGGAATCAAAATTAGTTGAGCAAAATTCAAAAAAGTCTTTGGGAGTTAAAATTTGATTATCAATCGGTCGTTGTAAAGTGGATTTGCTACTGACCTTTTCACAGTGCCACCTATTCCATCGCATGCGCTCTTTCTGTGCGATGTAGCAAAAAAATTCCACTCTCCATCTATTCCAAAATCGGCTTTGTGGTGGCATAAATTCAAAAAGTTTAATTTATTTTTATACTGGGATGCACAGCCATCAGTAAAGTAGTGAATTTTTGATAAAGTTGGATGCTGCTCACGAATACTACGTATAAGTTTTTTTAGAAAAGAATATACTAGCATTGTACTGTGCTTACGACAATCAGAAATAAAACAATAACTTTGATAACAAATTTTTTTGCCAAGTTTATAATAATATATGAAAGTATGCACGGTACACTGGGAAGTTTCCCAGTGAAACCCTTATGCCGCATCCTGAACAATAAAAGAAAAGTTTTCTGCAAAGTCCCCTACAAGAATGCCTTCATTTTCTTTCATATTTTCTTTTAGCTCTTTAAAGTAATTGGATTGGCTTTTGTTTGTGAAATGATGCCTAGTTAGTTTTGTAATATTTTACTCAATGATTCCACAAAATCTTGTGGAGATTCAACTTTGTCTTTAATCATGCATCTGTCCACACTCCCCCACTGTTTATAAATTATGTCTTCTGCATTAAACATAAAATCTAAAGTTTCTAAATATCGTTTAACACCTCCCTCATAGGGGCATTTTTTACATTTGCGCATCATACAATCTTCATCTTCAATGTTACAGGCCGATAAGGCCATCAGCCTTTTGTATTCTAAATCTTTAATCCCCAAAGCTGCTATCTGCAGCTGTGTGTTTTGATGGCACACACACACACACACACACACACACACACACACACACACACACACACACACACACACACACACACAGAGAGTGTGTACCACTCTGACCTGCGAGTACACCCCAAGAAGGTCTTAAGTTTGCAAAAGAGCTAAATCTGATTTTTGGATTAGTTTCATTTTTTATATATTCTCTGAATAATTCACGTAAATTACATAGCATCAATCTCTTATGCATCTTCACTTTTTCTCCATTTTCATTAATAGTAAATTTATAATCCTTCATTCCCGGACACATTTGGCTATAATCATCACTCTCGTAAAATTCTCTTACAATACTCAGAACATGCAGTAATATACCATATTCTTTTTGCAAACTCTGACTTTTTCTCACCATATTTGTAGAAGTTTCAAAGAATTCTGCTGTTTTTTCAATTGAAAATGGATATAAAGATATAATTTGTAATTTGATCTTGCGATCAGTTGTAGAAATAAATTTGTCTTTAAGCTCTTGCATGACATTTTCATACCAAAAATTATAAAAAAAGAAAGAAATGAGTAAAAATTTTAGTTAAGTTAGTAAATTAAGTATTAAATTTTATTTTATTCTCAAAAAAATCTGTTGTTTCATTATGTTTTGTACATATAAATAACAATAGCTACATGTTTTTAATGTATAATAAACTTTTTGCCTTTTTAAATCATCATCCCAATGACCCTTTTTGGATGGGCCAGCAACAGCGTCTTCCTGGATAGAAGTCCTGTAGGCAGATTCTATACTACTACTAACTTTTCCTGATGTTGCCTGAAATTTTGAAGTGGCCTTTTTTGTTTTTGCTGTGACGTTAATCCAGCTGTAAAGAATTACATAAAATTACAATTGAGATACAAATATTATTAAATTATATAGTATGTATATGTAATGTATGTTAGTTGTCTAACTGAGACTTGGTTTATTAATTAGATAAAAATTAAATATATGTTTATTGAAAGATTTCATTAATTATATAAAAAATAAATATAGGGTTATTTAAAGATATTTACCTGTTTTTATGGGGCTCTCATCTAAATATGGTAATATTTTATTGCTATGTATATCCTTATTATGTTGTGGATCTTCCAAAAAAATTTCCTCAACAGGTGGAGCTGTAGAAATATTTGTAGATGAGCTACTACTGCACTCAAAGGATTCTTCATTTGCTGGTAAAGGACACAGTTCTTGTAGCGGTACAGCCTCTTCTGCTGGTGCTGGTACAGATTCCAGTATTCCAGGTTGACTTCTTATTAAGGTGTAGCAATTGCTACACAATAGCTGATCCTTTTGAAGAACTCCATAACTTACAGAATCCATAAATTCCGTAACTTTTTTAATATTATTGAAAAATTTTTTTTTGTTTTTTTTAAAAGATCACAACAATATAATTTCTTGTTTTTTGGCATTTTTTAAAGTTATTTAGGTAGATATTTAGGTACACCTGTATCTTCAATATATAGTTATTAAAATCTGAAAATAGAAAAATAAAAAATGAAGAAAGCCAGCATTAATAAAATTAAGTTTTAAGCTATATAATGGCCTATAAGCTAACTTTTTATTGCTGATTATGGTAGATCTTTGATCAGGCAACATTTTTTCTTCAATAAATTTTTTTTTAAAATTGATCCCTTCTATGTTAAATCCTGAAATTTTTTTGTTTTTACAAAATTAAGTGTTTTTTTTATTAAATTATCCAAATGAAAGTATCATTTTTGGAAACTAGAGCTCATTCTGCTTCCATCCATATAAAATTTATAAACTACGACAACTAGAAGCCGAGATATAGGGATTTAAAAGATTCTTAGGTCACGATTTGGCCAAAATTTGACCTGACCCTAAATTTTTACCAATTTGACTGATTTTCAAAAGAATTTGGGAATTTATTTTTTTCATTAAAAAATGCCCCCAGACCAGGTTTTATGCAAATTGAAGACATGACTGTGTTGTTTATCTGTCTATTTAACCTGGATTTACCCATTGCTAATAACCAGTCATCTATAATAATAATAAAAGGATGTCTGTCTATCTGTCTGTCTGTCTGTCTGTCTGGTTCCAGCCATAACTCCAAAATGGAAGCAGTTGTTACAAACATGAAACTTCAAACACATATTGATTAGGTCCCCAGGTTGTGCACCTGGGTTTTAATAAATTAAATAATTAAAATTACTGGGCTTGAATGCCTCAGCACCGCAATTAAACTATAGAAAAGAATGCAGTCATGAAAATCTTTAGCTTCACATTGCTACCCGTAATAATAATCTATCAGGTCATCCCATAAATAATGTCGTTTTTTATGATAGATTAAGTTTAAACTAGTCCTACTCAGTTTAAGTATAAATTTTCCGAAGGTTATATCTAAGAGATCATCTATCATGTTTCGCTACATACTTTACAGACTTTGACCAGTGAAGACGTTTGTTTTGCTTCATACTTTACAGACCTTGACCAGTGAAGATGTGTGTTTTGCTTTATGTGAACCCCTCATAAACATGGCAGTATCAGAAGAGGGTCATTCCATGTCAAGTCAGCCACCTAAAACACTCACCCCTTTCAATTTTGCTCATACTTGGCACAATAGCAGATATACATGCCAAACTTAAATTCCCAAATTATTAGAGCTGACTGACCTTTGGTTACTGAGATACAAGGTCACAAAGTTGTGACATTTTGACCTTTTTTGCGTTAAATGACTATTTTCAAAACGGTGTAACTAAAAAACTATTAAAGCTAGAGCATTGATTTTGGTCTCATTTTAAAGCTCTTTAGTAGCCCCTTGTTTATTGTCTCTTGTTAAATATCTCTACTGTGAAAAATAAAAAAATCCCTTCAAAAGTTGACCTTTGACCTTGAATAAAAAAAAAATACCTTCTCTAAAAAATTCAATTTTTTTACATTAATACCTTGAGTCATGTACAACAAAATCCCAAGAAGCTGTAAGTGGCTGATAACTAGTTCAATGTATAAAAAATAATGAATTCAAGCAACATTTTGAAAAAAGTCATTTTATACAAAAATTGTCAAAAAGTCATGACTTTGTGACCTTGTATGTCAGTAACCATTTTTGTCTAAGGTCAGCTCAATCTCTTACAAATACAACCCATATCTACATACTATCTGCAGCCTTCTACAAACAAGCAAATGCTTATTTTTAAATATTTGTTCTTTACCCACCTCACCTGTATGTTGTGCATGTATGTGATGGTTTTCAGTAGTTGACAAGATTCTTGTGGGCCACCCAATTTATTGTGATTTCTAGAAGAGAAAACAATTTTTAATGTATACCTAGATAGCTACCTAATTAACAAATACAAGTAACATATTAAAATGTACATACAATATGTATAGGTATAGTGCTCATTGATTTCCATTTATCACAACTTAAAATGTATGCAGTGTATATATAGTTACATGACCATTTTAATTTTGAATTCTTACCTTTCTGTGCTGTAGATCTGCCAAAGCTTTGGATGCCTTCAAAGTAACTTCTTTGCAAATCCTGTATGTTCGTCCATTAGTAGTAGATGCCTCAACTTGTGTTAGAATATCTGAATATGGTAAGATTAATTCATCTGGTCGACCAGGATACACAAATGATGGGTTTGGGCCATGAGGATGAAGGAATGTGACTTTTACTTCTCTATTCTCTGGTATCTTTTCCAGCACATATGCCACCCACCAATGGCCATCATATGCAGCAGTAACAAAACCATGTATTTTCTCCTCAGTCACAACTTCTTCCTTTTCAGTAACTTTCTCAATATTTGAATAATCTGATAATGAATAATGTTTAACCTTAAGAGAAGTCAATGAAACTGGCTGTAAATGGTGTAATTTCTGTGTACCAGCAATAGTCCTTGCAGTTGAGTGTCTTTCTTGGAGAAGTTGGCTTTCCTCTTCATGCTCTTTATTGGTTGAAAAATGACATTTTATATTTACAATATTTTCACTTGCAAATGTATATAACTGTTCTGCAGTAAGGATCTGTTCATCATAAGGTCGTTGTAGACTAGCTTTTGCAGCTAATCTCTTAACTGTGCCTCCAACACCATCACAGGGTCCCTTTCCATGACTTGTTGCAAAAAAATTCCATTCTGCCTCAATTCCAAAATCATCTCTGTGATGGCAAAGATTCAAAAAGTTTTTGCAGTTCTTATACTGTCCTGCACACCCATCTGAAAAGTAAATTATTTTGTGGATGGAACCGATGGATGAGATATTATCTTTTAGGAATTTTATCAGATGCTTTTGAAACAAATGTACAGCAACTGTGTTATGGATGTTACACTCTGAAATAATAACAAAGCTAAGGTGAGCAATCTCATCTTCCTTTTTATAGTAAATAACAAATGGATGTAGAGTAGCCATCTCATTGTTCCAGTGAAAGCTCTGAACCTCATCTTGAAGAATAAAGGAATAATTTTCAGCAAAATCACACACAGCAAGGACCTCACCATCTTTCAAAGACATTTTTGTTTCACGGTAATAAGTTGCTTGCATCTTTGTCTTGAAGTCATGTATCTGGTATTCTTTCAGTTGGTTACAGAATTGGTCAATATATTCATCTGTATTCAGTTCTACTGATTCAAGATTTGACCGATCTGTATTGGTCCACTTTTTAAAATTTATGATATCAATGAAGTTGTTTGTAAATATGTCCAGTAGTCTGTTTTTTAAATCTGATGGATCTCCACATTGTTCACATTGTCTGAGGCAGCATTTCTGTGAGGCAGGATTGCATTCCATAAAGGCAACACAATGACGTACATTCTTAATAGGTGTGTCATCATTTGCAGTTAGTTTTTCTAATTCAGCTCCTACAAACATAAGTTTGGCATTCTGATGAATTGTACAGACACATACTGAGTGAGTTCCTGTTGCTCCAGCAATAACACACTGCTTTGGACGCAATTCTGCAAATTTACTGAATCCCACCTTAACCAAAGGATTTCTTTCTTTGAAAATATGATAGGCTTCTTTTAAATTGCAAAGTAAAAGATGCTTTTGCAAATGTATCCTTCCTCTTTCATTGTCAATGATACTACAATAGTCTTTCTTTCCTGGCATTGTTCTACTGATGTCTTCTGAAAGATAAAATGCTTTAATAGCGTCAACAGTATCCTGTTTAATTCTTTTCCCACCCTTTGGATTTGGGTCTGAAAGGACACCTTTTTCTTCAACTATTTTTTTAGCAATAGATGCTGTATGCCTTGTTGTGTTAAATTCTGAAGCAATTTTCCTAATGCTCCAACTTTTGGGCAATACAGTGAGGATTTTTATTTTATCACTTCTTTTAGTATTTTCATTTTTGAATTTTTCCTTGAGTTGATTTATTATTTCTAAACAGTCTACATCTCCAGATGGCTCCTTAAATTGTGAGTCAGAAATCTCTTTTCCTGCAACTGTTTCCATTCTCTTCTTAACTGTCTCTGTCACCTTGCTTAGTTTTTTAGCTCCATATGACTTTTGCTCTACAAGCTTTCTCTTTTTTATGGGTGATTCACCAATTGAAACAAAAGAAGCATTCAAAGTACACATCTCATGGTTTTGCTCTGAAGTTGATGCATCACTATTGTCAACATTTTCAATTTTCTCAAGATCTTCAGGTGGTTCACTACTACAAGAAGAATCATCATTTATGTCTGAATTCAAAGTGCCTATTCCTTTCTCAGGCAAGGACTCAAGATGTTCTCTACACTGCTTACAAAGTCTGTGATGTAGTGTTAAGTGCAGATCGGGAAACTTATTTACAAGTTCCTGTGGTACAATTCTCAAACTCTTCTTTCGACACTGACCTTTGTGACGCAGCAAAGGATCAGCACACTTCTGTTTCAGTTTTAAATGTTCCATGTTTGTACTCTGAAATCACAAAAGCACAAAGAAAATCCTGAAAAGAAAACAATGAACAATTAATGAATTATTAAATAAATTTTTATACATGTATTTAGTAAAAATAAATTAACTTTAACTTGAAGTCAGGAGTCAACTCTGTAAAGTTGACAGTACTTATATACTAGTTGGGCCTTTGGATCAGCGCTACTCCAGTAGATTTGGGGCTGTCGAGGGGTTTAACCCTGGTTGTCTTTTAAAAGACTTCTTTTGGCACAGGTCACAAAAAGGTTTTTGAACTAATAATGTTAAGTTGAACTAAGTCTTCACTGACACTATATCAGAACAGAACTTTTAAATAAATGAACTGACAAAAAAAATCTAAAATTGAAGAATGATGCCAACTTCATTTATTTTTTATACATTGAACTAGTTATCAGCCACTTACAGCTTCTTGGGATTTTGTTGTACATGACTCAAGGTATTAATGTAAAAAAATTGAATTTTTTAGGAGAAGGTTTTTTTTTTTATTCAAGGTCAAAGGTCAACTTTTGAAGGGATTTTTTTATTTTTCACAGTAGAGATATTTAACAAGAGACAATAAACAAGGGGCTACTAAAGAGCTTTAAAATGAGACCAAAATAAATGCTCTAGCTTTAATAGTTTTTTTAGTTACACCATTTTGAAAATAGTCATTTAACGCAAAAAAGGTCAAAATGTCACAACTTTGTGACCTTGTATCTCAGTAACCAAAGGTCAGTCAGCTCTAATAATTTGGGAATTTAGGTTTGGCATGTATATCTGCTATTGTGCCAAGTATGAGCAAAATTGAAAGGGGTGAGTGCAAAAAGTGCCATTTTGTGGCTGAGTTGACATGGAATGACCCAAGAGCATATCAGACATATAAAGCTTTACAAGTTCAAAAAAGGGAATAGTGCTACTGAAGCAGCGCGAAACATTCAGGACATTTATGGCAATGATATTCTGCATGTGAGGAAATGTCAAAGATGGTTTCAAAAGTTTAGGAATGGTGACTGCTGTTTGACAGATGCAGCACGCTCTGGATGCCCTGCTGAGTTTGATGATTACCTGCTGTTAGCCGCACTTAAAGAAGACTGTTCAACAACTGTCGAAGAATTGGCCCAGAAACTCAATTCATCCCCATCCACCATCCATCGACATTTGCAACAACTCAGGAAAGTGCTTAAGTTAGGAAACTGGGTGCCACATGAATTGTCGGTTGACAGTCTGAGGGTGTGGGTAAACCATTAGCACAGCTCTTCATTCCTGTGAACTCCAAGATCCATTTTTGCACCATTTAGTGACTTGTGATGAAAAGTGGATACTGCAGCAGAATGTTAAGCACCATCAACAGTGGGTTTGTGCCGGAGAACCAGCGACACCACAGCCAAAACCAAATCTTCACCCTCGGAAGGTGTTGCTTAGTGTTTGGTGGGATAAAGGTGGTGTAATACACTTTGAAACCTTACCACACAACCAAACAATCACGGCTCAAGTCTACTGTCAACAACTGGATTGATTGAACACTGCACTAAAAGAAAAGAGACCACCTTTGGTCAATTGGAAAGGAATCGTGTTCCACCACGACAACGCATGTCCTCATACCGCTCGGATCACTTCGGCAAAAATTGAGGAGCTTGGGTAGGAAAAACTTCCACATCCTCCATATTCTCCAGACCTTGCACCTTCAGATTATCATCTCTTCAGGAGTCTGCAAAACTATCTTGACGAGAAACAGTATACTTCTTTAGATGACCTACACACCAGTCTTTGTACTTTTTTTGCCTCAAAACTGCCTGAATTTTATAAACATGGCATTGAAAAGCTTGTAGGATGTTGGCAGAGTGTCATTGATTCTGATGGAAAATATATACTGTACTAGATGAAAAAGTTTCAGTTCAGTTTTTTTTTGTTCTTGAAATTCCGATCTAAAAAACGACATTACTTATGGGATGACCTGATATAATAATAAAAGGACGCAGTTACAAATGTGAAACTTACACACACACACACACACACACACACACACACACACACACACACACACACACACACACACACACATTAGGTCCAGAGGCTGTGCACCTGGGTGTTAATAAATTAAATAATTAATTTTAAAAAATTAAATGTCATCAAGATTATTACATCATTATATAATATATATATATATATATACAGGGTGGGCCGTAAGTTTCCATACATAGGAAAAATAAACATTTTTATTTATATAATATGCTCTACATGGTTGCCATTGTTTTGAAAACACATTTCAATATGTGTTCCCCACTGTTGATGAACACGCATTAGCACAGTTGACGTTATGCTTGTAATGGTGTTGGTGATACGTTCCTTTAGATGATTTATGTCTCGTATCTTTTCCTGATACACCATGGCCTTCAAGTGCCCCCAAAGATAGAAATCAAGGGGGGTGAGATCTGGGGATCTGGGAGGCCACTCCACAGGACCACGCCGACCAATCCAAGCATCCGGAAACTGCTGATCCAAATACCGACGCACGTGAAGACCATAATGAGGTGGAGCTCCATCTTGCTGGAAGTAAACTGGGAAGTTACCTTCCTCATTTAGCAGGGATGGGAAAATCTCTTCTTGCAACATGTTAAGATACCTTTCGGCATTAAGATTTCCACTGACAAAAATTGGTCCAATAATTCTGTCACCCCATATCCCGGCCCACACCATCACTTTACCGGCACCTTACATCTTCGTTGGACTCAGCCAGTTAGGGTTAGCATTACTCCAATAACGTATGTTTTGCCGATTAACCTCTCCATTGACGTAAAGATTTGCTTCATCAGTAAATAAGATCTTACAAACGCATATTCTTAGGGTATCTGAAACATAAAAACAAACGTTTAAATTTTCCTATGTATGGAAACTTACGGCCCACCCTGTATTATATATATATATATATATATATATATATATAATATATATATTGAAACCTATGGTAAAATTATTGAATACCTGGTTAGGTTCATTGAATGTCAGGTTAGGTCATCTGTATACCCTTGACAGTTGGTTAGGTTAAGTCATGATATTTTCATTTGCTTTAACGAAAATATCACTACTTAACCTAACCAATTGTTAAGGCGTACAATTAACCGAACCGGACATTCAATTAACCTAACCGGACATTCAATTAACTTACCTGGGCATTCAGTTGACCTACCTGGGCATTCAGTTGACCTACCTGGGCATTCAGTTGACCTAACTGGGCATTCAGTTGACCTAATGGCATATATATATATATTATATATATATATATATATATATATATATATATATATATATATATATATGTAAAAATGGACAATGAATAATCAATATTCATTTTTACATAAGAACCAAAATCGCTTAACGCGAGTTTGGATAATAATTTTACTTGTGGCTTCCTATTTTTGTTCGTGTCAAAACCCTACGATCTACCATACCTATGGTTTAGTCGTATCCATTTTCATTTGTTATAGAAGTTATTAATTAATTATGATTGTCTTGCATCTCACCCTCGACCCTAGATTATACATACACATTGCATATAAGAGGATTGGAACCCGTAGTTGTGCTTCTTAGTCCTTGATACCCATTCTGTCTTTAATTCGTTTCTTTTAGGTCCTCCCAAATAATGACTTACAGTTATACTGCACGTATGACATAATGTGAATAACTATGATGTCATAAAGTAACTTAATTCTCTTCACGTTTTCCATACCTTGAACACTGAATCACTTGTTTAGTATTTGGACATCTTCCGTATTGAATGTATGGTAAATTCCTTAATAATAATAATAATAATAATAATAATAAAAAGAAACTTCATTCTCTATACATCATTAGTTATGTTGTTTCCTACCTATTGTCTACTGATACCTATCAACCTATCAGTCCATATTTTACGTGTCTCTATATTACGCACACAACCTATTGGATTATGTACATGTAAAATACGTCCACATATATATTTTTTTTATTATTTTTTTTTTCAAGTGCGTTCAACCCTCACAAGGCATTCATTAGGCTTACAGTAGTTAAATGCTCAAATTCGCGAATCAGCAGAACCGAACGTTTCTAAGATAAACATCCCCTTTCGCTCTGATCCAAATTTATAACATGTTAAACATATTATAACATATTATGTATATAAATCTATATCATGTGTGCCATGTACTTTGTATTATATTTCTAACATCTTAATTGTCTATTAATATGAAACACTGTAAAAACAAAACAAAGCTATAGTAACTGTTTAATTGTAATTAACTGTAATACTTTAATTAATAATAACTTGTAATGTACTTCAAGGAAACTGTAATTAAATGTAATGATTTAATTTATAATGTAAGAATGTACTTTAATAGAACTGTAAGGGACAATCATAAGCGAATGGGAAGTAATCCATAATCGAAATCATAATTGTAATAAACCCAAACAAAAATGTACTCAGTCGTGTACTTCAATTGTACTTGTGTACGACTATGAAATGATATCATGATGTGATATCGCCTTCAGAAATGAAGATTGGCAAAAAAAAAATAAGATTAGTTTTTATTTTTATTTATTTTTTTAAAAAAAATCTTTATTGGAATCTTTCAAACATCTGATCATGTTTAAAAGGGGGGAAACTTAATCTCCAACTGCCGTTCCCCAACATTCAGGCTTATATATTATACATGTATTTTAGGGTGGTCCACTCTTATAGGGGTTGAATTTTTTTTTGTGATTTGTTTTTATTGCTGGGTTGTAACTTATGAGGATGGATGAGAAAACACCTCTGGGAAAGTTTTATTTGAATCAGTTAATTTGTAGGGGTAGCACATGACACTTGAAGTTTTGGTATAATCTGAAAATCACAGCAAAGTTAATCTTGGTGACAGTACATGACTATTAGGGTAACTAACAATTCCGAAATGAATTGACTAACAATTCCCTCTGCACCTCATTTGATCTTTGTTTTCTCGCCCAGTTGCCAGGCTGACTTCAGTGGTTGAGGAAACTGCTTCCTGTAGTTAGCAACAACTTGCAGGAGATACTGCAGTTGTTCCTCATTCCTGGTGTGGCAGCCGTTGTATTCATTAATGAGAGCAACCCCCCTCTCTGCATGATCGTTCACGACAGAGAGGTTTGCCACTGATTTCTTCGCTATTTGGTAATCAGGATCACTGTCCCAATCCTGCACCTCCTTCCTCAGGTATCCCACACCTGACCCCAGAGACAACAGCAGTCTTTTTGAGTTTGCTGTTGCTAGTGACTCGATTGAAGCCCCCTCAGCAACACCTTTCCTTCTCTTCTGGCAATCAGGCTTTCCTTCAACTTCCTCCATTGCTTCACCATTGCTGTTTTAGTCTCTTCAGACACCTCAGGATCGAAAATCGCGAGGCCCACCATCTCCTCCGAAAGATACCAAAGATGACCGCTGAGTTTTTTTAATGCCACTTCCAAAATTTTGGGGTCATGGTATTCCCGAAGACTGCAGAAGACTGAGGTCGCTGCGAGGCGCAGCAGCAGCTATTGGCGCTGTCATCCATGCCTGCAGGTAGATGGAAACAGCAAAGACACTGACATCCTTAAGACACTTTTGCTCTCGTGGAGTGAGGGCTGGGATTTGTCCCCTGAACAGCCACATCTTCAATGAATAGATCACCTTAGATAACCATCTGGCTTGGTGCATGGGGCCAGGTCGCTTGAAGGTGTAGTTGTCAATGCTCCCCCCAAGAAAATGATGGACAGATCGAGGAATTCTGATAGTCATCTCGAAAGGATTTTGAGGAGTGTTTTTCCTCAGCAAAGCGGAGAATCCAATCTCTAATGGGGGCCCAAGAGTCGATGCACCTCTTCATCATCCCATCCGGTGCCGTATGTTCCTGTGTCGATGAAGGTCCATTTGCTCTGAAACCTGCTGAACAATGGAACATCAGGTCCACTCGTTGGGCCATAGCAAGCAGTGAAAACTCCACCGATCATCACTTCCATGATGTGGTGACGGCAGGCAAAATGGAGAAGGTCTTTCTTCAACTTCTGCTCCAACAACACACACGCTCCATTCAAATGACCAGCATTGGAGGCAGTGGTGTCGAAACACATCCCCACGACAGATTCTTCGAGGCCCCAATCAGTCAATAATTCAAAAACTGCGCTGGCTTGGTGTTCTCCTGATCCAGTTCGTATTTTGGGGACTCCAAGGAGCTGAGATTGACCCGAAAAGGAGGAAATGAGCACAGGCAGCCGATCCACATGCGCATGGTCTCTGGTGTTGAGGAGGTCTGGAATAAGTTTTCCATCCCAGTGGATGATTGCAGGACCGGACTGAAAGGAAGCTTTTAGGCTACTGCAGATCATGATCCGATGTCGTTCTCTCTACCGTTTGATGGAGGTCCGGGTGATGTTAAAATTCATTGGGCTGTGGCCAAGGCTCAATGCAGTCTCTGCTATTATGTAGGTTGCCATCCTGTCCGTAGTGTGTGTCCGATCTAGGGCAGCAGCTAGATTTGATGTTATCACATTCTTGACTCTTTTCACCTGTTTTGGAGGTCGCTTTCCACCTTTTGCCCATTCATCTTCGGTGGAGGATGACTCGTCAGTGACTGAGGATTCTGTTGAGGACACCAATACTGCTGTACCTGACGTTGATGCACCTTCATTGACTGCCTGCAATACAATCGAAGAAAATGGACAATTAGTGTTAACGAACAACCTAATCATTGCAATCAAATGAAAGTAGGAATTTGAAGAACAATCTCACCTTTCTCTTTCGCATCTCCTCCATCTTCCTGTGGGCAGCTTGTTTTTCTTTTTCTGCTGTTTTTCTGTCTACTCCCACCATGCATCCCCGTCTTCCAGGCTCTTGCTGGGCCAGCAAGAAGGCCTTGTCTTCTGGGTTTTTGATTAGAGACAAGGCATCAGCATGTGCCATATCAAATAGGTTCCGAAGTGTCTCCTTGAATCCCTCTTCATTGTACACCTAAATATAAATAATAAATAATAAATATATATAATATATATATGATAAATGTATTGACTATTGTACAGTATAATATGTCATACTCTCGAGAAACTATTTTATTTATCATTGATCATCCAACTC
The DNA here is from genome assembly GCA_023014485.1 of Bathynomus jamesi. NCBI lineage: Eukaryota > Metazoa > Arthropoda > Malacostraca > Isopoda > Cirolanidae > Bathynomus > Bathynomus jamesi. The sequence continues at coordinate 125,466 of JAJOZX010004441.1, read as the reverse complement.
ACCTGCTTCTGGCTCCTCCTCATTCGTCCTTTTTTTATTTTGATCCAATCTTGGTGAAGGTCCAAGATCTTTTGGATTCCTTTGTATTTTTCCCTTGTCGGGATTTGAACTTTGTTCCAAAATATTTCAAGTTGACCCCCACACTACTTGAGCACTTTCCTTCAATTCCTTCTTGAGATTAGTGTGGTGATGAAGGAAGCATGACAATACTTCTCCACGTGATGGTAATTTGCTTCCAAGAAGCTTGTCCTTCACTTTATCTCCTTCAAGAGATAAAAGCAAGAGCTTCGAACTTGAGTCATCATATATCCAACCACTAAACACAACCAATGAACACTACACCAATAATCTGTCAAGGAAAAGATGTATTACTGGAACATAATATACAAGTAAATCTACTAGGTAGTGCAAAAGTGCAAAAATGAAGTACTGTGTGCTACCCCTAAAAAGTGATTGATTTGGGAAAAAATTGGCCAGAGGTGTTTTCTCATTCATCCTCACAAGTTACCGCCCGGCAATAACAAAAAATCAAAACTTCAATTTTATGGACCACCCTAATGTATTTGTAAAAAGGAGGACACTTCATTACGGCTCTGCTTTGATCACTGCTAAGAGACTTCCCTTGTTAGCAGCCTCGCTGCGGGGAGGGGGCAGAGGCCCCTTGCCTCCTTAATATTTTTAGATTCTGGCCTGAGCTATGGTCGAAAGAGGTCGAACCTCTACCCACCCCTGTAAAATTCAGACCACTACCTGTAAATTTTTAAGAAGAAAATTACAGTAAGCGAAACTTTTTTATTTCCCCCCTCGAGTTGGGCTATCTTCAGAGGAATTTAGTCAAGAAAGTAGAAGTATCCGAGTATTATTGAAAGAAAAGAATTAACAGAGTGTCGACCCCATAAAGCGAGAGAAAAGAATTAGAAAGTTATAGAAGAAAAGTATATAGAAGAAATATCCGTTGCTTGCCTCCGTAACTAGAACCCCCGTCGATCTGAACCAACCCAGGGCCATAGACGGAGGGGTTAACAATTGGCGACCCTTAACCAGGATTAGAAGAATATTTTAAGATTATTTAAGAAGAGGATTCTAACAGCTGGCGACCCTGCATCAGGATAAAAAGAAGATTTTAAGAAGATTATTTTAAGAAGAGGCCACTCTTTGGCCAACATAGAAATTACCCTGCATCAGGATGAGAAGATTATTTTAAGAAGATGATGACTTTAAGAAGAGGCCACTCTTTGGCCAAGATAGAAATTACCCTGCATCAGGATAAAACCAGTTGACCGGCGTGTCACGACTTCTAGTTCGTAACATCCACCCTTGAAACGGTGTGTCACGACTCCAAGTTCTCCACGCCTAGTTTTCATCCAAGAAGAAGTAGCCAGCAAGACGTCTTCAGGACACGTCTCTGAGGATTTTGCCAGTAGAACTTTTGAAAAGTACATTTTGTTTTTTTAAGTAATTTATAAACACTTGAAAAGTCAGTATTATTAACAGTTAATAATGAGTATTAAGTCAGAATTTACAAGAAACACAGTGAACACTTCAGACACTAGTGATACATTTTTCTTAGTGTAACAGAGAGTTAATTGTAACAGAGAGTTAATTGTAACAGAGAGTTAATTGTAACAGAGAGTTAATTGTAACAGAGAGTTAATTGTAACAGAGAGTTAATTGTAACAGAGTTATTTTCACTATAGAATAATCTTATTTATGTACCAAACATAATAGTACCGTACCTTCACGTACGTTCGAGTGAAATGTTGTTTACATTTTTTATTTTTTATTACAATTTTTTTCAATTTATTGAATTGAATTGACTTGCAAATTAAGAGAGTGTGTTTATAGAGTTTATAGATTTAGAGAGATATTTGAAGTCAGTTTTGAAGTCAGTTTTAGTTGCAAAGAAGTTGCACGTCAGTTTTAGTTGCAAAGAAGTTGCAAGTCAGTTTTAGTTGCAAAGAAGTTGCAAGTCAGTTTTAGTTGCAAATAAGTTGCAAGTCAGTTTTAGTTGCAAAGAAGTTGCAAGTCAGTTTTGAAGTCAGTTTTAGTTGCAAAGAAGTTGCAAGTCGGTTTTGAAATCAGTTTTAGTTGCAAAGAAGTTGCAAGTCAGTTTTAGTTGCACAAGTTGCAAGTCAGTTTTGAAGTCAGTTTTAGTTGCAAAGAAGTTGCAAGTCAGTTTTAGTTGCAAATAAGTTGCAAGTCAGTTTTTGTTGCAAATAAGTTGCAAATCAGTTTTCAGTTGGTTGCATCCAAAAGGGATAACCAAACCCCAGAGATTTATAAAGATACTCGAAGTAGTTTCGAGTCAGTTTTATTTGCAAATAAGTTGCAAATCAGTTTTCAGTTGGTTGCATCCAAAAGGGATAACCAAACCGCAGAGATTTATAAAGATACTCGAAGTAGTTTCGAGTCAGTTTTATTTGCAAATAAGTTGCAAATCAGTTTTCAGTTGGTTGCATCCAAAAGGGATAACCAAACCCCAGAGATTTATAAAGATACTTGACAAGCGTTCAAGCTAGACAGTTAAGTTTCAAGAATACTTGATAAGAGTTCAAGTTACAGTTCAGAATACTTGACAAGCGTTCAAGTCAGATAGTTTCAGAATACTTGATAAGAGGTCAAGTCAGAAGGTTGCGTCTTCAGGACACGTCTCTGAGGATTTTGCCAGTAGAACTTTTGAAAAGTACATTTTGTTTTTTTAAGTAATTTATAAACACTTGAAAAGTCAGTATTATTAACAGTTAATAATGAGTATTAAGTCAGAATTTACAAGAAACACAGTGAACACTTCAGACACTAGTGATACATTTTTCTTAGTGTAACAGAGAGTTAATTGTAACAGAGAGTTAATTGTAACAGAGAGTTAATTGTAACAGAGTTATTTTCACTATAGAATAATCTTATTTATGTACCAAACATAATAGTACCGTACCTTCACGTACGTTCGAGTGAAATGTTGTTTACATTTTTTATTTTTTATTACAATTTTTTTCAATTTATTGAATTGAATTGACTTGCAAATTAAGAGAGTGTGTTTATAGAGTTTATAGATTTAGAGAGATATTTGAAGTCAGTTTTGAAGTCAGTTTTAGTTGCAAAGAAGTTGCAAGTCAGTTTTAGTTGCAAAGAAGTTGCAAGTCAGTTTTAGTTGCAAAGAAGTTGCAAGTCAGTTTTAGTTGCAAATAAGTTGCAAGTCAGTTTAGTTGCAAAGAAGTTGCAAGTCAGTTTTGAAGTCAGTTTTAGTTGCAAAGAAGTTGCAAGTCGGTTTTGAAATCAGTTTTAGTTGCAAAGAAGTTGCAAGTCAGTTTTAGTTGCACAAGTTGCAAGTCAGTTTTGAAGTCAGTTTTAGTTGCAAAGAAGTTGCAAGTCAGTTTTAGTTGCAAATAAGTTGCAAGTCAGTTTTTGTTGCAAATAAGTTGCAAATCAGTTTTCAGTTGGTTGCATCCAAAAGGGATAACCAAACCCCAGAGATTTATAAAGATACTCGAAGTAGTTTCGAGTCAGTTTTATTTGCAAATAAGTTGCAAATCAGTTTTCAGTTGGTTGCATCCAAAAGGGATAACCAAACCGCAGAGATTTATAAAGATACTCGAAGTAGTTTCGAGTCAGTTTTATTTGCAAATAAGTTGCAAATCAGTTTTCAGTTGGTTGCATCCAAAAGGGATAACCAAACCCCAGAGATTTATAAAGATACTTGACAAGCGTTCAAGCTAGACAGTTAAGTTTCAAGAATACTTGATAAGAGTTCAAGTTACAGTTCAGAATACTTGACAAGCGTTCAAGTCAGATAGTTTCAGAATACTTGATAAGAGGTCAAGTCAGAAGGTTGCGCCGAAAGGGACAACCGCCCTAGAGATTTATAGAAATACTTGATAAGAGGTCAAGTCAGAAGGTTGCGCCAAAAGGGACAACCGCCCCAGAGATTTATAGAAATACTTGATAAGAGGTCAAGTCAGAAGGTTGCGCCAAAAGGGACAACCGCCCCAGAGATTTATAGAAATACTTGATAAGAGGTCAAGTCAGAAGGTTGCGCCAAAAGGGACAACCACCCCAGAGATTTATAGAAATACTTGATAAGAGGTCAAGTCAGAAGGTTGCGCCAAAAGGGACAACCGCCCCCAGAGATTTATAGAAATACTTGACAAGAGGTCAAGTCAGAAGGTTGTGCCAAGATGGACAACCGCCCCCAGAGATTTATAGAAATACTTGACAAGAGGTCAAGTCAGAAGGTTGCGCCAAGAGGGACAACCGCCCCAGAGATTACAGAAGTCAGTTTTGAAGAAGTCAGTTTTGAAGAAGTCAGTTTTGAAGAAGTCAGTTTTGAGGAAGTCAGTTTTGAGGAAGTCAGTTTTGAGGAAGTCAGTTTTGAGGAAGTCAGTTTTGAGGAAGTCAGTTTTGAGGAAGTCAGTTTTGAGGAAGTCAGTTTTGAGGAAGTCAGTTTTGAGGAAGTCAGTTTTGAGGAAGTCAGTTTTGAGGAAGTCAGTTTTGAGGAAGTCAGTTTTGAGGAAGTCAGTTTTGAGGAAGTCAGTTTTGAGGAAGTCAGTTTTGAGGAAGTCAGTTTTGAGGAAGTCAGTTTTGAGGAAGTCAGTTTTGAGGAAGTCAGTTTTGAGGAAGTCAGTTTTGAGGAAGTCAGTTTTGAGGAAGTCAGTTTTGAGGAAGTCAGTTTTGAGGAAGTCAGTTTTGAGGAAGTCAGTTTTGAGGAAGTCAGTTTTGAGGAAGTCAGTTTTGAGGAAGTCAGTTTTGAGGAAGTCAGTTTTGAGGAAGTCAGTTTTGAGGAAGTCAGTTTTGAGGAAGTCAGTTTTGAGGAAGTCAGTTTTGAGGAAGTCAGTTTTGAGGAAGCCAGTTTTGAGGAAGCCAGTTTTGAGGAAGCCAGTTTTGAGGAAGCCAGTTTTGAGGAAGCCAGTTTTGAGGAAGCCAGTTTTGAGGAAGCCAGTTTTGAGGAAGTCAGTTTTGAGGAAGTCCCAAGTCATTTCAATGCAGTCAATTGAATTCAACTTTTTCTTTGTAAGTTAAGAGAATTGAATTTAAGAAAATGTAATTTAAGAATTTAATTCAACCTTTTTTTTGTGTTGTAAAGAGAATTTAATTCAACCTGAATTGACTGGGTTGCGTCTTTAGTTAACCTTTCTTTGTTTTGTTGTAAGAAGGAAATGGACTGATTTGTCTTTTCTTTTTCATGCCATTGTTGTATATAAAAATATATAGGTAAAATGACATATTTTATTGTTGGCAACCAAAACCGTTTTTACAAATGTTGGTAACGAGTTTTATAATTATTGCGATTATATGATGACAGAAATAGTGTAATAATTAATCGATCATGTACCTAATTTATCTTGCTCTGTATGGTCGGGAAATTTACCCGTAGGACCACACATACCCTAAATTTCAGTTGTGTTTATTCTTTTTTGTCATTTAATTTTAATAAAACTTCTACACAATAAAACATGTATTTATCATATGCAAACAAGTTTTCAGACTAAAATATCAAATAATTCAGTCTATCAACATTTAACGAGAGAGTATAATTTTTCTACTTAACATGCAAAAATTATTAAACCTTTTTAATATTTTTTTTAGTATATAAAAATAATTTTTAATGTAAAATTTACCTGAAATTATTAAAAGAAAAGATTGTTCGAAATGCTTTCCTTCCATTTCAATAACACTTTATTCTTGGCCGAAACTCATCTAAGGTTCGATTTACTTTTATTTTTAAGAATATTATAAAATTATGTTTAGCTCATTAAAATGCATAAATTGGTTTTTATTGTTAATTTGTATTCTTAATTTTCTTAATTCAATTATCGTACCGATACTTCTGGTTAATGTTAATGGTTATATAGTTCATATATAGCTAGGAATGTTACTAGTCGAATTTAATTCCATCTTCAAAAATTCAATTTTTAAACCGTGAGATTTACTTTCATCAATTGTAAGTCCTCTAAGTACATTTCTTTTTTACCTTAATACGTGTAACTGATTTAATTAAATACTTAAATACTACCTTGAACTTAAAGGATTTTAATAATAATAATAATAACAACAATAATAATTGACTCAAAAGATTTTATAACCCTAAACCCATCTTAAATTATTATACATTATTTTGAAACTTTGTTAATTCAAAAACCTTCCAAATCTCTACACACACACACGCATGTATGCACACTATATATACTATATATACAAACCTTATTCTAAAATCATTCGATATCACAAACTATTTCATAGCGTGTAGGTGCTAACTCTGCTATTTATATAGTCCTAAGCCTTTTTGCTTACTATATATAAATTTTTGCTCAGGCATTTATTCAGTTAATTTAAGAATCCTCTCCGCTAATCTATCCCTCAAATTTATAGGATACACACTTTGTATCTAATACACACATACACACTAGACCACAGGTCTATACATCATCCATTACGTAATTCGATTTTTACCTACAATAGTCAATAAAATTAGTTATAGACTGCACGATCAGGGTAACTTTGGAAAATAATTTATATTTTTCCCTTTTACCTACTATTCAGTATGTATGTAATTTTCCCCACAGAATTTTTTTTTTAAATTAACAATACCATTCTTTGCCTAACTTAATTGTTTGTCCAAATTAATGTATTAATCCTTTTATTCTGTCTGCATAAATTAAAGTATTAATCTTTGAATTTTTTATATTATATAATAACTCACTTGTTCTGTATAAAAATTTGTAATGTAAAGAAAAAATTCGTCATCTAACTTGAAGTAGTTAGGATGTTATTTTCTCATTTGTATTGTATTAATGGTACCCTATTAGATTATTGTATAAATATCATTTTTAAAAAGGGAGAGCAATGTAAAAATGGACAATGAATAATCAATATTCATTTTTACATAAGAACCAAAATCGCTTAACGCGAGTTTGGATAATAATTTTACTTGTGGCTTCCTATTTTTGTTCATGTCAAAACCCTACGATCTACCATACCTATGGTTTAGTCGTATCCATTTTCATTTGTTATAGAAGTTATTAATTAATTATGATTGTCTTGCATCTCACCCTCGACCCTAGATTATACATACACATTGCATATAAGAGGATTGGAACCCGTAGCTGTGCTTCTTAGTCCTTGATACCCATTCTGTCTTTAATTTGTTTCTTTTAGGTCCTCCCAAATAATGACTTACAGTGTTGTAAAGAGAATTTAATTCAACCTGAATTGACTGGGTTGCGTCTTTAGTTAACCTTTCTTTGTTTTGTTGTAAGAAGGAAATGGACTGATTTGTCTTTTCTTTTTCATGCCATTGTTGCATATAAAAATATATAGGTAAAATGACATATTTTATTGTTGGCAACCAAAACCGTTTTTACAAATGTTGGTAACGAGTTTTATAATTATTGCGATTATATGATGACAGAAATAGTGTAATAATTAATCGATCATGTACCTAATTTATCTTGCTCTGTATGGTCGGGAAATTTACCCGTAGGACCACACATACCCTAAATTTCAGTTGTGTTTATTCTTTTTTGTCATTTAATTTTAATAAAACTTCTACACAATAAAACATGTATTTATCATATGCAAACAAGTTTTCAGACTAAAATATCAAATAATTCAGTCTATCAACATTTAACGAGAGAGTATAATTTTTCTACTTAACATGCAAAAATTATTAAACCTTTTTAATATTTTTTTTAGTATATAAAAATAATTTTTAATGTAAAATTTACCTGAAATTATTAAAAGAAAAGATTGTTCGAAATGCTTTCCTTCCATTTCAATAACACTTTATTCTTGGCCGAAACTCATCTAAGGTTCGATTTACTTTTATTTTTAAGAATATTATAAAATTATGTTTAGTTCATTAAAATGCATAAATTGGTTTTTATTGTTAATTTGTATTCTTAATTTTCTTAATTCAATTATCGTACCGATACTTCTGGTTAATGTTAATGGTTATATAGTTCATATATAGCTAGGAATGTTACTAGTCGAATTTAATTCCATCTTCAAAAATTCAATTTTTAAACCGTGAGATTTACTTTCATCAATTGTAAGTCCTCTAAGTACATTTCTTTTTATTACCTTAATACGTGTAACTGATTTAATTAAATACTTAAATACTATTGAACTTAAAGGATTTTATGATAATAATAATAATAACAACAATAATAATTGACTCAAAAGATTTTATAACCCTAAACCCATCTTAAATTATATACATTATTTTGAAACTTTGTTAATTCAAAAACCTTCCAAATCTCTACACACACACACGCATGTATGCACACTATATATACTATATATACAAACCTTATTCTAAAATCATTCGATATCACAAACTTTCATAGCGTGTAGGTGCTAACTCTGCTATTTATATAGTCCTAAGCCTTTTTGCTTACTATATATAAATTTTTGCTCAGGCATTTATTCAGTTAATTTAAGAATCCTCTCCGCTAATCTATCCCTCAAATTTATAGGATACACACTTTGTATCTAATACACACATACACACTAGACCACAGGTCTATACATCATCCATTACGTAATTCGATTTTTACCTACAATAGTCAATAAAATTAGTTATAGACTGCACGATCAGGGTAACTTTGGAAAATAATTTATATTTTTCCCTTTTACCTACTATTCAGTATGTATGTAATTTTCCCCACAGAATTTTTTTTTTAAATTAACAATACCATTCTTTGCCTAACTTAATTGTTTGTCCAAATTAATGTATTAATCCTTTTATTCTGTCTGCATAAATTAAAGTATTAATCTTTGAATTTTTTATATTATATAATAACTCACTTGTTCTGTATAAAAATTTGTAATGTAAAGAAAAAATTCGTCATCTAACTTGAAGTAGTTAGGATGTTATTTTCTCATTTGTATTGTATTAATGGTACCCTATTAGATTATTGTATAAATATCATTTTTAAAAAGGGAGAGCAATGTAAAAATGGACAATGAATAATCAATATTCATTTTTACATAAGAACCAAAATCGCTTAACGCGAGTTTGGATAATAATTTTACTTGTGGCTTCCTATTTTTGTTCATGTCAAAACCCTACGATCTACCATACCTATGGTTTAGTCGTATCCATTTTCATTTGTTATAGAAGTTATTAATTAATTATGATTGTCTTGCATCTCACCCTCGACCCTAGATTATACATACACATTGCATATAAGAGGATTGGAACCCGTAGCTGTGCTTCTTAGTCCTTGATACCCATTCTGTCTTTAATTTGTTTCTTTTAGGTCCTCCCAAATAATGACTTACAGTTATACTGCACATATGACATAATGTGAATAACTATGATGTCATAAAGTAACTTAATTCTCTTCACATTTTCCATACCTTGAACACTGAATCACGTGTTTAGTATTTGGACATATTCCGTATTGAATGTATGGTAAATTCCTTAATAATAATAATAATAATAATAATAAAAAGAAAAAGAAACTTCATTCTCTATACATCATTAGTTATGTTGTTTCCTACCTATTGTCTACTGATACCTATCAACCTATCAGTCCATATTTTACGCGTCTCTATATTACGCGCACAACCTATTGGATTATGTACATGTAAAATACGTCCACATATATTTTTTTTTTATTATTTTTTTTTTCAAGTGTGTTCAACCCTCACAAGGCATTCATTAGGCTTACAGTAGTTAAATGCTCAAATTCGCGAATCAGCAGAACCGAATGTTTCTAAGATAAACATCCCCTTTCGCTCTGATCCAAATTTATAACATGTTAAACATATTATAACATATTATGTATATAAATCTATATCATGTGTGCCATGTACTTTGTATTATATTTCTAACATCTTAATTGTCTATTAATATGAAACACTGTAAAAACAAAACAAAGCTATAGTAACTGTTTAATTGTAATTAACTGTAATACTTTAATTAATAATAACTTGTAATGTACTTCAAGGAAACTGTAATTAAATGTAATGATTTAATTTATAATGTAAGAATGTACTTTAATAGAACTGTAAGGGACAATCATAAGCGAATGGGAAGTAATCCATAATCGAAATCATAATTGTAATAAACCCAAACAAAAATGTACTCAGTCGTGTACTTCAATTGTACTTGTGTACGACTATGAAATGATATCATGATATCGCCTTCAGAAATGAAGATTGGCAAAAAAAAAAAAAGATTATTTTTTATTTTTATTATTTTTTTTTTATAAAATCTTTATTGGAATCTTTCAAACATCTGATCATGTTTAAAAGGGGGGAAACTTAACCTCCAACTGCCATTCCCCAACATTCAGGCTTATATATTATACATGTATTTATAAAAAGGAGGACACTTCATTACGGCTCTCTGCTTTGGTCACTGCTAAGAGACTCCTCTTGTTAGCAGCCTCGGTGCGGGGAGGGGGCAGAGGCCCCTTGCCTCCTTAATATTTTTAGATTCCGGCCTGAGCTATGGTCGAAAGAGGTCGAACCTCTACCCACCCCTGTAAAATTCAGACCACTACCTGTAAATTTTTAAGAAGAAAATTACAGTAAGCGAAACTTTTTTATTTTCCCCCTCGAGTTGGGCTATCTTCAGAGGAATTTAGTCAAGAAAGTAGAAGTATCCGAGTATTATTGAAAGAAAAGAATTAACAGAGTGTTGACCCCATAAAGCGAGAGAAAAGAATTAGAAAGTTATAGAAGAAAAGTATATAGAAGAAATATCCGTTGCTTGCCTCCATAACTAGAACCCCCGTCGATCCGAACCAACCCAGGGCCATAGACGGAGGGGTTAACATATATATATATATATATATATATATATTATATATATATAATATATATAATGTTCAACATCCACCCCAGAAATGCTGGGTCACTCTGCTAGTCTGTAATATAGTATAAATACCATTATAGAATTGTTAATCACTATTAATACCATTATAGAATTGTTAATCACTGGAAACAAATAATTAATTTATTTTCTAATTAAACACAAAACATCAAAGTAATTTCTCTTTCCTTATTAACTATTGTTTGTTTGGGCTGTATTTCCAAACTGATGACCCCTAATTATTCATTTCAGTATAATTCATTAATTATAGTAAGCATACTTTCTTGGCCACATCAAATTGGTGATCCGTAGGCTACTATATATTTAATATAAATTGATGAAATCACACACACAAATATATATAGCTATATACTGTATATATATAGTGAATAAGAATTAGGTCATTGCTTCAAAGGTAAAGGTCACAAAGATAATAAGAGGGCATATAAGGCCAGAGAAAACTTTGTGGCTGTCAATGCCTCAAAAACTCAGTTCCTCCATCTGTCTACTTGTCACCATCTTCCACATGACTATCCCCTTACCTTCTACAACACACAACTCCTGTTGTTCTTAAGAACTGTGCTTCTGTGCTGACACCCTGCCTAGGCAAACTCTTTGGTCTTTGTCTTTTATCTGGTACTCTTCCTTCCTGCTGGAAGCTCATTTTCATTCAGCATGTCACAAAGAAGGGTGACTGCTTTGAACCCTCCAACTATCACCCAATTGCTTTGATTTCTTGCCTTTCCCAAGTTTTTTAATCTATCCTTAATAGGAAGATTCTTAAACACTTTTCTCCTCACAATCTTCTTTCAGATCATCAGTATGGGTTCTGCAAGGGAGGCCTGACTGGCCATCTTTTTGCATAGCTCTCTGACTCTTGGTCATCCTCCTTTTGGGATTTTGGTGAAACTTTTGCTATTGCACTAGCCATATCAAAAACTTTGTTTCAATTTCTAAACTGCCCTCCTTTGGTTTCCTTTCTGGCCAATCTATAGTTGAGGTTGTAGATGGCCACTGTTCTTCTCTTAAAGCTATTAACAGTGGTGTTCCTAAGTGTTCTGTCCTGTCACCCACTCTTTTCCTTTTATTTATTAATAATCTTTTAATTCACACTTCCTGTCCTATTCACTCTTATGTCAATGATCCCACTCTTCACTTCTCTACCCACTTCCCAAAGAATTCCTCACAGCAGTCACTTCATGATTTGCGTAAGATGGCTATGGGACACTTGAACTCTGATCTTTCTGCTATATCTGATTGGGGCAGATAAAACCTTGTGGCTTTCAATGCCTCAAAAACTTGGTTCTTCCATCTGTCTACTCCTCCCAATCTTCCACGCAACTATCCCCTTACCTTCAATAACACACAACTCAATCCTTCCTCTTCTCTTAACATTCTTGGCATTTCCTTTTCTTGTGACCATTCTTGTGATTCCTTCTTGTGTGTGAGGTGGCTTAACCCACACAGCCATACTTGACTGAGCGGAATCAAAGGTTTTTCATCTCGTCAATTACCTGCCTCTTGCTGATTGTCTTCAATCTCTCTCTCTCCACCGCAATGTTGCCTCACTCTCTTTACTGTTGCTATTATAAGGGTCAGTTCAATGGTGAAAAAAATGTGACCATCACCGATGTTTTTGAAAATTGGCACACTTATAGATCTCTGTGAGGAAAACAGAATGATGCTTGTTTCAACACTCTAGGTCATATGGTTCCGGAGATATGGCCCTTTGAATTTTGTAAAAAAAGATCAATTTCCAAGGTCATACCATATTTTCAACATGAAATATCTCGGCTCCTATTGCACTTAGAGACCATTTAAGCACTATTTTAAAGCAGATCTACAACTTCGTTTCTATTCATATTTTACCTCAGTGGTAAAAAAAAAAAGCTGATCTTATTTTTGATCTTTGACCTTGTGTAGGTCATTTGATGTCACAACCGATTTTTTTATCCTTTCACCCAATTTTGGGTACACATGTCTACCTTACCCTAAACCAAGATTTTTAGTGTTGATTAAGTTAGTATAGACGCTACAGCCATTTCAGTGGACCATACCCACCTCCATTTTGACTAAGTACCTTTTCCACCAAACTTTGGAGCACCTTATCTTTGGAACTGTTTGAGCTAGAGTGTTGAGAAAAATACCATTAGATTTTTCTTACTGAGATATATAATGTCTGCTAATTTAAAAAAAAAATCTGTAATTATCTAACCTAACCTAACCCAGTTACTTGGTTGAATAAGTATCTGGCCCTATTATAAAATTTTTTTTTTTTTGTATATTTCAGAGAATTATATAATGTAGGTAATTTAAATTACATAATTAATTTATATGGACATTCAAAAGTGTGAAGAACTTCTAACCTGCAATCCTGTTTAAAGGTAAAGCTATGTACGTATATAAGTACCTTATACTAGGCTATAGGTACTACCCTATAGAATAAGTTCAGTTTTAAGAGTGAGATGAGTTTTAATAGAATTGCTTAACTTTGTGTATTTATTCATTTTGTACAAGAGTATGTACCCATGTGAAAATAAGCTTATTTAAACCTTGGAGCAAGGATTTTTTTGGTATCTCTATTTATTCCAATCTTTAAGTCAAACTGCACATTTTTTCTTGTTGTAGACCTCTGGAACAAGATCAGTAGGTCCCAAATTTTATTTGTGCCATCTAAGCCAAAATAGCTTTTAACAGGGTTGGATACAATGAATAATTATAATTGTATTTTTAATTAATTGATCCTAATTTCCATTAATTGTAATTGATTCAAAATAAAATAAAGGTAATTTTAATTGAATTTTGAGCAATAACTGATGTAATTGATCAATTAATGTCAATTGTTAAAAATTATACCCCTAGATCTGGCAGTCATACATCATCCAATGAAAATAAACCTTTGATAGTTTATTTAGTTATACAGTACTTAGATATAGATATATATTTTTATAGATATATATTTATTTTAGATATATAGAATAGATAGTTATATCTTTGTAATTGCAATTGATTCAGACAAAATTAATTGTAATTGCAATTGATCTTGAAATTGTGAAGTACAATACTAACTAATTAATTTGAAGAAAAATAAAAAAATTTTCAATTGTTTCCATTTTGTGTAATTGAACCCAATATTGGCTTTTAACCCCTTGCTGACTGGTATACGTTTCTTTGAACTTAAAAGTTTAGGTGTTATTGGTATTCACAATTAGATATGTTTTTAGTAAATAGTAACTATAGTCACTTAAATGACCCATTTTGTGGTTAATTTTCCAACAACTAAACGATGCCTATATAAACATTTAGATGTATTTGTAGAAATGTTGCATCATTGTACAATTTATATTATTATTTCGCTGGGACACATATGTCCCGTAGTCCTCAAAGGGTTAAGCTACATATGTTTTTTTCTTTTTAGATAAACATGGATTTCAGCAGTTTGAATATATAGGCAGGTTCTGTTGTGACCCATTTAAAAAACATGAAGGAAAAGTGAAGAAAGGCATTTGTGTATTGACTAAAAATTTGATTGATCAAAATCCTGAATTGAAACTAACAAATAATCATAAAACATGTGCAACCTGTCGAAATATACTAGCAAATCGTCCATTCCCAATGCCTGAATGTGAACCACTTGAAAAATCACCATCCACCTCATCAAGTGCCCCATCTGAGCTAGAAACTATTGGAGATGTAATTGAAATGCAGTATGAGCTTAGTAAATTCAATGCTTCATTGGCCACACTTGATGAGACCCCAATAAAACAATGTAAACTCTCTGATAGCGCTGGTTACACAAAGAGAAAGTTAAGGAAAGTAGGAGGAGTTGTGAAAAGAAAGCTTGAACTTGCAACTAAACAACCAATTTCATCCAGTGACTCAGATGATACAGAACTGGAGATTCTTCAACAACTAAAAGAGAAATTTAATCAAGTGACAAGTCAAAGTAAAAAAAATGACAATTCTTACTATCCTACCAAAAAGATGGACACAAGTAAAGATCAGAGAAGAATTTAAGTGCTCAGATTACATGGCTAGGCAAGCAAAGAGTTTGGTGAGGGAGAAGGGAGTGCTTTCAACTCCTAATCCACGTTTGGGGAAATGCCTGAATAGTGAAACTGCTGCCAAAGTAATTGACTTCTATCATTTGCCAGATGTGAGTAGACAAATGCCAGGGTTGAAAGACAATGTTTCTGTAAAAGGAGCTGAGGGTAGGCGAGAAAGAAAACAAAAATTGCTAATCTTATGCAATCTAAAAGAAGTATTTGAGCTTTTTAAAACAAACCATCCAACAATTAAAATAGGATTTTCAAAATTTGCAGAGCTTCAGCCAAAAGAATGTGTGTTGGCAGGTGCTAGTGGAACACATTCTGTCTGCATTTGCACTAAGCACCAGAATGTCAAACTCATGATGGCAGCAATAACCAGTGTTTTCCAGGTGGAGCGGTACCCTCCCGATAAGCCGAGCTCATCAACATGGGATGATGGGCTGGAGACAAATTATATTTGTCACTACAGGCATTGTCTAGCCCTTCTCCAATGTAATCCACCTCGGGAGATATGCTTCTTTGGGAAATATGATCAATGTCCAAGAAAAGAGGTCTTCACAGACTTCTTAACTACAGCCTTCGACAGAAAAGGGCTTGATGAGATTGAATTCAGGCAATGGATTTCAATGGACAGATTAACGCTGCAAACACAAAAACCTTCTGCAGATGAATTCATCCAAAGTTTTCATGAAAAACTAGAAGCTCTTCTGGAACATGATTTCTTTGCAAGAAGCCAGATGAAATATTTACAAGAAAGAAGAACTCCGCGAAGGTGAATTTCTCATTATCGGTGACTTTGTGGAGAATTATGCTTTTATGGTTCAAGACGCGGCGCAATCATTCCATTGGAATAACTGCCAAGCTACAATACATCCTTTTGTACTCTACTACCGACAAGACAATGAACTAATGCATAAAAGTTTTGTTGCAATTTCTGACTGCAACCATGATGATGTAATACCCATTCACCTCTTCCAAACCCATCTCATAAATTTTATTAAAGCATCCCATCAAATTACCAAAATCTTTTACTTTTACTACTCTTACTCTCTGGCGACATTAAGACTAATCCAGGCCCCACTACAACTTACACATGTCACCATACACAAAGACATAGGCACAATAGCACCATGAGACACATACAGAAGTATAATATTAACATATTACAGTACAACGTAGATGGCCTCTCAAACAAAATCATGCAGCTTAGGGAATTTGTACACAAACAAAACATTCACATAGCACTTATACAAGAAACAAAACTAAAATGCACACACAAAACACCCACCATCCCTGACTTCACGGCGATCTGTCAAGATTGTACTGGGGGTAATGGGGGTGGACTCATCACTTACATATGTAAAAGCATTAGCTACACTGATGCTACCCAAAACATTACAAACACAATCCAAGCAGATAACACGATAGAAATACAGGCAGTTAACATTAAAACACGCGCAAAACACAACACCACACTAATCAACATTTACATCCCACCAGATAGTTCACCTCAGGTGCCAGCCAATTACAATCCACAGTTACACAATCTTGCCTCTCTCACTAATGTCATCTTAGGAGGAGACTTCAACGCCAAAGACACTAGTTGGTACCTGCACAACCAAAACAACACCAGAGGCGCCAACATAGCCACACAACTAAACAGCCTCTTCATTCTTAACAATACAGAAGAACATACACACATACCACATCAAGCAGGATACTCAAACTCCTCCCCAGACATAACGTTCTGTTCCCCCTCACTAGCAACACATACACAATGGAGAACAGAAAAACAACTGTCATCAGACCACCTGCCCATCATCATTACAACACATTCTACACTCTGCCCCAACAGCCTTAGGCACACTTACAGAAATTACAAGAAAGCTGATTGGGAACAGTTCAAAATACAGACTGAGGAACAATTCACCACATTAAACAGCACACCCATCATAAACATCGATACAACACTCAAGACATTTAATCAGATTATCAATAATGCAAACAAATACATACCCAAGGGCAACATTAGGAAATATAACCCAAATTACACTAGAGAAATAGCCCACCTCATAAGGCAACGTAACAACCTCAAATATAACACACAAACACCACACACAGAAGCCATAAAACAGCAGATACAACAGCTCAACACAGAAATAAACAACAAACTCAAAGAAAAACAAACAGAAACATTCAGGGAATTCATAACAACACTAAACCACTCCACAGATACATACAGGCTATACAAGACTATAAACAGCATTACCCACTCTAACAGCGGCATTCACACCTCACACGCGGCTATCTGTCGCAGCCAAAATAATATCCCAACATACACACAACAAGCTAACATTCTAGTTAATCACTACGCAAAGATAAGTCACTTAAACAGAGACAACAACCAGAAACATGCAGACAGACAAACAGCCAGACACAAGAAAACCTACAGACTCGACATGACCATTACACCCTTCAATACAGACCAGACCACCAAGATCATCAAAAACATTAAGAATTCGAAGGCTACTGGACCAGACAACATATCTAACATACACCTTAAACACTTGGGCCCACAAGGAATATTAGCTCTCACAAATATCAGCACATATTCATACCAACACTGTATTATTCCTGACATATGGAAACAAGGTAAAATTATTACACTACTCAAACCAAACAAAAATCCAACAGAACCAGCTTCCTATAGACCCATTACTTTAGTATGCACACCTTCCAAAGTAACAGAAAGACTAATCTTACAAATCACCAACCCACACATACCACTATCGCCTACTCAACATGGATTCAGACCTCACCACTCAACCACGACATTACTCACTAACCTCACGCAGCACATCATGGATGGCATCAACTCCAGAAGACCAGCTCAACGTACACTATTAGCAACAATAGACATTAGTAAAGCATTTGATGCTATCCCACGCTTCCTCTCATAAACAAAATACTCAACACAAACATGCACAATAACACCAAAAGGTGGCTGAGCAACTATCTCTCAGGAAGATACTCACATGTCACATTTAATGGCAAGTCATCCAAAAACAAGCTTTTTCCGAACGGGGCCCCTCAAGGGTCTGTTCTCTCACCAACACTCTTCAACTTATACATGCATGACATTCCAACACCCATAGATAACAAGCTTACCTTATCATCATATGCAGATGATATCACTCTAACATCCACCCACAACAACAACGACACCGCTACAAATAACCTACAAACATACATAAACAGTATACAAGACTGGCTCACACACAATAGACTCAAAGTAGCGCCCACAAAATCAACCATCACCTTGCTTACAAGCAACACAAAAGAACACCAGGTAATTCCACAGCTTACACTAAACAACATCAACATTCCATACACTCACAGAACCAAAATACTTGGTGTCACATACAACACATCATTATCTTTTGCAAACCACATTCAGGACATTAAAACCAAATGTACGTCAAGACTTAACACGCTTAGGGTACTAACAGGCACAAACTTTGGACACCAGCAGGAAACAACATCACTCATATACAAACAATATATTCGCTCAGTTATGGACTATGCTAGCCCATGCTGGGCACCCATTATCTCAAACACACACATAAACACCTTACAAACAATACAAAACAACGCACTTCGTATCATTACAGGATGCACTCCAACACCAATAGAACACCTGCACACAGAAACAAAAATACTGAAAGTTAGGGAACATTTAGACATGAGGGGAACACAATTCATGGCAGCAGCGACAACTAACCCACAACACCCTTGCCACTACATGTACAATCATGCACCAACACCTCATACCATTAAGGTAACACCAGAGAGACATTATAACCAAATACTTCATTCCATACCACACCCCACAAACATCACACAGTACAGAAAACACACACACACACACACCACACACACACCTAACCCACAAAGCACTGACACAACTTGGTCTGAATGCGGTCCTAGGTGCAAAGCACCACCCATTAACAGGTCAGAGATCAGCCTGAGCAGATCGGATCGAGTTAACTTAGCATGATTCTGATGTGGACATCACCCCAACTTACAGACATATAAACACAGACTAGACAACTCCATAGACGACACCTGCCACCTGTGCCAGGACACACCACAAACAATTGAACACATTATGACAGACTGTACTGCTCTAGCACAACAATGAACACAACACAACACAACACAACACACAACACAACACAACACATCATCACTAGTGCGCTGAACCTCTGGTCCACTCTGGAGAGGGCGATCGGTTACCTCGTGCCACTGGCTCGCTCGATCAGGGTGGGCTGATCGGCTAAACAACAACAACAACTTCAGTGATGGTTGTGCTGCACAATATAAAAATCGCAAGAACTTTATAAAACTGCCATCATGAAGATTTCGGAGTTGAGGCTGAATGGCATTTCTTTGCCATGAGTCACGGTAAAGGGTCATGTGATGGTATCAGGGTAAATCCAGGATAAATAGACAGGTAGAAGTGCTGATATAACACTAATACATCTTCAATATTCACGAAACTTGGTCTGAGGCTGTTTTTTAGTGAAAAAAAACGAATTCCCAAATTTTTTTGAAAATTGGTCAAATAGGTCAAAATTTAGGGTCAGGTCAAATTTTGGCCAAATCATAACCTAAGAATTTTTAAAATCCTTATATCTCGGCTTCTAATTGTCATAGCTTAATAAACTTTATATGGATGGAAGTGAAATGAGCTCTAGTTTCCAAAAATGGTACTTTCATTGGGATAATTTAATAAAAAAACAATTTTGAAAAAAAAAAAAAAAATCAGGATTTGACCTTGAAGGGATCAATTTTGTAAAAAAATTTATTGAAGAAAAAATGTTGCCTGAGCAACAATATAAAAAGGATATACTTAGTGTTTGTAATTATTAATTGTAATTTAAATACGTATCTACTCTCTACATTCTACATACATGCTAAGTGCTAACTTCATACATATATGCTAAAATTTTTGTTTTAAGTTTTCTTGAGAAATTTTCTAAATCTTGAGCTGGAAAGACATACTGTATCCTTGTTCCACCTCTTAAACTTGACTCAACTGTTCCAAATATGTTCTCGGGGGGGGGGGGGGACAGGGCAAATATCGTCTTCTGCTGGAAAAATGTACGAGGGTGCTATTCCTGAAGGATGATAAAGAAATTTAATCAAATAATCGTCATATTCTGCAGCATATGACTCGACCAGTCCTAACCACAATTCTTTTTCATACACACAACCAACAAAAGAGCCTACTTCTATTTCTTTATTGCTTAACTCTCCTTCAATATCGCCAGCTTCTCCATCATGATCTACTTCTTCTCCACTAACAATTTTTCTTATTTCTTCTGACTGAAGACTATTAGATAAAGAATATACTTTTAAAGTGTTTGCTGACAAAGGGATAAATCTATGTAATTTTTTGGGTACCTTTAATTGGGATAATTGTTAAATTGAGATGCTCTTGTAGGGAATTTTCTATTTCTGTAACTTCATTTTTGGATACATAAAAAAAAATTATTGTGGAATCTAAATTAGTTGAGCAAAATTCCAAAAAGTCTTTGGGAGTTAAAATTTGATTATCAATCGGTCGTTGTAAACTGGCTTTTGCTACCGATCTTTTCACAGTGCCACCTATTCCATCACACGTGCTCTTTCTGTGCAATGTAACAAAAAAATTCCACTCTCTGTCTATTCCAAAATTGGCTTTGTGGTGGCATAAATTCAAAAAGTTTAATTTATTTTTATACTGGGATGCACAACCATCAGTAAAGTAGTGAATTTTTGATAAAGTTGGATGCTGCTCACGAATACTAGGTATAAGTTTTTTTTAGAAAGGAATATACTAGCATTGTACTGTGCTTACGACAATCAGAAATAAAACAATAACTTTGATAACAAATTTTTTTGCCAAGTTTATAATAATATATGAAAGGATGCATGGTACACTGGGAAGTTTCCCAGTGAAACCCTTATGCCGCATCCTGAACAATAAAAGAAGTTTTCTGCGAAGTCCCTTACAAGAACGCCTTCATTTTCTTTCATAGTTTCTTTTAGCTCTTTAAAGTAATTGGATTGACTTTTGTTTGTGAAATGATGCCTAGTTAGTTTTGTAATATTTTTACTCAATGATTCCACTTGTGGAGATTCAACTTTGTCTTTAATCATGCAGCTGTCCATACTTTCCCACTGTTTATAAGTTATTTCTTCTGCATTAAACATAAAATCTAAAGTTTCTAAATATCATTTAACACCTCCCTCACAGGGGCATTTTTTACATTTGTGCATCATACAATCTTCATCTTCTATGTTACAGACCAATAAGGCCATCAGCCTTTTGTATTCTAAATCTTTAATCCCCAAAGCTTCTAACTGCAGCTTTGGGTTTTGATGGTATGTACATACACACACACTGTGTGTACCGCTCTGACCTGCAAGTACACACCAAGAAGGTCTTAAGTTTGTAAAAGAGCTAAATCTGATTTTTGGATTAGCTTCATTTTTTATATATTCCCTGAATAATTCACATAAATTACATAGCATCAATCTCTTCTGCATCTTCACTTTTTCTCCATTTTCATTAATGGGTCATTCTCTGTCAGATCAACCAAAAAAAATTGAAATTAACACCCTCATCTCTCATATTTTGCTGAAATTTGGTTTATAGGGAGTTTGTGAGCCCTGAATCCATTTCTGAAATTATAAGGTCAATCCGACCAACGGTTCAAGAGATATGACCTCGGGCAATTTGAGGTCACTCGCGAGGTTACTAACATTTGGTGAGCCATAACTTGGGTAATAATTATTATAATTATATAAAAGTATATATATTTAGAATCAGAAAACGACAAGGAATCCAAATATGCAAGTTTTAGAACTCTAGGTTGAAAAATAAAAAAGTTACACTGTAACCAAAATTTGAGGTCACAATTTGACTTCTGGGGTATCAAATGAGAATTTTTTTTTTTAAATGTAAAAAATGAAGGCATAGGCATTGGCTATTAGAATCAGCAAAAAAAAGTTTGTTTATGTTAGTATTTTTCATGTAACTAACATATAAGTGAACACCATATTCATAAGTTGTGTGTCAATTCTACCTATTTTTTCACACTTAAGCTCATAATTTGACCTATAGAAATTAAAATTACATTTTTTATAGATATAAAAAACAAAGTCAGAGTTCTTGACTAATAGAAACAATCATAAAAAGTTTGTTTATGTTGCTACTTTTCATGTAACTAACTTATAAGTGAACACCATATTATAAATTGCTTGTCATTTCAAGGAATTTTTATATCTTAGCTATCAATTTGACCTCAAGCTCCAAGAATTTAATAAAAATTGTTTTCACTGCTAATCTACACTGGCAATAATAGTTATAATAGTGAAAGGGGAAGACTAAGCTCACATGTAGCCTAAACAAACCTGTTGAAACATGTTGCTACTTGTCTAAGTGCAGAATCAACACAGATAGTTGCAAAATTCCTTGTCTACAGGTTAGTACAGTTCCAGCCAGCACTGTGGGTGGCTGGTGGGTATGGTGTTTTAATGAGCCTCAGAGACTATCAAGGCCTAAAATATTAAGTGTGTATAGCTATATATTTTCTAAAAAATATATATTACCTAATTGTAAATCCTATATCTTTACAGATCAAAATACAATGGTTCGGCACTTGAAATACTGCCAGGACCCTATTCAAAAACACAAGAAACGCATAACAATCAATCTTAGAAAAGTGACTGATGTACTTGTTGAAAAATGTGCTGGAAGAGTGAAAAAAGACTCATTGTTGTGTGTGAACTGCTGGACACTGATAATGAAAAACCCCACTATACTTAGTACCACTGAAAACAACGAGTCTGAGCAGGATTCAAATGAATCATCTACTATCAGTGGCTTGAGTAACATCTCTTCAATTCAAGATCTGGACAATGACAGTGATTGCTTGATAAAGGAAAATCCTTCAACTTCAGTTGAACCAGTTCTAGCATTTCTGGACCAAACACCAGTTAAAAAAAGTAAGTAATAAATTAATATAATAACTTATACTTTACTACAAGGTCTGTTTGATCTACTATATAGCCAATTATATAGCATTTAAGGTACTATAATTAATATTTAATTACTAATATTCAGGTGTGTGACACCTTTTTTTCTGTTCTTTTCAGAAGGGCTGTCATTAAGCCAGAAAAAGCGCAAGGCTCGTGGTAAGCTATCATCTGCTCAGAAACACCTGAAGGAGAGGCTAGAACTCAGTTATGGTGTTCAAATTACCGAGGAGGTAAGTGATACTTCAAAACCTGAAACTAAATCTGAAAAACATCTAGACAAATTAATGAATGAATTGAAACAGTCATTCCTGGAGAGCAAATGTCACCATCACAAACTACAAATATTGACACTCTCACCATACACAATTGAAAAAACAGCTAGTTTCTTTCAAACAACAACATACATGGTGAAAAGAAGCCGTTCACTTAAATCAGAACATGGAATCCTTCCGAAGATTCCACTGATGAGCAAAGGAAAAGTGATATCTGAAGAACACAAAGATATAGTTAGAAGATTCTATGAGTCAGAAGAGGTTAGTCGTATGTGTCCTGGCCAAAAGGATTGCGTGAAAGTTATCAGTGCTGAAGGTGCAATGAAGGTGCAAAAACGATTGGTCCTCGGGAATTTAAGAGAGATGTTTGAACTATATAAAAATGATGAAAAGAATCCCAAAATAGGATTTTCCACATTTGCAAAATTACGGCCATCATATTGTGTGCTTGCCGGTAGTGGTGGGACTCATTCTGTCTGTGTCTGCACATACCATCAAAATCCAAAATTGCAGCTGGCTGCATTGGGAGAAAGAGGTCTTTCATACAAGGATCTTATGGATTACAGTGTCTGCAGTACAGAAAGAGAGACTTGCATGATGCAACTTTGCAATGATTGCCCAAGAGAAGAGGGTGTCCTAGATTTTCTTGAGTTACTTGACAGTGTGAAATCAGCTCCAAATGAAATATCTTACAAGCAATGGGTGACTGTTGACCGTTGTACAATGGTTGATAAGGGGAGCCACTTCATGAATACTTATCATCCCTAAGCATGAAAATATCCCGCATGGTTCGTCATCACTTTGTTGCTCAGCAACAATCACAGTACTTCAAGCAGTTGAAAGAAACACTACCACCTCAGAGCGAGGTAGTTATAGTAGGTGATTTCTCTGAGAATTATTCTTTCATTGTCCAGGATGCTGCCCAAGGGTTTCACTGGGACAATTCACAGTGTACAGTTCACCCTTTTGTCATCTATTATAGATCATCTGCAGACCAGGAACTTAGCCATTTTAGTGTCTGTTTCTTATCTGCATCACTAAAACACAACACTATAATGGTTTACTCATTCATATTGAAGCTTATGACATACGTTAAATTCAGATGCCCACAATTGAAGAAGGTGCACTATTTCTCAGATGGATGTGCTGGCCAATATAAGAACAGATACAACTTCACAAATCTCTGTTACCATGAAGAGGATTTTGGTCTGTCTTGTGAATGGCACTTCTTTGCTACATCCCATGGCAAAAATGCATGTGATGGGATTGGAGGAACAGTGAAAAGAGCTACTGCTCGTGCCAGTTTGCAGAGAACTACAGAGAGGCAAATTCTTACACCAGAACACATGTTTCAGTTTTGTGAAGAAAACTTGAGCAAGATAAATTTTTTCTTTGTAACTACAGCTGATTTGAAAGATGCAGAAGAATGGTTGGAACATCGATTCAAGGATAGTAGGGCTATTCCTGGAACTCAGAAATATCATAGATTTGTTCCCTAAACAAGGAAGAACTGATGGTGTATCCCATTTCAAGTGGCATTGGAGAAAAGAAAAGAATAAGGAAAAGTCATTTTACTAATGAACCTGCAATGCTTGGTAACCTAAAATGTGTCAAACCAGGAGAGTATGTTGGCTGCATTTATGACATGCAAGTTTGGTATGGAATTGTGGAGGAATATTGTGAAGAGTTTGATGATTTCACTGTGAACTTTCTACATCCCTCTGGGTCATCAGGATCAAGTGCATATTATTATCCATCAAACAAGGATTCATGTGCAGTGCCAGGACATCATATATTAACTGTAATGAGTTGTCCTACCCTAAGAGGAGGCAGCAGAATTCAATACATTTTTCCACAAAAAGAAATTGATGAGAGCATCGAGCATGCAAAAATTGTATTAGGCTAGCACATGAATCCTCTAAGTAGGTCTTCCCCTTTCACTATTATAACTATTATTGCCAGTGTAGATTAGCAGTGAAATACAATTTTACATTTTTTGCCTTTGTTTTTATATCTATAAAAAAATGTAATTTTAATTTCTATAGGTCAAATTATGAGCTTAAGTGTGAAAAAATAGGTAGAATTGACGCACAACTTATGAATATGGTGTTCACTTGTATGTTAGTTACATGAAAAATACTAACATAAACAAACTTTTTTTTGCTGATTCTAATAGCCAATGCCTATGCCTTCATTTTTTACATTTAAAAAAAAAATTCTCATTTGATACCCCAGAGGTCAAATCGTGACCTCAAATTTTGGTTACAGTGTAACTTTTTTATTTTTCAACCTAGAGTTCTAAAACTTGCATATTTGGATTCCTTGTCGTTTTCTGATTCTAAATATATATACTTTTATATAATTGTGACCATTATTACCCAAATTATGGGTCGCCAAATGTTAGTGACCTCGCAAGTGACCTCAAATTTCCCGAGGTCATATCTCTTGAACCGTTGGTCGGATTAACCTTATAATTTCAGAAATGGATTCAGGGCCCACAAACTCCCTATAAACCAAATTTCAGCAAAATCTGAGAGATGAGGGTGTTAGGCACTGGTTGATCTGACAGAGAATGACCCTAATAGTAAATTTATAATCCTTCATTCCCGGACACATTCAGCTATAATCATCACTCGTAAAATTCTCTTACAATCCTCTTCAATTCACTGGTTATGACCTTTCCTTTCGACATACTCAGAACATGCGGTAATATACCATATTCTTTTTGCAAACTCTTGACTTTTTCTCACCATATTTGTAGAAGTTTCAAAGAATTCTGCTGTTTTTTCAATTGAAAATGGATATAAAGATACAATTTGTAATTTAATCTTGCGATCAGTTGTAGAAATAAATTTGTCTTTAAGCTCTTGCATGACATTTTCATACCTAAAATTATAAAAAAAAAAAGAAATGAGTAAAAATCTAAGTTAAGTTAGTAAATTAAGTATCAAATTTTATTTTATTCTCAAAAAAAATCTATTGTTTCATTATGTATTGTACATATAAATAACAATAGCTACATGTTTTTAATGTATAATAAACTCTCTTCCTTTTTAAATCATCATCCCAATGACCCTTTTTGGATGGGCCAGCAACAGCGTATTCCTGGATAGAAGTCCTGTAGGTGGATTCTATACTACTACTAACTTTTCCTGATGTTGCCTGAAATTTTGAAGTGGTCTTTTTTTGTTTTTGATGTGACGTTAATCCAGCTGTAAGGAATTACATAAAATTACAATTGAGATACAAAATATTATTAAATCATATGTGTATATCTAATGTATGTTAGGTAGTTGTCTAACTGAGACTTGGTTTATTAATTAGATAAAAATTAGATATATGTTTATTGAAAGATTTCATTAATTATATAAAAAATAAATATATGGTTATTTAAAGATATTTACTTGTTTTTATGGGGCTCTCATCTAAATATGGTAATATTTTATCGCTATGTATATCCTTATTATGTTGTGGATCTTCCAAAAAAATTTCCTCAACAGGTGGAGCTGTAGAAATATTTGTAGACGACGAGCTACTACTGCGCTCAAAGGATTCTTCATTTGCTGGTAAAGGACACAGTTCTTGTATCGGTACAGCCTCTTCTGCTGGTGCTGGTACAGATTCCAGTATTCCAGGTTGACTTCTTATTAAGGTGTAGCAATTGCTACACAATAGCTGATCCTTTTGAAGAACTCCATAACTTACAGAATCCATAAGTTCCGTAACTTTTTTAATATTATTGAAAATTCTTTTTTTTTTTTTTTTTTAAAGGATGACATCAATATAATTTCTTGTTTTTTGGCATTTTTTAAAGTTATTTAGGTAGATATTTAGGTACACCTGTATCTTTCAATATATAGTTATTAAAATCTGAAAATAGAAAAATAAAAAATAAAAAATAAAAAATGAAGAAAGCCAGCATTAATAAAATTAAGTTTTAAGCTATATAATGGCCTATAAGCTAACTTTTTATTGCTGATTATGGTAGATCTTTGCTCAGGCAACATTTTTTCTTCAATAAAATTTTTTTTAAAATTGATCCCTTCAATGTTAAATCCTGAAATTTTTTGTTTTTTCAAAATTAAGTGTTTTTTTTTATTACATTATCCAAATGAAAGTACCATTTTTTGAAACTAGAGCTCATTCCACTTCCATCCATAAAAAGTTTATTTAGCTATGATTATTAGAAGCCGAGATATAGGGATTTAAAAAATTCTTAGGTCACGATTTGGCCAAAATTTGACCTGACTCTAAATTTTGACTGATTTTCAAAAAAATTTGGGAATTTGTTTTTTTCACTAAAAAATGCCCCCAGACCAAGTTTTATGCAAATTGAAGACATGACCGTGTTGTTTATCTGTCTATTTAACCTGGATTTACCCATCAGCGGATCTGTGAAGAGGCTTGTGGCCAGGGCTATCCTCCAAAGAATAGGAGGTGCTGAACCTATCCTTGATCCATTGGCCCTCTACAACTTTGTAGTCACAGTGCTTCCTTCAATCACTTTCACTTTCGTGACAACAGAAGAGTATGAATCCCACCGATTGATGTTGGAAAAACTCTTCAAAAATGTAAAAACCATTCCAGGTATGCCTAATTATACAATTAATCTATTCCTCACCTCAGAAATATAATTTTAAGTTTTTTCTTGTGAATTTTTGTCATAGAAATTCGCTTCCAATCATCATGGAATTTCAACGGTATAATTTAGTAGGAACTCTGAATAATGATCGAATGTCAAAATATTCTGAAATTATATCCCATTGCTAAAACTTCTGTTATTTTCAGGAACCCAGAAGATCCATTGCATCAAGCCAATCAGCGATGGACTGGTAGAAGTCTGCTTGTATTCTTCCTTGACTATATCCAGATCGGAAAGAGTCACCATTCTTCAGAGAAGCAACATCCCATTGGCATCTATGAAAGGCTATTGCTTAGCAGTCTATGATTCCCACTGGTATCTCGCCTGCATCTTAGATGTCAAGCCAGAGAGCAATGAGGTCAACTTGACCTTCCTTCACCCCCATGGACCTGCATGCTCATTTGTATATCCTTCCCCACCTGATGAACTTCAAGTTGATGCCAGTGATGTGCTGATGATTGTGAGTCCAGTTACCACAAATGGCAGGACATACACTTTGACCTGGTCAGAAATGAAGAAGGCCACATCTTTGCTTGAGCATTTAGTAGTGTAACAGCCAACAGGTAATCTTTTTTGCCTCATTGATGTGATTTTTTTTTTTTTTCTTCATTGATAATATTAGGTTTTTGTCTAAGGTCAAATCTTTGGTAAGATAAATAATTACCTTGAAAGGTGTATACAAATACTTTATTATTATTATTATAAATGTAACAATAGTGGCTTCCATAAAATATATTATAAATACCTAATAACTGCCTTTTTTAAATATAAAGTTATGTTGATGCCTCTTTTTTCATGGTTTCACCCAGCTAGACAAGAATCAGTTCTTATAACTCAATTGGTAAAAATAAAGGAATAGGTTACTTTAATATACATATTAAAAGGCATATTGCCTTAAAAATAGCAGACATTATAGATCTCAGTGAGACAAATCTAATGGTACTTTTCTCAACACTCTAGCTCAAACAGTTCCAAAGAAATGGCCCTCCAAAGTTTGGTGGGAAAAGGTATATACTTCTACAGATCTACAGAAGCTAAGGCTAACAAAGACCCTAAGATCCACTCTAAGGTTAGCCCGAGAGAAAGGAAAGAGTAGGGGGTTAAGAGAAGAGAATAAGGGGTTAAGTAGCAACACCTATCACTCGTGGGTTAACATTCATTCAGAAAAAGAGAAAAAAACCTCACCATCATCATCTGCTGGCCACTACCGACAAGTCAGAAAAATAGTTGAAGAGAATAGGAAAGGGGTGAAAGATGAAAAGAAGGAAAATAGGAATGCTTACAAATCATGCAAACAGTCTTAACTCACTGTCATACATGCATACTACAGACATGCAAGTAAGAAGTTACAGACATGCAAGTAAGGAGAGGATAAGAAAAAGAAAAAAGTACCGTAGGTAAAGTTAAATAAGAACTGGGGTAGTTTACGCTACGAGCTACATCTATGTTTGTGTTAGTCTATTTTTTTTTTTTATTATTAATTTTTTGCTGGCATATCACATGCTGGCATTATCGTCAACCGACTCATCCTCAACCACCACCACCAGAGCTCCTGTTGCTAATTGTTTATTTTTATTTTAAACAACATTAATATTTTTAAAATGCCTATCTAGACGGTTCTTAAACATATTAACGCTGGTAGAGTTCACGATGGGCATGGGAATATTATTTCATTTATCAATTACTTTAAACGTAAAGATGTTTTTAGCGATATTAGTAATGAAACGTTTGCCACGCAACTTAAATCTGTTATTACGAGTATTGCTATTATCGAAAGTGAACAGTTTGTCAAAATTTACATTATCGATGTTATTAACGATTTTGAAAACTTCAATAAGCTCCCCCCTGAATCTCCTAGTTTCAAGTGAATGCAAGTCTAACACACTAATCCTATTTTCATAAGGCTTGTTGCGCAATGACGGAATTAGTTTCGTGGCATGACGCTGAACCCTTTCTAACCTATCAATATCCTCACACAAATATGGGCACCAAAACTGAATGGCATATTCTAAATCAGGCCTGACTAGGGACTTGTAAAGGGGCAATATAATATCCTTTGATTTAAATTTGAAATTATGCGCTATGAATCCTAACATTCTATTAGCCTTTGCACAAGACTCCAGTCACTGGTTCCTAACTTTTAAATCCTTAGATATGCGTATGCCTAAATCTACTTCCTCATCAACGCTCGCTAACTCTCTATCATCCATCATGTATGTGTAATTACTGTTACAAGAACCTACATGCAAAACTTTACATTTGTCTATGTTAAATTGCATCTGTCACTTATCCGTCCACTCCATAATCCTATTTACATTGTTTTGGAGCCTATTTCTATCATCCTCGTTAACAACCTTACTGCCTATTTTAGTATCATCCGCGAATTTTGACACGTTACTAGTCAATCCTACATCTGTCATTAATGTAAATTACGAATAGCAATGGGCCTAACACTGAACCCTGTGGGACACCTCTATGTACATCCAATGACCCTCTGTCTCCTAGCACGAAGCCATTACTCTAACCAGTTAGCTACCTGACCACATATACCATGCGCTTTAACCTTCGCAATTAATCTTCTCTGCGGAACTGTATTGAATGCCTTTTTAAAATCTAAATAAATAATGTCAGCCGCTCTATGCCTATCGTATTTGTGCACTATTTCATTATAAAATTCTAACAAATTAGTTAAACAAGATCTATGGCATCAAAACCCATGCTGACTACTATTAATCAAATCTCTACTTTCTAAGTAATTGATAATACAATCCCTAACTACGGATTCCAAAAGTTTACCTACAATTGACATTAAGTTAATGGGCCTATAATTACTAGGTACCATGCTGTCGCCTTTTTTAAAAATGGGCATGACGTTAGCTAATTTGAAGTCTTCAGGAATAATCCCTGTTTCGAGTGACTGATTAAAAATCTTTGTTAAGGGTCCTACTATAATGTCTTTCAAATCTTTCAAATGTCTGGGATAAAAAGCGTCAGGGCCTGGAGCCTTGCTAACTTTTAGCCTATCGATATAATGTGCAATCTCACCCTCATAAACAGTTATTTCATCCAAAATAGTCTCGCTACTAAATGGAACGATATCGTCCACGTCGGGGACATTATTTACGTCTTCTACGGTAAAAACTGTCGCAAAAAAGTTATTGAAAATACCCGCCATCGCCTGAGCGTCAGAAGCCAAAGCGCCGTTAACATCCACTAGAGGGCCTATGTTATCTTTTATCGGCTTACGATTATTGACGTATTCAAAAAACTTTTTTGGATTATGTTTACTATCCGCAGCTATAAGTATCTCTAAATTACGCTTAGCATTCCTAACTGATCTTTTAACCTGACGTCTAAGCTTGATATATCTATTAAAGTTAGCTGCCGTGCCATTGCGCTTATTAAGTCTATACGCTCTGTTACGCTCGTTTATGAACTCGCCTATTTCCCTAGTCCACCACTTGGGCCTACCATGATTTCTAGCACACTTGGGCCTATGAGGAATAAACTCCCTTTCAATATTCATAAAACTTTCTTTAAACACCTCCCAATGCAAATTTGTGTTACCCATAAATAAGTTATCCCAGTCCACTACTCTCATCCTATCCCCAAAACTATCAAAATTAGCCCTACGAAAATCAGGGACTTCTATTATGTTACTATCCTTAGTGTTTTCTATCGATAACTTAAACCTAAGAATTTGATGATCACTACATCCTAAACTGTCGACTATATTTTCGCTGTTCATCATCACCAAATCTAAAATATTGTCACCGCACGTTGGTTTGGTAACTATCTGTTGTAAAAAATTATCCTCCATAAACTCAATCAATCTCAAACCCTCCTCATTACCAGTAAAAGTATCATAATTAACATTAGGGCAGTTAAGGTCTCCAACAATTATACTATTCCAATTGTCAATAAAGTGACGAAGAAGTGAGTAAAATCTAGTATCAGTGTCGAAGAGTTGAACGGGAGGTCTATAAACAACAACAAAATTAAAACTAATACTACGCGCACTAACTTCAATGCATATTGCAATTGCTGCCGGAAAATCTATCTTAACCTCAATAGCCCTAAGGGAATGACGAATGTACAGCAAAACGCCTCCACCAAACCTATGTAACCTATCATTAGTAAAGAGTTTAAAACCCGGTATATCAAGTTCCCCCAACAAGTCCCGAGTCACGGTATTTAACCAGTTTCAGTGATAGCAACTATATCGTAGTTGCCGGAATAAATTATCGCCTTAAATTCGTTTCATTTATTTCTAATACTACGTGTATTACAATAAAAGATGTTTAAGTTATTTTTTACCATGGGCCGGCGTTTGAAACTTTTTTCACGTTGGGTCCGCGTTCCCCAGACCCACAATGTTTAAAGAAGGCTTCGACCTATACAGCTTTCGCACATTTTTGTCTATTAACCTACCGAGCCTAGCATTAGCTATTTCATTAAAATGCACCCCCATCTTTTATAAAAAGGCTAGGATCACTGAATTCGGACCACAGCTTTACGAAGGGTACATTTTCCTCAGCGCAAATCTCTTCTAATTTATTATTCAAAAATAGTTTTTAACGTAATCCTAAGACCCAACCTGTACCTAGGGGTAATACCTAGAACTAAAGACCTATCTGACCTCACCTTCAGGGACCTATTTAACCCCCTATATCTCTCAAAAAGGTCAGGCGCACTCGTATTGGGCCTATACGAGTTGTTGCCTCCTACCATCATCACCAACATCGAGTGATGGGAAGCAATGTCAATCCTATCCACTTCATTTCTAACTCTGTCAACCCTGGCCCCTGGGAGACAGACCCTCCTCCTCTTGGTTGGATGCCATTCAACGAACTCTTTGTCCATGTGGCGCACTAAGGAGCCCAATTAAAATAGTTTACCCCTCATTCACGTCCCTTTCCAAATGGGTGAAAGGGTTTGAAACCTCGATAGGGGGGGATTCCTATCACCTAACGTATGCGGCCTAGCTCCACCCTTAACTTCTCTAAATCCCTCCCCATCTACTATTCTTGGACCAACCTTAACTCCTTCCTCAACTCTATCCTACCTTCCTGACAAGCTACCTAAACTAGAAACTAGGTTATGCACCTCACCCTTCAAATTACTAACGTCTTCAACGTTAGTATTGATTCGGTTTTTGTCAACTGTAGCCCTACCCCTGCCCTCATCAAGCGGTGCAAGTCTTTGTTTCCTCACATACACTGTGTTGTATGTCAACTAATTCCTCCATTAACTCTCAAAAGAAACAAACTGATTTCTTGGTAATTGCCATAGGACCGCCGTTATAGTCTTTAAATTCCGAATACCACCAGTTTACCCTACACCTAACACACGATGCTTTCTGCAATGGCATCGCGCAGTTAAAAAATGGAGGTAGGTATGGTCCACTGAAATGGCTGTAGCGTCTATACTAACTTAATCAACACTAAAAATCTTGTTCTAGGTTAAGGTAGACATGTGTACCCAAAATTGGGTGAAAGGAGAAAAAAATTGGTTGTGACATCAAATGACCTACACAAGGTCAAAGGTCAAAAATAAGATCAACTTTTTTTTTTACCACTGAGGTAAAATATGAATAGAAACAAAGTTGTAGAGCTGCTTAAAAGCTTTAAAATAGTGTTTAAATGGTCTCTGTAAGTGCAATAGGAGCCGAGATATTTCATGTTGAAATATGGTATGACCTTGGAAATTGACCTTTTTTTTTACAAAATTTGAATGGCCATATCTCCAGAACCATATGACCTAGTGTTGAAATGAGTGCCATTCTGTTTTTCTCATCGAGATCTATAAGTGTGCCAATTTTTAAAAAAAATCGGTGATGGTCACTTTTTTTTTTACCCAAAATTCCATTGAACTGACATGGAATGACCCATAACAGACATTGCTCTTCTGAACACACTAACTGCATGCCTCCTCCTTTAAGGAGAGTACATAGCACTAGACTTTTTGCACTTTCTTATTCCTTTTCTGTCCAGTTATCTAATGTAAGAGTTAATTAGTATTTTCAGTTTTTCATCTACTCAACCGGTCAACTCTTAAACACTCTTCCTCAATCTATCTTTCCTCCTGTCTATGACCTCCCATCTTTCAAACACAGTGTGTCTAGGCATCTCAAAAACCCCTGACCTTGATTTTGGCCCTCCTCTTCTCCCATGGAAGGGGAGGCACTTTTGGGGGCATTCACCCTTGGCCCCTCCTTGCATATAAAAAAAAGAAAAGATAGAGGTCAAATGAAGATCCAAGTCATGATGTTTGAACAACTCAATATCAAGGGGTAATTGCAAGACAATGTGTGTCAAGCAAGAATCATGTTCTTACACCAAATCAAAGGTCAAGATCACATATATTGGAGGGGACATTGATATTGTTCCAACATATTTCTTGTTATAATTTATGAAACAAAGTCCCAAGGTTTAATGAAAATGCAAAAATATAATTAAATTTAAAAAGAATGACCAGACTTTTCCAAAACTATTTTATGTAGCAGAATGATAAATTGATGAAACTTCATGTGTAGCTATATCGATCATCACAAGATGATGTCATGAGCTAAAATCAGGTTATTGCATTGAAGATTTAGGTAACAAATAGGTCAAATAAAGGTCAGTGCCATAACTTTTGAACCACAACATAAATTTATGAAAATTCACCCACACATGGATGGCCATATAAGATGTATCTTAGCAAGACTTAAGTTGCTGCATCAAAGGTCAATGTCAAGTGGATGTCCATGCTGTAACTTGAACAACTCTACATAAACTGATGAAACTCCATACAAATATGGGTTATTACAAGACTTGGGTCCTTGCATCAAAGATCAAATGGAAGTGAGTACCATAACTTTTAAACTACCATACTATACACAAATTGATGAAACTTCACACATAATGAATAGGGTGGAGTGAAAACATCAAAAGTGCCAGGATTAAAATTGAGTGGGTCTAGAGAGTTGTCTTTTGTCCAGGATCAAACTTTAAAACCAAT
Organism: Bathynomus jamesi; assembly: GCA_023014485.1. Classification (NCBI taxonomy): domain Eukaryota; kingdom Metazoa; phylum Arthropoda; class Malacostraca; order Isopoda; family Cirolanidae; genus Bathynomus; species Bathynomus jamesi. The sequence goes on along the minus strand of JAJOZX010004441.1, from coordinate 90,597 downwards.
TTTGAGTGGTTGCATACAAAACTGTGACTGCTACCGGCCAATTTATAGAAATCATATGCGAGTGCAACCAAAATTTAAACCCAGTGACCTATCTCAGGTTCTGGACATGATAGAAAGACAATTTAAAAACTCTTTATGATATGTTTTTTTTTACCTCTGAAGTAGATTAAAACATTTGCAGTGTGCTGCAGGCTCAATAATGCATCAAAAAATCCATATTTATATTTGGCCAAAAGTTGCAATTTTTAGCCTTTTTTTAAATTTTGCAAATTTTTTAGACAATTTGTGGTAAATATGTACAATTTTCTACTGAAAATATTATGAATCAACTTAAGATTAATCTAAAGTATCACTCATTAAACAAAATAATAAAAAATAATCATCTAAACAGCTTCAGAATATTGTATTTTGTATTGAACACTTTTATCAGTTTTCTTGATTTTATCTTTTGTCAATAATGCCATCACGACATTCAAATCCTATCACAGTTGAGGAAGCCTCTGTTACAAATTTAATGTGCCTCTCTACAGCCTGATTATGACAAGGCTGGTTGAGTTTCAGTGCTTCCTTTATGTTTGAGTTCTTCATTGGTTAGAGATGCTATGATATGGGACTCATGAATGTCAGGTGAATTTAAGTTTATTATTTTGAGATAAACTCAAGCTTCATTATCGATTTTAGGCACCATGAATCTCCTGACACTAACTCTGGGACTTCAATATCTTCATCTGAATCAATTATCAAGTTGCCACCTTCAAAGTCATTGTCTATCACTGTTTCAACTGATTCATTCCCTCTGACCAAAAGTACCTTGTTAACTGCGATGTTGTGGATTTGTGGGTCTGAATCATCAAACATGGCAATTAATACATTCTCAGGGTGAGCATAGTGTGCATTTTGGTAGAGAGATTTTAGGGCTATCTCCCTGGCTTCCTTGTGAGGAAATTTCAGGCTCCTTTGGAATGTATCATAAAAGTTCTTAACACCATCTGTGCATTGATACTCCTTCTTGATCTGGAACCAACTTGGAAAATAGACCAAAATACAAAACTGCAAGTGTGACCAGAACTTTGGAAGGCTTCCTTTGAGATGTATAAAATCTGAGGATTCTACATGCCAGAGTCAATCACCTTGAATGACAGATTGGTCCAACTTCAAGGAGCTCAAGATCAGGCTCAACACAGCCAACCATAACAGCCATACAAATTCTGTAAGCGTAATACTGATCAGTGCTGAGGTCCTCCAGTACTTCGTTGAAAAACTAGAAATTTTGAATTCCTAATTGGTTTGAATTAAATCAGGTACCATTGAAATACACTTCCACCAAGTTCAACCCCATCTTTCCTGAAAATGAGTCTGGGCTCTTTGTTTTTCCATCCAGAGTAACAAAGACATGACAAAGGGGGAGCTCATTACAGTGTAGTAGGCAAATGCTCCATGCAAAGGTCTCCCAAGCAATTCTTCCAGGCATCTGATAGCTCCACCATTTGAACCAGTCATTGTATTAGTCCCATCAGATCCTATCATGGCAAGTTTGGTTTGTAATTCAGTGTCTTTGAGGGCTTTGTATATTTCTGTTGCAATAGTCAACCTCTTGTCATTACTTGGAGTCAGTGTGAGGTAGAAATCACCTGAAATAGTATTCAGAAATTAGAGAGAATTTTTTAGATATTTCAGGGTTTATATATCTTTTTCCAATTTCTATATCCAAAATTCATGTTAATAAATATTTTGAGTAATATCTGTTACAAAATGCAAACTAAAGATCAAAATTTTAAATCTTACCAGCTTCTCCTACAATTACATAGTGCTCTTCTAGCTCAGTTCTTCTGTAATATTTGCCATTCACTTCAACTGTCACCACTATTGCATCTTTGAGACCATCTACATAAATAGCATCCACCAATTCAAACAATTTACCCTCCTCTTTTCTTATGGCTTTACAATATTTTTCACGTTCTCTTCTCAGCTTGTTCCTGCAAAGTTCATAGTGCAAATTTACTAAATTTTAAAGACAGTTATTTAAGGAAGCTCCATAGATTTTGACTAACAATATTTAAATTTCAACACTTGTTTGAAACGTATGCCTTTTTGTGAAATACAGTGGGCCCTCGTTGTTTTTGTAAATTTGCGACTAACTCAGCAAATTTGTGATTTTGTCATGTGGCGTCTGCAACACTGCCCATGCAGGTTGGTGCAGGCTTAGTCGCACTGTCTTTTTAACTGAGTGAGGGTGTGTCATTTCGTGCTCTTCAATGCCAGTGTACTATATTTAGCAGGTTATTTAGTAGTTTATAAAATATTATTGCTTTACATAATTGTTTATGTAATAATATTGCTTTATATTACATACAGTAAAAAGTTTTATTTACATAAAATATCATTGTTTATGTAATATTACAGTAATGTTATTGGTCTTTCTTAGTGTTTGATGCGAATCATTGTTTACTATTTTTTTTTATTTTATTAAAATAACTTTTTTGGCATTTGAAGGATATTTTACACTGCCATGCTTGAGCTTTTGGAATTAATTAGCCATTTTATATTGAAAATGGATCTTGTTGTTTGTGATTTCGTAATTCGTGACTTTTTCTCAGTCCCAATTAATCACAAAGGGCCCATTGTACTTGATTTGAATCGGATACTAATGTACAAGATAATTGGACTGTTATCTGTCAATTACGTTCATCTTATCAATAGTAGTGATAATTCCATAATCCTCTAAAACTGCTGATACAACTGCTGCTCTGGCTCTGTCACTTACTTGATAGCTACCTGGTAAAAGACATTTATTTTATATGAAGTTAATATTCTAACAAGATGTTCATTGGACAGCAGTGTCCAAGATTTGGACTCTAACTATTAACAGTGTTAGATGGATTATAAATCATTTCTTCAAATGTATTGTCAACAGAGCAACAAGAGTGTTTGAAGCATACTCATATTTTAAACTATACAGTATACCTGTCACACTGCTGAGAGAGGTTTGGTAGACTCTTCCTATTTTATTCTGTCCTGGATTCCTGTTGTTCACTGACACCAGCTGTTTCATCATGTGATTCCATTCCAGGCTGCCCTGACTTGAGAAACTGTTGAGATCACTCATGTATTGCTGCTGAGCTTGATGGAACAACTTTAAAAACTCTTCTGAGCCCTTCCCTAGTAATAATAAAGTACAATATGATTATGATTCAAGATAGTTTACCAAAGATGGAAAAATAAAATTTTATAATTTGTAGCACAATCATTTCAAGAAACCCAGGTTTTCAGTGGCCATTAATCAAAAGTTTTTTAGTTTATATAGATCAAACTCACTGATTCTTTTCTTTTGCTTGCTCCTGCCGTATTCCTCTCCTTTTGTATCTGATGTCTGCTGATGTAAGGCATTCCTTGAAACCAACGCATCATCCTGTTGTAGCTGTTTTCTGGTCCTCATAGAAAGCATAGTTGTCTTCTGTCATTTTGAGTTGATACAAATGTTCCAAATCTCTTGTCTGATTTAAGTCCTCACAGAAGATGTCAAACAACTTCGAAGTTTTTTCAATGAAGGAAGAAAGCTCACTCCAGAACTTGTCACCACATCTCTTTTTTTGGATATTTATCAAACCTACAAAATTACCAAAACTTTAATGTTGTGAATGCAAATTTCAATTATAAATCAAGTTAAGTTGTAGTCAAAACAGAATTTATTACCAATCATTCTTATAATTTGCAAATCACTGAATGACATGATTGTTAATAAAATTACTGTCACAAAAATAAATGTAACTATAAAATTTACAAAAGCATGTCATATTTTAAATCTTTTTTTATAAGGGACTGAAAATTTGCTGGTGACACTGGGGCATGAAATTGGATAGACATTGCACGAAATCCAGTGTTCAGTCAGACTTAATGCAACCATATCAGCTGCTTGTCTGGTTGTGCAGTTCTCTTCTGCCATTACACATTGGATGACATCTTTACCAAGAGGAAGCTTTCTGTTGGGTAATGAGTATGTGCTTGAAAATCTGTGACCTCCATCAAGAATTTTAACTGTCACTGCATCTTAACATCCTATGATGCAGTATTTTTTGGCAATAAGGTTACCAAAATACATGTATTTATCAATTCTATAAATTCAACCTGAAAAGAAAAAAAGAAAACAATTTCAACTAAAAAACAAAATATTTGGAGAAAAAGGGCTGAAAAACTGCATTTTTTGAGCAAAAATGATGAAATATGGATTTTTGATGCATTATTGACCCTGCAACCCTCTGCAAATGTCTTAATCTGCTTCAGAGGTAAAAAATACACCATAAACAGTTTTTAACTTGCCTTTCTATCATGTCCACTGTCCAGAACCTGAGATAGGTCACCGGGTTCAAATTTTGGTCGCACACACATACGATTTGTATAAATTGGCTGGTAGCAGTTAGTTTAATCCTGGAGAAAAGACAACTATGTAGACCCCTACCAATTTTGATCCTGGCACTTCTGATTTTTTCACTCCACTCTAACAATGAAACATTACGAGACAATGTGCCCTTAACAAGACTTGGTTTCTCGCATCAAGGTCAAGGTCATAAATAGGGGTCAAATGTAGATATACACCATAACTTTTAAACTACTCAACATAAACTGATGAAAATTCATGCATGTGTACATTATCAAAAGATGTCTCACAAGCAAGGGTCAAGATCACAAATAGAAGAGGAGACATTGATATTGTTTCAACAGTTATTGTTAAGCTATGGTTGTAGGTCTGGAATTACAATATAGATAGTTGTAAACTAGTCTTGTAATGTGCAATACATAACTGATATATGTTAATTTTCAGCTAATCACATGGAGTGGAAGCATAGAAATTGGAGTAACTGTCTGCAACCCAGATATAATAGACATTCCAATCACTGCAACAGATCTCAAAGGAGGAACATGGGTATGTTTTGTGATAATGCAAGGTTATTTGTGTTGTATAGAATAGTAGCTTTTGCATTTAGTACATGTATTGAACTTAATATCTGTTTTTTAACTATACAGTAATAATAATAATGATTTTATTGTTCTGTGCTACATGCATAAGGCATACAATAGGTGTACTGTAAAGTGGGGCTATTGGGCCTGGCTTTTTATATTATTGGAAGATTGCAAGAAGACATGCTGCACAATTTTGAGTTTTATTTCACTATTAAGTAGATTGTTGTTGGGGCTGTGCATGATATAAAAGAAATTAAAATATCTTTAACAGTAAATGAACAAGACCGTAAATAAGACATGGGCCCATTTGCCCCATGAAATAGGCTAATGGGCCCAGAGGTCAAAATATGGCTTTAAAGTAGCAGAGATGAAACAAATGGTTCCAGAAAAACAAAATATGTGACGATAGAACACCTTTAACACAGTAAGCTGTAAATAAGACTTTAGTATAACAGAAAATACTGTTCTTTAATTAATTAATTCTTCCTTGATAATTTTTAGTTTATTAGTATCTGGTATATGGTATAATTATTTCTCTCTCATTTATTTTCCTGCAATACAAATGGGTTTTAGTCTTATTATAGAAATAAAATAATATTTTTTTTTCCTGAACATTAACCTTGTCTGGTAGTGGGCCTGCCCACTACAATATCACCCAGAACCTACTGGGCCCATTTACACCACACAAAGTGGGCCCAATAACCCTGAGGGTTCTATTTAGACACACAATAGGTAGACAAAGTTAAATTGATGGCTACCTTATTATATTTGTAGTTTATACAAAAGAAATACATACAGCTATTTTGCTTCATGTTGCACTAATGCCTAGTATTTCCCATGATCCAGAAAGTGAAAAATTTGTAAAAAACACTTATAGAAAAATATGCTTCTGCAAATTCTTAAAAACTGTTAAGGTGCACGTTATTTCTTAAGTAATTATTAAGGATTCCAATGCATATCTAAAAACATAAATAAAAAAATAATTTCTTCTTCAACACAGCATAATAAACCAATTAACTCATGGCAGGCCCAATTACCCCAATCTATGGTACAGAAAATAAGATATTAACACACACTTGATAGTGTGACAATTATATAATATGTTCCTAAGCATATGTAGCATAGTAGAATAATAATATAAAACAATGGTAACAACAATAATAATATCACTTATAATTTATTATTGTATTTATATACAGTATGTTGATGATGCACCTCAGGTACTACAAGAAGCATATAGTATATATAGTAGGGTGGTCCTCAAAATCGAAAGTTGGAATTATTCAGCTCCCAGGGCCTCAATCTGTGAGGTTACCCATAAAAACACTGTGGTTAAAATTTCATTGAGAAATAATAATATTTACCCTGTGCTCATGAAGGTTGAAGTTTATAGGGTATACCAGCCTCTGGGTCCCCCCCATTTAAGGGTATTAGCCACTCAGGGGTGGGGGTCTCATGGGTGCTGATGCCACTCATTGTCGCCCAGTTCGCAGCGTGGCCTTCCGAGTATCCGGGAATTTCTTCCGGTGCTCTGCAACACCCAGGAGCATGTACTGCAGCTGGTCCTCCTTCTTCGTGTGGTGCCTGTTGTATTCTTGTGCCAATGCCACGGCCCGCTCGGCATGGTCGTTGGTCACGGACAGATTCTGGACCACCTCGGCAGCCGCTTGGAATTGCTCGCTGTCCGGCCATTTCGACACATCCTGTTCCAGGAATCCACGTCGCAATTGGAGTCGGTCGAAGAACTGGCGAGTCCTCCCCGTCACGAATGTCTCTAATGACAGGGAAGAGCACGCCAGGACCGACGCTCTCTTGGGCGGGTCGTCCTCCTCCGTTGGCTCCTCCAACATCGCAGCAGTCATCGCCTTCTTCGTTTCCGGAGGAACATCGTCATCGAAGAGAGCCATGGCCACCAACTTCTCGGACAAGTACCACAGGTGGTTGGCGAATTTCGACTTGGCTGCTTTCGCCACCTCCTTGTCTTCGTATTTTTCCAGAGCCTGGAGGAGCCAGAGATCTTTCAGGGGGGCCTCCGTCCACGCCTTTGTGTAGAACTTCACGGCGAACACGCTCAGGCGCCGAACTCCGGCCTCTTCCTTGGCTGTGAGCCGTAACTGCCACCGGAACATCCATACCTTCCAGCGGGCCTGGTGCATCGCACCGGGCGCTCGGAACCGAATCCCACGGGGGGGCACTCCGCCGAGGAAGATTATGGTGAGTTCCAAGAGCTCCAAATAATCATCCCGGGGGTGACCTTTCTGCAAGGCCTTCTTGCAGAACTCGATGATGGAGTCTGCATCCTCCTCGACGATTTGACGAGCGTTGGCATCACTCATGACGTGGTCGTAATCATCTTGGTTCACAAACTCCCATTGTGCCTTGAATCGCTTGAAGAGCTGAACCTCGGGTGCTAACGACGGTCCAAGGACTTCCGTGAAAACCGCACTGACAAGAAGCTCCAGGACATGGTGACGACATGCCAGATAGAGGAGGCTTCTCCCAAGTTCCTGCTCGATCAGCATGCATGCACCTGTGTTCTTTCCCGTGTTTGAAGCTGTAGTGTCGAACGAGAGGGCACCAACTTTGTCATCCAATCCCCAGTCTCGCAGAGTTTCCACCACAGCTTTGGCACAGTTTGCACCAGTACCGGAACCGAGCTTGGCGACCTGGAGGAGCTGCACCTCGCCGCCACAAGAGACCAGGATCGGGAGTTGATCAACCTGTTCCTTGGACATCAGATCCGCCATCAGCTTCCCATCCCAGTGAACAAAGAGCGCAGCTTCTCGATGGAAGGGCTCCTTGAGCTGAGCAGCAACTTGTTGGCATTGCGCCATCCTCTGGCGCCGTATGGACGACTGGTTGATGTTCAACTCATCAATGTTGTGGCCAAGGGACCGAGCCGTCTCACTGAGCACGTAAATGGCATCGCGGTCGGTGAGCTTCGTGCGGTCCAAGCTAGCCGCCAGTGCCGGTGAAATGATATTTGCCGGCCGACTGCGCTTGGGTGGGCTGCAACCTCCGACAGCACCACGGGTGGGAGAGTCGCTGGGGGGTGAAGAGCTTGAGCTGGAAGAGGCCAATTCTGCTGTTTGAGAAGTAGTGGCCATTTCTTCAGTCGCACGGCGCCGATGGCGTTGTTCAGCCTCCCTCCACTGTGCAACATTGTGCTCTGTGCGAGCCAGGACCACATCAGCTCCTCCCATGGTCCCCCTGCGGCTGGGTTCTCATTGGGCGATCAGGAAGGCCTTGTCCTCCTCGATGTTCATCATGTTCAGTGCGTCAGTGTGGGCGACATTGAAGAGGTTGCAGAACATCTGCTGGAAGGAGGCTTCCTGTGCAATCTGGGCATCTGAGCGTCGATTCTTGTTCTTCTTGAGAAACTTGTATTCGCCATACAACTTCTCTAGCTTCTCAGTGATGTGGTCTCATTTCGTCGTTGGAATCCGCGCTTTTGTCCACAAGATAAGCACTTCATCAGCAACGGCCGTGACAGCCTCCCTCGTCGTCGTTGCCGCCTTCGTGCTCAGCTTGTGCAGAGTCAGGCCGAGGATGTTGCCGATGGACGGCAGCTTGCTCCCCGTGAGTGCAGAGACTGGCGTCACAAGGAAGTCTTTTGAACGTGTACTGGCCATTTCACCAAAATAACACCTGGGGAAGATACATTGGAAACGTTTAATACCAATTCTAAAGGCAAGCCAAAAAAAAACACTAATCTGTCAATGGTGAGAGCAACACCACACACAATCCGACCCTCTCAGCAAGGCGTGTCAACGGCCCACATAGGGGCATAACTTCAACCTTCTTGAGCACAGGGTAAATATTATTTCTCAATGACATTTTAACCACAGTGTTTTTATGCATAACCTCACAGATTGAGACCCTGGGAGCAAGAGAAATATACGTTTGAAAATCCCCCCCTATGCTTGAGGACCACCCTAATATATAGCTATATACACCTACATGTGACAGGCATATGCACCAACATACATGTATGTACAGTTGCCTGCATATGTAATGTTCCTTGCCTCACAGGTGACTCTGTACATGTGACAACACTGCAGTGATAGTCAAGGTACCCCAACTGGGAGAAGGTGTAGGTGGAAAGGGGACAACCTAGTCCAACAACATATAACACAGACATATACTCTATGTCTAAAGGACAATTGAAATTTGAATGTGCAGTCATTGACATGCAGGTAATTATAATGTAATGTCTATGTTCATAAAGATAAATAATTAATATGATCGAGAACAGCATTGAACTCCATGTAGTTTACTAGTCTTATACAGTAACTAGAGGAGTGACCTGTCATTGCCCATGTGGAAGTTGATATATATATATATATATATGCACTAGAATCACAAAATAACACGTGACCTTATTAATAAGCAAACAACCACAAGGAAAAGGAAACACAAAGTCCGAGCGCTTTCGTGATATATTCACATTATCAAGGAAGAACAGAAAATATTTCTGTTCTTCCTTGATAATGTGAATATATCACGAAAGCGCTCGGACTTTGTGTTTCCTTTTCCTTGTGGTTGTTTGCTTATATATATAATATATATATATATATATATATATATATATATATATATATTAAACCCCTGTACAATGATCATTCACTTAATGTTAATTCGTTTTAACGATCATAAGGAATTAATACCATTTCCCACGTAATGATATTATCATCTCGCTAGAATGATGCCTCATGTGATATGCTTTAGTTAGCACTCGAAGATAACGGTTGCCATTTACGATCTTTACTTACTTTACTTACTTTACTTACTTTACTTACGATCTTTACAATTACAGTTGCCATTTATGGCTACAATCATGATCGGAAAGGAGTTTGGTGAGTGCTAGCATTTTACAATATTCTGTGTTTTAGTTCATACACACATGCTTACGCTACATACACAATGTTTTTGCGATGCTGATGAACATATCCCCATTGAAACCATGTTATAAAGCCCCTGCTTAGTGATAAATTCACTTAACGTTAACATTTTATGGAACGTAACCCCATTGTTAACTGGTGGTTGAGTGTATATATATAAAACCTTAACCTTTAACCTTTGGTTAACTTCTGCCCGAATTGTTCATTCTGCTGAAGGTCAAGCTTTTCACCACCTTAGACCTACAGTTTAATGTGGAATCTGAACCATGCCCTATCAGCAGCCCAGCATCTTAACCATTAGGCCACCTAGGGTATCCATTTATCTACCTGTAGTGATTTGTTTATTAAAGAGCCTATTTAGCCGATATATTAAGAATGCAACAGGTAATTAAGTATCTGTCCAGCTATAACAGTCAACTTTTCCACCGACACAACCCTAAGGATTTTCGAAAGAACGCACCAGTAGGCTTATTTTAGTTTTTATTAAAATACTAAATTAATTTACATTTACAGGCAGTTATGGCGAGGTCGAAAGTTAATACATAAAACAGCACTGCGAAAAAGAGAATTTGGTAATTTTTGATTTACATTAAACTGACAAGCTATACTTACAAAATTTTGAGAGCCCCAAAAACCTGTGATCCTGTCTGAACAACCTCTAGAATTCAACTCCCCGTATGTAGGATCTTATGGCACCCTTGTAGAGGGTTTTCCCCCACTTCTTCCCCCAATTCCCCCATTCCCAACTGAAACACCCACAAAAAATATAAAAACCACTACAATCTCTGAGAAGTTACAACAGACATCTTAAATTTACCTTTCCAAAATGACTATATAAAAAACTATATTAAAAGTTTAATTCAAAATACTTATAAAACTGCTATATTAGCAATGTTCATTATAGCCATTTCTCTCGGTGCCCTTTATTAAATTTATTACAAATCATTATAATTTCAATAAACAACCCAAAACATTCTCATTAAATAAGATTTCAATCCAAACAAACAATAATTTATCATAATTTGAACATTTATTAAAAAACATTATAATCTTTAAGAAATATTATTAATATTCTTAACTAGGCATTACTACATACCAACCACTTTCTTTATTGTATGGAAGGATGAACAGCTGGGTTTTGCTGTGTGCCAGCTACTGTTGGGTCTCGAACCCGGGGCTGATGGATTCGTAGTCAGCAACACTAACCACTACACCACTGAGGTGCATATATATATATATATATATATATATATATATATATATATATTATATATATATATATATATATTCCTGATTAGGTTAATTGAATACCTGATTAACTTAATTGAATGCCCGGTTAGGTCAACTGAATGCCCGGTTAGGTCAACTGAATGCCTGAGTAGATTAATTGAATGCCTGGTTAGGTTAATTGAATGCCCAGTTAGGTTAATTGTACACCCTTGACAATTGGTTAGGTTAAGTTGTGATATTTTCATTAAAACTAACAAAAATATCACAACATAACCAATCATCAAAGGCATACAGTTGACCTAACCAGGCATCCAATAATTTTACCATAGGTTTTGATACACCTTGGAGGCTGATGCCACATAGCCTATGTTCTTCCCCAGCCTCAGTTACCCCTATCCCCCAAGTCTCATTCAAATCTGGCCAGTGGTTTGGCTGGCCATAAGAAAGTAAGTTCGCAGGGAGGCAGTTTGACATTGCAAATATTAATATAGATAAGGTTCCATTATGATTACTGCAAGTCTATATGAACAGCTACCACACTACAACTTTTTATGTGCTTGTGAATTTGAACGAAAAATAGATATTACACAACCAATTACATTACAATAGTTTATAATATTTAGAGAATTGCAAGAAAATGTAAATTTATAGACAACTTAACTCATTATGCTTTGCCATTTTTGTGAATGTAAAATATTTTTATATAACAACACTGAAATGAGTATAACTTATCATTGTGTATTTTGGTGGTCAATTTTCTGTAAATATAGATTTTGTTTTGTCATGAAAATTTTAAAATTTCAAATAATCAGTAAGAGAATCAGCTAAATTTGGCCAATGCCAATGCCCCAAAAATGGCTGATTCTGCAAATGCCAATGAATCAGTACACCACTAGTTTTTATTGATTTTGCTAATTTTGAGGGCCAGGTTCTTTACTGGTAAATATACTATCCAATTTGATGTAATAACATTTTTTATAGGTTTAATGAATCACACATGTTGTTTATACCATCATGTAATCACAAGTTTCTTTAAAAATATAATTATTATTTTAAATGTAGTTCAAATCCACTAGTATATAAAAAGTTGTATTGTGGTACGGTAGCTGTTCATATAGATTTGCAGTAATCATAATGGAACCTTATTGCTGTATAAGACTAATAAACTACATGGAGTTCAACACCTGTTCACAATCATATTAATTGTTTATCTTTATGAACACAGACATTACATTATAATTACCTGTATGTCAATGACTGTGTATTCAATTGTCCTTTAGATATATTAGTCCATGGGCCAGAAGGGTTGATTGGTACCACTCGAGGGTTGGGGGACCAAATGTCCCTCATACCAATGATGAATGATGTTAAGTAGATAATGATGATGCTTGCTAGACATTTCAAAAGAGTAGCTTTATTGTTTTATCAACATTTTAAGTTTGCACCCAATATTAAAATATTAGGTGCCTATGTTTGATGAAGACTTACAAACTACAAATTATAAGTTTTCCAAAAAGCATTGTTTCATCTGGTTCATCTTAGTGGTACTGATTGGTCAAAATTTGGGGTCTGGCTCATGGACTATATAACTATATATGTCTGTGAGTTGTTTGACTCGGTTGTCCCCCCTCCACCCCACCTTCCCCAGTTGGGGTACCTTGACTATCATTGTGGTGTTGCCACATGTACAAAGTCACCTGTGAGGTGAGGAACATTACATATGCAGGGCAACGTACATTCATACATACCCATAAATATGTACTCCCATACATGTCCCCAATATCACGGTTGGGTCAATTAACTTTCAAAATTAACTAGTTAAGTTAATTTGGGAATCTTACCAACTAAGTTAAATTAACCCTTACAGTGGGCCCTCATTGTTTGTGAAACTCTCTGTTCACAATTTAGGAAAATTTGTGATGACCCATTTTACTACCATGTTTCGGTAAATTTGTGACTGACTCTGCAAACTTGTGATTTTGTCATGTTGAAATGGGGGCATGATGTTGGCAAGTGTTTTGTGTAAAAATGCATTTGTGTTACTCACCTACTGGATACTCTGTTAGTGGGGTCATGGCAGCTCCTGCTGGTTGCTGAGATGGGAGATTGAGCTGCCAGTGAGGACCACCCAGAGGGCCTTTAATTGAGTAAAAATAAATCCTTTGACTTCAGCACCACTCACACTGCTAAGAATGAGAGAAATCAGGGTGAGTAAGTTCCTAATTTTAGGGTGGTTGAGATTGTCAGATAGGCAGCTCCTATTAATTTGCAATTGGGTTCTCACTTTTAAGATCTCTGGGGCATAGCTAGTCTGCCTCTTTTAAAGAGTTAATCCTCTGCTTATGGTGGGAGGATTTAAGAAAAGTACAGCATCCTTTGCCTAATTTAATGAAAAAAACAAAAATAACATGTACAAGGTTAATTGCATCAGCAGGCAAGTTTTTACAGGTAACTAAAGAAAACATGAACAGTTGTATTGATCATACACCAATGTGCATTCAGAACCAACTAAGCACTTGGGCAAAAGAAATATTACTACAAAACAAAAGAAACAAACAAATTAGTCTCATACAGGGCCGGCTCAAGGTACCGGCAACTCGGGCAGTTGCCCGGGGCGCCACGTGCTAAGGGGCGCCACGTCATGTGTTTGGGATCTTCCAAATACAAAGGGAAAAATAGAAAAATAAATAAATAAAATAAAATGAAATAAAAGAGTCAAATGTGAAAATTTCCTGATGTGGAGTCAAATTTTCAAGGATTATGACATTATATTAGCCAATAGCATTAGTACCAGACTACCAGTAAAGCTAAGGTCAGCTTGGCCCGACATGGGTTGATGTTAGTGTTGAAAAATAATCGAAACTTTACAAACCAGTTTTTAATCAATCTGTTTTTTGAAAACTGGTTTTAACCAGTTATGACCGGAAAGTATAGTAATTTTTAAAAGCCACAATTGAAAGGTACTGACTTTAACTCTTAACAAGCATAGCTTATCGCCTATTTTTTGGTCAAAAGAATGCAAAAATGCAGCATCATATGTATGCATATGAATAAGAAAATGACAACTTTGACATATTTTATTTTAGCCAAAATAATACATTATTCAAACAATTTAGATTTGAAATAATTTTTTAAAATAAAACATCTATACTTAGAAAGAAATAAACTTCTTTTTGTAAAAATATTATGAAGAATAAAAATAAAATTTCTCTACTTTGGAAAAAACATTGAAATAAAATTTTTTAATAAAAAAAACTACCTAGAAAACAGAAAATTGACTCTTTGTGTAAGAAAAAATATATAAATTAATTTAGATTTTATCCCTATTTTGGAAATGACATCTTAAGAAACAAAGGGCATTAAGGGTCTTATACTGCGAATAGGGCTTTAGTCGATTGACTCTACACTACAGCCTACATGATGAGACAAACTGAAGATCGAGTTGCCAGATAGGCAAAAATTATACTGAAGAGCAGTTTGCCAGTTTGTCACAATTTAACTTAATAGGTAATGTATTCGAAGTTATTTTTTTTGCGCTGTAGTGCGTAGCTGCACGTTCGCACAAGTTTAAGCCAAATAAAAATCAATTGATAAAACCAGTTTTTTCTTTCGGTTTTCGATTTTTAGGGGAAATTTACAAACCAGTTGAAAACCAGTTTTTATAAACCAGTTTTTATAAACCGGTTTTCAACACTAGTTGATGTGGCCACGTAGGTGAGTGTTGAGCACAAATTACATCGGCCTGGCAGCGCTGCCATCCTTTAATATCTCATCAGTGTTGCCACTTTGTGGAATTTTTACATTTTTTTGTGGATTTACCTCAGACAAAAGTGGCAATACTGTCTCTCATATTTTCATACATGGTTCCATTTTGAGAATGTTTAGTTGTACTTTGAGTGAATATCGTTAATTGTAATAAACTCTCTATTCCTACATTTGTAGTTTTTCCTCATTGTGAACAAATTTTAAAATTATACTTGTAAGGGCGCTGAAGTTCAGCTTGTCCGGGGTGCCAGCAATCCTAGGGCCGTCCCTGGTCCCATATCACACAAAAATTTCAACCTAAAATAAAACCATTAAACTATTGGCCATCACCAGCCCATTACCACACAAAGGTGTGAAAAAACTATATAGAGCTATGGGTTGATTGCCTGTTACCTCTCATCCATTGGAAATTTCCAGCAGATTACAGTAGAGAGCTCTCTAACATTTTTTTGTTAGAGTTATGTATATGTAGGTCTTCAAAGGACCTCTTTGTCTATTTGCCTTTGGTATTTGCACTGCCTAATGGTAAACAAAGAAATTGCCTCACCTTATTTTTTAGTTGGGCCTCACTTTTGTTCGTATGACACAACGATCTCTCTCGGTTTATTTGTTATAGGCATTCACTACACTTAAATACCTGAAGGAATAGGCCTATCCTTTTTATAGTTATTAGGTTTTATATTATGAGGATTTCACTCAGAACTTATAGGAAGATAAAGTACATCTTCCTTGCTTAAAACATTGCTGTAACATAAGCAAGCCCTAAGTGAGCCACTAATATAAATCTTCATCTTTTATTATTTGCTGATTTTGCAAAGTTTGTTGACTTCTCTCAAAGTAATTTTCATGAGTCAGCAATAGAGAATTTTGAATACAAAATAATAAATGTGGTTTCCTTGTCATCATGCAGGCCCAATGCCTACATAAGGGTTTCTATGTATGATAATCAATTTCATTCCCAATAGGCTATGTCGCCAATCCTGAAGCACTTTTGTAGATATTTAATTCAATTAATTAATAATTTATATTTAATTAAGAAGTAAAGGTACCACATATGATACCATGTTGTAAGCATATATAGTTTTTCCATAGGAGACAAGACTTACAGAATAAAAAAAACAAAACAAAGAATATTAGTTACTAGGGCAAGGTCAATGAGTATTTACCCAAATTGTATAAACCTGATAAGTCCCAGATGTGTCATTTTATACTCCACACACACTATCCTTCATATCACAATCATTAAAGGTATTCTTGGCTCAATCAGTGCAAACAAAAGCAACATTTATAACAAAAAAATGTGTGAACTTTGGCTTTAGCATTTGTACAGGTTTTGGGGGAGAAAAAGCTTTGTCCAAATTTACTTTAATAAGCAAATGGCCCAGCCACAAACAAATCCCTGAGAAAGAGAAAAAAAAAAATAAACATTTATAGTGTAGAAAATTTGGGAGTACCGAAATGGAAGACCCACCTAATCTTGGATAAGCCATATTGACATTAAAATAAATAATAACAATAAAAAATAACTCGGAAGGAGAACATGAACTCTTGCTGAGAAAAATTAAAAAGACACCAATGAAGAAACAAATATGGGATGAAAAGAAAAAAAGATCCCATAGCTAGAAATAGCAACACGGTTTTGGGAAGAAGAAAAAGATCGGGATAAGCTGAATAAGCAGAATGATAGGGAGGACGAAAAATGTAAGACGAAAGAAGCCGGAATAAAAATGTTTATTATGGGTGTCAAGAAATAAAACATTTATTAAAACTTCAAGGTAAGAAGTTCATAAATTTCCCTTCGGTTATTAAATTTAGGTTAAATAAGCTGACATTTCAGCTGTAATTGTTTAACAAAAGAGTATGGAAGTCCTGTTTATGGACAAATAGTTAGGCTGGTTCATCTTTGGCCTAGGTCTTCCATCTTCAACATAGCCTAGGTTGTGTTTAGGCTACTCTGGTTGGAGCAGGACCTATTTTTTCCATATCTATAATGGTGGCCCGTGTGGGGAAGGGTTATTTGCTGTGAAAACCTTAACCTTGAATAAAATAAAATAAATTAAAACAAAAAATAATAAAATTACGCCTTATCAAACATTTTGACATCTGAACAGAATTTATTCCATGTTTGGCTTTTTCAAATACTACTACATATAAATAATAATAAATTACGAAGCCCTAACTAAAAATAAAAATAAGAAATAATTCAAATGCTTCAAAACTTATCATTTGGTCATAAATGTGGTAAAATTCTAGAATAAGGGTAATCAGAAGCCTAGCCTATTTAACCAAAATAAAGCTTATTTATAGAGTTGAAAGGGTTTTAGGATTTTGGGGACTTAATTTTGGAAAAATAAAATAAACAAAATATGGCTGAATGTGAAGCAATTGAGGCAAAGATTAAATCATTAAAAAGGAAGAGATCAGCAAGGAAGGGAGTCATTACCAGGCTTTTAACTACCTTTAATAGCAAAGAAAATCCAAATAAAAGGGATTATGATACTATTTTGGGTGGTTTAAATAGAATTAAACAGGAAATAATAATTATAGACGAGGAAATTGTTACAGAAACTGATGGTTAAATGTTGGTGAAGAGACATATACAGCACTTTTGTGTGAACAAGAACAGAATATTTTTGAAATAGATTCTCACATAAATGAATTATATGCTGCTTTAGATAATCTACCAAATAATTTAGAGGCTACAAATCAAAGTTTGATTGAGGCCTTCAGAAATGTATCCATTTCTAATGATGACAATAAACAACTAAAAGCCAAGTTACCAACATTACAAGTACCAATATTTGAGGGTGATCGAACAAAATTTCAGTCTTTTCTAGAAAAATTTGATAGTTTAATTGGCAACAAAGATTATATATCTGATGTTGACAAATTCAGTTATCTGCTTAATTATTTAAAGGGCCCAGCCCTAAAACTGGTTGATGCCTTACCGGCAATTGGCAGTTCATATAAAATAGCTCTCAAATTACTAGAAAGAAATTTCCTAAATAAAAAGAAATAGTAAATGATTTAGCAATAAAATTAAAAATATAAAACCAGCCAAGGATAACCATCAGGATCTGTACAATTTCTATTGTGAAATTGAATGCATGTTAGGTCATCTACAAAATAATGAATAGATCTAGAGAAATCAGCATGGTTTATCCAAGCCATAATATTTGATTGTTTACCTACCCAAATTAGGGATATTTTCCAAAGAATAACGGGAAATACATACCCTACCCTACCTTGGTGAAATAAGGAATGAATTTCCAAATGTTTTGTCAATGTACAAATCTTCAAAGATTGATTCACAAACAAAGATTGATTCACAAACAAAGATTGATTCACAAATAAACCAAACAAAGAAAATTCAAACAAAACCAAACCACAACCAACAACAAAAAGACAAATCAGAACAAAAAGTGATAGGTCTAACTCCTACACTACAAATTTTAATGTTACGACAGAATTTGTACGTAAGTGTAAATTTTGTTCGGCTGATGATCACATAGCACACGATGTACTAAATATGTAGACTTAGAATCCCGGATAACAGGTGTTCTCAGTTAAACCTTTGTACTAAATGCACAGCTGCAGGACATACTAACAAAGACTGCAAAACAAAAATAAGATTCAAATGTGTTAATTGTGGAAGTTTAAATCATGTCTCTTGTCTTTGTGATTCATTTAAAAATTCAAATAAACAAAACCTAAAGAAAAATGAAAAAACATTTAATGGACATATATCAATAAAAATTCTAGTGTACTCCTACCTACAATAACCTTGGATTTAAAAAATAAAAAGGTGGGACAACTCCTATAAGATGTCTAATAGATTCTTGTTCCCAACAAACATTTGTAGATCAATCATTAGTTAATCAATTAGGCCTACAAACTCATAAAAATGAACAAGAATTGTGTATAACATCATTTGTCAAAGAAAATGAACAGAAAGAAAAATACAGTCAATTTAGATCTGGATATACCCACAGAGAATAAAACAACAAACATAGAAGCAGTAGTCATTGAACAAGTTGGTCAACAAAAATTTAAAATACCAAATTTAAAAAAGTAATACAACAACTTAAAAAGCAATATAAAATTGCAGATAGAAATTTAAATGATGATACAATAGATAATGTTCAAATGTTAATTGGAGCTGATTATATTCACTTAATTCAGAAGGGCATAGTCAGAATAGGAGATGGGATTGCTCTAGATACTCACTGGGGTATAGCTCCACTGGGACACATAGATAAATAAAATAACAATGAAAAATAAAAATATATGACTAACAAACTTGCCCTATTATGACAAGGTCTTACACAACTCAAATAATGACATAAATACTGAAATATTAAATAAATCATTAACAACTGAAGAATTAGATAAAGGTGTACAACAGCTCTGGCTATTAGAGTCAGTGGGGGTGCAAGATGGTGATCATACAGATGAAAATCAATTAATGGCTGAAAATTTTGAAAATACCATCATGTATGAAAATGGCCATTATTCAATTGAACTACCTTGGAAGATCAATAGTCCAAAATTAAATGATAATCTAAAGGTAGCTAAAGGTCATCTCTATAATTTGATGAAAAGATTAAAAAATGACAAGAGAATTAAAATGTATGATGATGTTTTCAAGGACCAGTTAGAAAAAGGCTTCATTGAAGAAGTTAAAGATCACCCCTTTAAAAAAGACAACTGCCATTATCTTACTCACACAGGAGTCTATAGAAAGGATGCACCCACAACAAAACTTAGAGTTGTGTATAACTGTAGTCTTAAAGATGGCAATAAGCATAGCTTGAATGACTGTCTCATAGAGGGGCCTAATCTTATTTCAGACCTTGTAAAAATCCTTCTAAGATTTAGATTAGATGACTATGCAGTTCAAAGTGATATAAGCAAAGCTTTTTTGAGAATTCATCTGAAAAATAACTATGACAAAGATCAACTAAGATTCTTGTGGTTTAATGATCCATATGACTTAAATAAAGGGTTTAAAACATTTAAATTTAATGTGGTTTTGTTTGGAGCAAATGCAAGTCCTAGTTTACTGGCTTTAACCATCAAACATCACTTAAATTTGTATGATGAAAATGATTTAACTGTTCAGTTCTTGAAAGATCACTTCTATGTAGATAACCTTGTAGGATCAACCAAAACAGAGTCAGAATTAAATGAAGTTTACATAAAAGCAGATAAAATAATGAAAGAAGGTAATTTTGAATTAAGAGAGTGGATCACAAATAATGAGAGACTAAATCAAAAAATAAAATCAGAAGACAAAGGATTAACAGAACCAACAAACAGGGTGAAAACATTAGGCATGATCTGGGATTTGAACTCAGATTCTAAAGTTCATGACTCACTCTGCACAAAAGGCTACACCTTAGATACAACAGCTAACACAAAAAGAAAGATCTTATCCGAAAGTTCAAAAATATTTGATCCTATGGGTTTACTCCTTCCTTCTACTATCAGATCCAGGGTTCTTTTACAAGAATTTTGGAAACAGAAAGTAGACTGGGATGATCCTATAACCAATAAACAACAAGATAGCTGGAAAAGGTTAGCTAAAGATCTCAATAAATTACAAAACATAAATATTCCCAGAGTTTGTGGACACAGAGATACACCTCAAACCTTGCATGTATTTGGTGATGCCAGTGAAAAGGTGTATGGCTGTTGCGCTTACCTTGTAGGTGAGGATGGCAGCCATTTGATCTATGCCAAGGGGAAAGTAACACCCTTAAAACAAAAGAAAACTATTCCTCAGCTTGAACTACTTGCGGGTTATCTAGCTGTAAAAATAACAGTATTTCTCCATGAAGTCTATTATGATGTAAACATCACAACTACATATATTTGGCTTGACAGTCAAATCTGCTTGGCATGGATCAACTCTGATGAGTTAAACTCAAAAAACATCTTTGTCCGTAACAGATTAAGAGACATTAAAGAAGCTAGACAAAATTTGGACATAACCTTCAGATACATTCCAACAAAACAAAATCCTGCAGACTTTCTCACAAGAGGATTATCCTGTAAATTACTAAAATCCAACAAAAATTGGTTTCATGGACCTGAATTCATTCAGGATGAAACAATGTAGCCAGCAGAACAAATTAATGTAAAACTTAACATGATAACCACAAATAAAGTTGAGCCACTATTAGATTATAACAATTATTCTGACTTTGGCAAACTTGTAAGGGTAACATCTTACTGTCTCAGATTCATTCACAACTGTTTAAAAAAAATAAATAAACAAAGAAATAATGATAATGAAATGTATACAAGTCTAGCTACCAAATATTGGATTAACCACACACAACAAACAGAATACAAAAATGAAATAGATTTTCTAACAATTGGTAAACAAATGAACAAAGTACCCTCTGTAGTAATAAACTTGAATCTTTACATTGACAAAGATGGCTTATTAAGATGTAAGGGTAGATTAAACAAATCACATATAACAGTAAACAACCCCTTCTTCTTCCTAGGTTCCATCACATTACAACCCTAATTATTAGAGAGAAACACAATGAACTTTATCACATGGGCATTCCACAAACATTAAATGCCATTAGAAAGTTGTATTGGATACCTAAAGGCAGAATGACTGTAAAGACAGTTTTGAATAACTGTGTCACCTGCAAAAGGATTCATTCCAGATCTTTCAGGAAGACCAATCCTCCTGATTTACCAACAGAGAGAGTCACCTTTACTAGGCCTTTTGAAACAGTTGGCATAGACTATACAGGAAGTTTCTGTTGGTCTGGGAACAACAGAACAAAAAAATGTACATCATACTTTACACATGTTCATCTTCTAGAGCAGTCAGCTTAGACATAGTGAGTGATCTCTCCGCAGAATCATTTGTCTATAGCTTTAGAAGATTTTGTGCTAAGCATTCTGTACCCAAAATTGTTTGGACAGATACCCGTAATGCAACCTATTTCAAGGCTGGTGAAAACCAAATAAATGGCATATTACAAAATTCACATACCATAACATATCTACAAAATAAAATGGAAATACATCCATGTTGCATCACCATGGTATGGAGCAATCTGGGAAAGGAATATCCAAACAATAAAGAATTGCCTAAAGAAATCAATAGGTAAAAAACAAATTGAATTCTTTGAACTTCTCACTCTCATTAGTGAAATTGAGAATGTTGTAAATAACAGACCTCTTACTTATGTAGGGGATAATATTAATGATGTAGAGCCTCTCACCCCAAATCATTTGATTAAGGGAGAAGTCATTAACCTTCTACCTGATTACAATATCTCCTTGGATGATCCACCTTGGAGTGATAATAATCATGATTTGCAAAATAGATTATCACAAATAACAAATATAAAAACAAAATTTAAAAAGCAATGGAGTGATGAATACCTTGTTGGGTTGAGAGAAAGACATAAATATATACAAAACAAAGACTGGGTTAATGAAATCAGGGTAGGAGATGTAGTTCTAATTAGACAAAATACACCAAGACAGTGTTGGCCATTAGGTAGAGTTTTAGAACTAAAAACGGGGGAAGATGGATTAACCAGGGTTGTAAAACTTAAAACTGCTTCAGGTGAAACTATAAGAGATGTATCACTCTTATACCCCCTAGAAGTAGGACCAACTACTGTTAACAAAAATGATCAAGATGATGAATCTATAATAGATTCTGATGATGATCAAAATTTGACCCAAACTATACCAAACCTAACCTGTTCAATAAATGATGTAACTAGTCCTACTACTACAATAACCTATACCACAAATAGTAGACCACAACGTTCAACTGCTCTATGAGCTAGGCAGATGTTACAACAAAAGATAAGGGCTGGAGTATTGTAATATTTCATATGGAAAATAAATTAAAATGCAACACCCTTTCATTTTGAAAAGGGTGAGGACTTTATAAAATGCTACACTTTTTATATTAAAAAGTGAGGAAAAACAAAAATGGAATAACAAATAAAACATAAATTATAGGTAATCTACAGTAAGATGGGTTAACAAATATTAAAGAAAAAAAATTGGGTTTCACATGCAATTTTTCCTTTCTGGCTGGCCCCAATGTGTGGAAAATTTGGGAGTACCGAAATGGAAGACCCACCTAATCTTGGATAAGCCATATTGACATTAAAATAAATAATAACAATAAAAAATATCTCGGAAGGAGAACATGAACTCTTGCTGAGAAAAATTAAAAAGACACCAATGAAGAAACAAATATGGGATGAAAAGAAAAAAAGATCCCATAGCTAGAAATAGCAACACAGTTTTGGGAAGAAGAAGAAAAAGATCGGGATAAGCTGAATAAGCATAAGCTGAATAAGCAGAATGATAGGGAGGATGAAAAACGTAAGACGAAAGAAGCCGGAATAAAAATGTTTATTATGGGTGTCAAGAAATGAAACATTTATTAAAACTTCAAGGTAAGAAGTTCATAAATTTCCCTTCGGTTATTAAATTTAGGTTAAATAAGATGACATTTCAGCTGTAATTGTTTAACAAAAGAGTATGGAAGTCCTGTTTATGGACAAATAGTTAGGCTGGTTCATCTTTGGCCTAGGTCTTCCATCTTCAACATAGCCTAGGTTGTGTTTAGGCTACTCTGGTTGGAGCAGGACCTATTTTTTCCATAATAGATTATCCCCCCAGCACTGGCATCAGTGGACCCACAGGAATCCATGAGTGCAATGATGCCAGAAAAGGGAGCAAAATTGACAACAATAATAATTAAGGTTCTAAAATTTTGGTATATGTGTTTGCATTAATATGTTGCTCATAAGGCAGTTAAAGGTACAATTTAGTTCACAGCCTGAGAAAGCTCAAAATCCATTGTGATGCATATTGATAACTGAAGTTAGTTTTTCAACACAGTCTTTATAAAGGAAATCAAGCATTAAAAAATGATTATGATATTTACATGATAATTTTCAGTGATCCAAATATGTTAGACATGGTCCTTATAGCTCATGGTTAAGCAATACAAAACACCAATGGTAAAAATAAGACTATAGGATCACCAACCACACCATCAAGAAGTGAGATGCTTTCTTGTTTCTAGAAATGGGCATGTGATTCCCTCAAGGTTCTGATTATTCTCTATACTGAGAGAATTTCAAATCTGTTATTTATTTAATCAATTAAAAAGAGAAGAAAAACATTATTAGTAACTCTGAAGGCCTGGCTTTCTAAGAAAGCTCTGGCCCAATGGGGGATTACTGAAACCTCCCAGGCCCTACTGAGGGGTTTGGGAGCTCTCAGGAATCCTTCCCAACTGTGGAGTTCCCACCAAACTTGGGGTCTTAACCACACCATCTCAATGTGGCATCTGCAATGCTGCCTACACAGGTCGATGCAGGCTCAGTCATGCTATGTCTTTCATTGAGTGAGGTTGTTTCATTTCATGCTCTTCAACACCAGTGTACTATATTTAGTGTTATTTAGTTGTTTATAAAATATTATTGCTTCACATAATTGTTTATGTAATAATATTGCTTTATATTACATAGAGTAAAAAGTTTTATTTACGTGAAATTTCATTGTTTATGTAATATTACAGTAACGTTATTGGTTTTTATTAGTGTTTGATGTGAATCATTGTTTAATAATACATATTGCTTTAGTATATTCTGTGCAGTGTTTCACAAAATTGTTCAATATTATCTTTTTTATTTCAGGGTAGTAATAATAATAATTATGATTCCTAAAAGAAAATCTAGCAATGATGATAAGTCTAGTTCTAAAAGATCAAGAACATTTTCTGATTTACAAACAAAAGTTAAAGTTATTGAACGTAGTGAGGAGGGAGCATGCACCAGTGAAATTGCCCAGGAGTTTAACTTATCATGGTCAACTGTAGCCAGCATTTTGAAAAATAAAGAGTGGTATAAATCAGCAGCTAAGAATACTTCTGGTGATGTGAAAACTTTAAGAACTTGCGATAACATTCTAGTACAAGTGGAGAAACATTTTGTGACCTGGATTTGTGAGAAAGAAAAGTTGGGAGACACTATAAGTTCTGCTTTTATTAAAGAGAAGGCTAAGAAACTGTTAGAGAAGTTAAAAGAAAAAGACCCAGAATATAAAGTTGATTTCAAAGCTAGCAAAGAGTGGTTTAGTCTTTTTCCTAGACAGAACTGGTGTGAAATGTGTAGTGAGGCATGGTGAAACAGCTTCAGCTGATGTAGAAGGTGTAGAAAAGTACAAGCGTGAATTTAGTGAATTAGTTAGTGAATATAAGCCTGAACAAGTTTTTAATTTTGATGAAACTGGACTATTTTGGAAGCATATGCCACAAATGACCTATGTAACTCAAGTGGAAGAAAAAATGCCAGGCCACAAGGCTTCAAAAGACAGTCTAACTTTAATGGTTGGTTCAAATGCAACTGGTGATTTGAAAATGTGAACTCTTCTAGTATATCACTCTGAAAACCCCAGAGCTTTCAAGAATGTCATGAAAGCTCATTTACCAGTCATATGGAAAAGCAGCTGCAAAGCATGGGTCACCAGAGATATCTTTGATGATTGGTTTACAAATTTCTTCAGCCAGCCATGGAACATTATTTAAAGAAGACAACACACCAGCCTACTCTCCTTTGTTAGACTCAGCCAGTGACATTATCAATGTTAAGTTCCTGCCCTTGAAGACCACATTGATCATTCAACCCATGGACTAGAATGTCATTGCTAATTTTAAACATTACTACCACAAGGCTACATTTGAACAATGCTTTTGTGCCACTGATGGTGAAGATGCTCTGAATCCCACTCAATTTTAGAAAAGTTACAATGTGAAAGATGCCATCACAAATATTGCAGCAGCTTGGGAGCAAGTTAGCGAAAAATATTTAGTTTCTGCCTGGAAGAATTTATGGCCAGATCATGAGCTTCCTGAGTTTTGAGCCTACACCTAAAGAAATAAATAAAGAGATAGCAGAAATTGGCAATAAATAACTTGGGCCTCCAGATTAATGAAGACAAAGTTAAAAACCTATTAAAGCCCCACAATGAAAGTTTAACCAAAGATGACATCCTTGAAGTAGATGATACACAAGTTTCTGAAAACTGAACCAGAGCAATCAATTGGACAGCCACCAAAAGACCTAACAGGAAAAGATTTAAAGGAGCCATTTTCTTCGTGATGCTATAAAAAAAAATTACAAACAAAGATCCTCTACAAGACAGGGCCTTCAAGTGTTTTAGTGCAATTCAATCAGCCTGTCTCCCATACAAGACAAAATTGAGAGGGATAGAAACTAAATTAAAACAGACAAAAATTGCCCATATCTTCAAACCAAATGTATTTTCATCTCCAATTGCTTCGAGAGCACCTTCTCCAGTCCCTTCTTCTTCAACAAAAGGCTTACAGATCTCTGATGACCTACCATCCATCTTTATGGAAGGAGACTCTCCTTTCAAGCAGTAACCATCTCTTCCATTACAACAACCATCCCCTTATGCATAATTGGCAGCACACTGTGAGTTATATTTTTGTTTTTTTATTACTTAAAAAAAACACAGGAGGTAAGTTACTATTTTTGTTTATTTTATTAAAATAAAACTTTTTTGGCATTTTAAGGATATTTCACATCCTTGAGCTTTTGGAATCAATTAGCTATTTTACATTGAAAATGGATCTCGTTGTTCGCGATTTCGTAATGTGTGACATTTTTCTCAGTCCCAATTAATCATGAAGAACGATGGCCCACTGTATTTTGAAAACTAACTGAAGTTAATTTGAAAAGTTAACTAGTTTAGTTAATTAACTTGTTTTCTTGGAAGTAGTCTATAAAACCACCATTACACCTAACTAATCATGGTATTGATATACCTGTACTTATGTAAGAAATAGTAATGGAATACTTGCTCACACATACAGACACCTTACCACCACTCTCAAGGACTGAAGGACTCGGGTGGCAAGTATGAGAACTAATGAAATAGTGACCAAATAAATGAAACTGCAATTTTTTTAAAAAGGAAACTTGATTGAACTTAATTAAGTTGGAGAAATTTCAGTTAAGTTAACACTTCAAAATTTAACTAGGTGCATTCCAGGACAGATCATGCAAAAAAAAAAAGAAATTACAACCACTCTCATTCCAATTTCATTCAAAATTTGTATATCTAATAAATTTGACCTGATTATGAAAATGTAGCTTAAAATTTATTTGAACAAATACTTTGGGAGATATGGAACCCCCCTGAAATGGGGGTAGACCTGCAAAAAAACTAATAAAGTGCCAAGTGTTGTAACTTTGCTTCGAATTGGATCAGAGTAAAAATTTAAACTATTTATGGTAGAAAATTTTATGAAGAACAAATAAGCATCAGTCGATAATTAAGATTGGACTAATATTTTGGAAGTTATCATAATTTTATTTTTTGGGGGGGCCTGTACCCCCCCATGGCCAATCAATACAAAAAGTTTTGTTGATGGAAAAATGTTCCCCTAACATTTGTGTATATTCAGGGTTAATAATCTGTAATTTTGTGTGTATTGTATTTTTTCACTTCTGAAAAGTGTGGAGTGTGTAAAAGTTACTAAAAAAAATGAAGATCTTGGTATTGGTAAATGTTTATTTCTGAGGTTTCATCATGACAAATTACATATCATCATAGCTTATGGGCTGATATTGATCACCACATACGTACTTGAAAAAGGATAGAAGCACAGCTTATCAATAGTTTCCTCCCCCCCTTGCTCATTAACACATTTTCCTTAACACCAAAACACAGGATGAAAATCACAATCAATGATAATTGGATAACTTAAATAACTGTCCTAAGTAACTGATCCTATAACATATTGTAAAAAGGTGTGCATATTAAATGACCGTAAATCTATATACATTGTTGATGGGAATCTTCTTTATAATTAATTATTTACTGCTTAGCTTTAGTTAAACAAATGGCTCTATGTACATCATCAGAGTTAAATGAATAAATTATCTTAACTCCTGGAATAATGGTTGGATGTGACATCTTGCTCAACATGTCATCTTTCAATATCCAACATACATCTTTACCTTGTGGAAATATGTAATGGCTAGGGATGTTGACAAGCTGGGCTAGATGGTTATGAAGAAGTTAATTTTGTAATCACCAAATTGTTCTGATTCATCTTCAACTATGCTAAGCCACAGTTCATTATCATACATACAAACAATACATTGACCTGGATCATAGTCAGTATCATCAAGATTAGATGTTTCTACAGTGGTATCTTGCACCTAACTCGTATTAAACAATGCTGATGATTTATCATCAGACATTTGATAAGCTTTTATTTGGTTAATGCCATTAGGAACCATTTTGTGAAAGCCAGCAGTGCCTTTTATTGTAACAGCCTTGTCAAATCTACTTTGCAACATATCTTTATTTGCATTGATTTCAGTTTTAGAAACAAAAAATACATTGT
Source organism: Bathynomus jamesi (assembly GCA_023014485.1). Taxonomy (NCBI): domain Eukaryota; kingdom Metazoa; phylum Arthropoda; class Malacostraca; order Isopoda; family Cirolanidae; genus Bathynomus; species Bathynomus jamesi. Next base: position 62,292 of record JAJOZX010004441.1, on the reverse strand, counting down.
ATAGTCTTAAAGTGAGATTTACAAAAGCTATAGAAAGATTCTGGGGGTCAATATGTGTCCTGACACAGTTTGTTGTAGGCTTTTCTTTGCAACAGCCCTTTTAATTGTCCTTCCAATTCCATTGCAAGTACTTTTCCCATGACTAGTTGGAAAGAAATTCCATTCACTCTTTATATTAAAATCATGCTCATGGCATCATAAATTAATGAAATTGAACTAATTTTTGTATTGAGCTTTACAGCCCTCTGAGAAGTAATAGACTTCCTGTATCATAGGATAAGTTTCTTTAATTTCTTGAATTAATTTATGTTGAAAGCTATAGACTGTTGATGTTGAGTGATCAAGACATTCACTGATAAAACAAACTTTTGTGCTCTGACTTGCATTCATTTTGGTAATACTGTACATGACAAAAGGATGCAAAGTAACTTGCTCATTGGTCCAATGAAAATTTTGGATAGGATCTTGCACAACAAATGAATAATTCTCAGAATAATTCTTTCAAACTTCCTAGGTATGAACTCTGACTCGACATCAATTTATAGCCAAGAGTCAGAGAAACTATTTTCTGTGACAAGCAGTCAATGAAATCATCTACTGGTCCTTTCACAGTTTCTAGTGTTGACCTATCAGTACTGATCCACTGATAATATTCAATTGATTCACAATCATGCAACAAATCTCATGCTATAGAATATAAGAAATTTGAGAGAGCCATTGTATCAGGACAATCCTTGCAGTTCTGTAACACACAGTTCCAATTATTTAGACTGCAAACTGCCTTCTCAATGAGAGCATTATAAGTTAAATCTTTCACACTTATTGCAAATATCATCAATTTGGGATTTTGGTGATGTGTGCACACACAGATAGAGTGAGTGTCTTTAGCACCTGCAATCACATACCATTTTGGTCTTAAAGCATGCAAAGGATGAGAGCCCTACTGGTGATTGTACAGTATCCTTGTATTGCCTATATATTATCCTGAGATTTCCAAGTAAAAGTCTTTTCTGAACCTGTTCCATGACACCATCACTATTTTTTACACTTAAACTAGCTGCCTTACCTGGACACATCCAACTAATCTCATCCTTTTCATGGAATAATTTAACTTCAGTTGCAACCTCAGGACTGATTTTTCTTCCCTTTGAGTATGAAGAAACTTCAGACAGAACACCAAACATTCTCTTCCATTTTCTAGATTTGTCTACCAAATATCTTGTTGCTCCAAAGTATTTTTGAGTCTCTTCAATTGTAAAAGGTGACAATGTTAATATTTGAAGATGTCGTTGGCGTGAAGTAGATGAATTAAAGGAATCATAAATAGGCTCCTCATCAGGTTCTCATACCTGAAAAAATGGTAAGGTATTTATTATTTTAAGAAATTAAATATTAATGATAGATATCAAATTTGAAAATTGTAATAATTTATATATACTAGGGGCACTCAATATATTTTGCCCCACCCTTTTTTCTTACCTAATAATAGGCCATGGGGCTGAAATGTCTTTTGGGCCTTAAGTTTGAACTTTCTGCACTTCACATAACTGGATTTTTCCAGTTTGAACCTCCCCTCCTTGCATAAAACCACTTTCAAACGCCCTTGTATAAAACCAATGGTTAATGCAGTTTCAAGAATGGCATCTGACAGTGATGTGTGTTGTAAACAGAGCTGTTATTGAGTTCTTAACCGCATAGAAGGAAACCATTGGAAATATTCACAAACATCTACAAAATGTTCATGGAGATGCTGTTGTTGATTGAAGCACAGTTGGACGCTGGTCTAAATGTGTGAGATCATTGGAGAGAGAGAGCCAGCCTCGATGATTGACCATGACATCTCACACTGTGCAATGTGCTAACAGCATCATTTGATCAAATTGGCATGTCACATACAAGGAGCTATCACTGGAGCTAGGAATTAGTGAAGGAAGTGTGAATACAATAATTCAGCAACTGGGATACTCAAAAGTGTGCTCACGGTTTGTTCCTCGTGAACTGACTGAAGATCACAAAGCCCAAAGAAAAGAAATTGCTTCTGAGTCATTGGTTCAATACGCAACAGAAGGGGATGACTTCCTTTCATGAACTGTGGCAGGATGAGACTTGTACACCACTTTGAACCTGAAACAAAATGCCAATCCATGGAGTGGCATCACACAGACTCCCCATGCAAGAAAAAGTTAAAAATGGCTCCCTCTGCAGGAAAAGTTATAGCCACCATCTTCTGGGACATGAAAGGGGTGATTCTGGTGGATATTATGAACAAAGGACAATCAATCAACTAGGTGGCATATATTTGCTACCCTACAGAGACTCCAGAGATGTATAAAGTGAGTTTGACCAGAGAGAAAACTGGAAGACATCCTTCTTTTGCATGATAACACAAGACCACACAACAGTTTGCAAACAAGAGAGGCCATCACAAAAATGTGCTTGACTGTGTTACTCCACCCTCCATACAGCCCGGATGTGACACCTTCAGACTTCTATTTGTTTGGGCCAATGAAGGATGCTATTCGTGGAAGAAAGTTTCAGAGTAATGATGAGGTTGTTGAGGAGGTTAAGAGGTGGCTCCAGCAGAACCCAGCAGACTTTTACCAGCAAGGCATATAGGCCCTTGTTTCAAGGTGGAGGAAAGCCATAGAAAAAGATGGAGACTATATGGAAAATAAAAACTTGAAAAAAAGGTTGCAAAATATATTGAGTGGCCCTCGTATATATGTATACATATCAGTATCCTACTGGATGCTGCATAGACATCCTTCAAACAAATTAAATTTATAGCTATAAATGATAAATTCCTCAACTATATTTATCTTTCTCTATGAAAATTAAATTTATTTATAATAAATAATAATGTATTTTTTATATATCAATTTTTTTGTCCATTTCGCTGATTTTTGACAGTCCAGCCTCTTCCAGTGATGTGGAAAAGGCAGTTTCTCATTTCCATTTCAATGATGATGATGCTTTGTAGGCCTTCTCAGTGACTTTTCTTGAGTTTGAACTTTGACTATGGGTACCATCTGAAAATTTAAATAGTCATTCATGAGTAAAATGTAAATATTGATGGACATACCTAGTACTGATGTAGCCAGGTATATTTTACTTCTAAAGATATACAGTATGAGTAAATTGAGTTAGGTATATACTTTTAATGCTAACCTGTTTCATTCATATATTGTGATTAATACAGGTATATTAATTCAATAAATTGTACTTAGTAATTTAATTGGGATACACCAAGTTCAACAAGAATTCCATTTATTTATGATGCATTACTTTCATTAGACTGATACATATCTACTTCCTCACTTGCTGTTGAATTTTCTGGAGTGGAACTTTTGCTAGGGCTGTTTTCATACTTTTTAAATGGTCAATGCTTCAATACTTTGGTTAGACAAGCAGGGCATACCAATGAATTGTTAGTAAGTCCAAATTGCTCATCACTTTCTTCAAGAATGTGTTTAGGAAGTGTGTGCAAACCTTTTAATATTATTTTCTTATGAAGAAGAAAAGGATTGCAACAACTTTTCTTATAATTTCCTGCCATATCTACATCTATTCACAATATAGAAACACCACAGTTGAGCTGTTTCAATACAATATCTGTAAAATAGTCAATAGGTTAGTGTTATCATTAGAAAAACAAAATTTCAGAAATTTTTATGTAATTTTTCTTCCAGAATACAATACTCACAAGCATAAAAATACAATAAATACACAAAATTACAGTATTATTATTAACCCTGCATATACACAAATGTTAAGGGAATATTTTTGCATCAACAAAATTTTTTGTATTGATTGGCTGTGGGTGATACAGGCACCCCCAAAAAATAAAATTATGATAACTTCCAAAATATTAGTCCTATCTTAATTACTGACTGATGCTTATTTGTTGTTCATGAAATTCTCTACCATAAACAGTTTAAATTTTTACTCTAACCCAATTAGAAGCAATGTCATGACGCTTGGAATTTTAGTAGTTTTTTATGGACCCCCATTTGGGTGGGTGGGGGGTCCATATCTCGCAAAGTATTTGTTCAAATAAATTTTAAGTAACATTTTCATGATCAGGAGGTCTAATATACCCTATATAGGAATTTTGAAGCAAATCTGTGATTTAGTGGTGTACACCACTGCATAATCTGTCATGGAATGCACCACTAGTTAACCTTTTAAGGGCGAATGGTACAAATTGCTAATGTTTCAAATACATGCATTCATAACTTAACCCTACAAAAAATTCAGGGCTTAAAGGGTTAACTTAGTTGATGAATTGGCAAAAAGTTAAGTTAATTAAGATAAATAAGATGGTAATGCCTTCGTATACAACTCTTGACCAGAAAATAGAATAGTTTCAAGTGCGCTCATGACCTTGATAATACCTTTAAGTTATACACCTTTATGAGGAATATTGAGTATCTGTGATATCATTCATTATAATAAAAAGACACTTCTGTGTGCCAGTTTTGAAAAAAAATAAATTGAAGTATAGCAAAAATCTTATTAATCAGTGAAAGGTGAATGCATAGCAACATAAAATATTAGAATATCTTGTCAGGTGTTACAAAAAATAAAATAAATATGTTTATTGAGTACTGTCAGTATATTAAACCTTTATCAAAGACTTTTTAACTCTGCATCTTAGTATTTAGTCCACTCTTTTATCTGATTATGGCCTCCAATTGACATGGCATTGAGTTGAGAAGCCTCTCTCATTCTGTGGTTATTGAATTGCCAGGTTGCCATCAAACACCTCTTCCATTAACTAAGTGTTCTTGGTTTATGCTTTTTGACCTTCTGCTTAGCAATATTCCAAAGATTTTCTATTGGATTAAGATTGGGAGAATTAGCTGGCCATGGTGGTACTTCAGTTTCATGATCATGAAACCATGCAGATGTTGCATGAGCCACATGAGCTGGAGCCAGGTATGTTGAAAAATAAATGGTTCATCACTATACAGCAATTTTGCAGACTCCAGCATGAAGTATTGCGAGAGAGTCTTATGGGACAGATGAGAGGGGGCTTTGATTTAATTGACTGACCCAGGGATGCCATATGAAGTTGTCAGGAAAAGACTGCAGATTTACTATAGAGAACTCCATTCTACCATGATGAGAGACAAGCGAGAGGCATTTACTAATGCTCAATTATGACCCAGTGAGACCTTATACCAGTATGCAACCAGGTTAGAAACTGTGTGGATGACTGCAATGCCACGAGTAGAAGTGGATAATTGCCAAGAACTGATTTCAAAATTTCTTAACACCATTCCTGATGCATTTTCTGAGAAGTTTAAAGTTGCCTGGCCATGGCATGACTGGCATGTGGAGCTGGGACCCAGTTGAACTGGCCAGCAGTGAGAAAATTGGCAGCTTGTGAGATGGAACCTCCAGTGAAATCTTTATCCTTATCTAGACCTCTACCCATCCTGCAGGAGGCCTGGAACATAGGAATGTCTCCTTTGGTACCCCAACCACCACCAGGTGTCCAGAATACAAGGTCATCTAGTGATCAAGATCAGCCCTGATGGAACTTGAACCAACAAAATCACCAGTCTCACCCTCAGTTGTTGGCCCTGCAGCAGGGTTTAGGGCCAGCCAACCATCTAACCATCCCTTCACCACCACCATCTGGTTGTCCCTGGGTAAGCTGTAATTACTGTGGAAGGAGAGGTCACCTGGAATGGGATTGCTGCCGGTGCTTAGGAGTGTGTTTGCAGTGTGGTGAGTGGGATCATTGTGTCACAATGCCCTTACCCACCTAATGGGTATGGTCATAACCAGCGATCACACCAGCAGAGAAGGCCCAGTTCAAGAGCACTGAGTCCTACCATCTCAAGGGAACCATTTGCTGGGCCTAATCAGACCAGCCCATGAGGGAATGAGCCAAATCAAGAACTGAGGCCTTTAAACCAGTGAGCTCTGAGACCAGAGGGGAACCCCCAGAGCTCCTAGCAGGACAAATATTACTCCTAACTAGTGGCCTAATACCAGAACAAAAATTTATGGGGGAAGTACAGATGGGGGGAGATCCAGTGTGTGTTAACCCAGTTTTGCCTTTGAGAATGAATGCGAGTGCAGTTCCTTTTGTCCCACAGGGATATGAGGCAACAGAGCTAGTCCCAGTTTCTGGTGGTAGGAATGAATCATTGATTGTGAATCCAGGTACGGATGCTCCCGAAATGTATTTGGTAAATAGTAATGTCTTTGACACTGATGGGTTGGATGAATAGATGTCTGGACAGTTAACACCTCATTCTTTACTGAAGTTGGATATATGGATTAAACATTCAGAGAACTACTTGGCAGTACTTGATTCTGGAGCTACAGTTGGAATCCTGGATCACTCAGTGGTAGAGGAACTGGAGTTAACTCCAGAGATGCAGAGCTGTAACCTGAGGATTCGAGGGATTGGAGTGAACAACCATGTTAAACCACTGGGGGGTGATTATGCTGAGGTTATCAATTCATGGAATGGAGATGGTGCCTGTTCTGTTTGCAGTGGTCAAAAGGTCGAAGTTCCCAGTTGTATTGGGAATGAATTTTCTTGTTGAAAACAGTCTCTGAGTTAATGTGAAAAGGAAGAGGATAACGTGAGCTTATAAAGATGGGCATATGGAGGAAATTTACTTGGAGTGAGAATGCACCATGTAGAAGGGTGATCCGGAATGTTCCCTGTTATGCATCAACAGATGTGAAATTAAGTACCTGCAAATATGACCGAGTTCCTGTACAGTTTGCTTGCTTGAATGTAATCAAAGGTGAAGGAAGACTGGAGTACTGTTTTGAGGATGATGATGGAGACCCCCAACTCCAGGGGAAAGTGTATGGTCACCCTGGGTTAGTGGATGGATTGGCTGGGATGACAGAAGTGTTGGTAATGAAGCTGACCCCAGAAGCGCAGAGAATCAAGGCGGGTGAATGGATAGGGACTATAAGATCAATAGTCTGTGAAGAAGAACTGGACTTTCCAGTGGCTGAAAGTGAGAGAATTGAGGTGTTCATGACTGGAGCCCAAGCTGGACAGAAGAATGCCTACGGACTGAAATAACCATGTCACCAGAGTTGAAGTTAGAAGAGAGGGAGAAGGTTTTACAAATGATGGCTCGCCAGGAGAAAGTGTTGAGTCAGGGGGATGATGATGTAGGTTCTGTGAATTGTGTACCACACTGGATAGAGTTGTAAAATGATACCCCTATCCGACTGACCCTGTAGATTCCCAGAACCAGTTGCAGAAGTGGTGGAAGCCCAGTGCCAGGAATTACTGTTGCTTGATATCATAGAACCTAGCATTTCCCCATGGAGTTCGCCTGTTGTCCTTCTCTGGAAGAAGGATGGTTCAATTAGAATGTGCGTTGACTATCGAAAATTGAATGAAGTGACCATACCAGACTGATTTCCAATGCCCAACTTAATGGATGTAGTTTTTAGTCTTCATGGAACCTGTTACTTCACTTCCCTAGAAATGGTATGAGGTTATTATCAAATACCAATTGCCGAAGAGAGCCAAGAGAGCACTGCTTTTTCAACCACCAGAGGGCATTAGCAGTTTAAGCGGCTGAGTTTTGGATTAAAGAATGCTCTTGCTAGTTTCCACTGGATGGTACAAGAAGTGTTACATGGTTTTCCGAGAAGTAGAGTTATCATCTACATTGATGATATCCTAATAATGGGCAAGTCATTCGGAAAACATCTTCAACTGGTAGATAAAGTCCTGTATACTCTGGAGAAGTCTGGCATAAAGGTCAAACCTGTGAAATGTCAGTGGTTCCAACCTGGGTTGCATTTTTGGGACACCTGGTTGGGAGAGAAGGTTTGCGGAAATCCCCAGAATATATGCAGAAGGTGTATGAGTTTCCAAAACCAGAAACTGTTTGACAGATGAGGGAATTTTTGGGTTTAGTGAATTTCCAGAGAAAGTTTGTACCAGAATATTCAGTGATAATAAGTCCTTTGTCTCATTTAACTGGAGGTAGATCAAGAGAAAGATTGAAATGGACACTGGAGATGGACAAGGCTTTTATGGCAGTGAAAGAGGCCTCGGTTAAGGAAGTGCAACTGTCATATCTAGATTACAGACCTGAAGCTGAGAAATTGGAACTGTATGTGGATGCTTCAGGGGTTGGTGCTGGTGCTTGTTTAGGACAATGACAGAATGGTGATTTTAAGGTGATTGCCTATGCATCAATGACCTTTTCCAAAGCCCAGAGAATGTACTTGGTTATAGAATGGGAGTTGGCAGCCCTAAGATTGGGTGTAAAGACATTTTGCCCCTTTCTATATGGTGTACGTACCTTTTGTACTGTATAAGGACCATCAACCATTGGAATACAGTCATTCTTCAGTATTCGCGAGGGTTAGGTTCTTAAAAATCGTCGCGAGTGTTGATCTCGCAGATGTTCAACATATAAACTTATGGAAAAATAGGGTTAAGTTCCCAGCTCCCCTGAAAATCCCTTTTTGCCCCCCTAGTTTAGCCATAAATGCCAAAAAAAACAAAACCAATTATGTTAATAATTATATAGATTAATACTAAATAGAATTAAAAGAAACAAAAAAAAATTGTATGAAATCATTTTCTACTACTACCAACAGCGATAAATCCTAGCCTAACACGAACATAGTCTATCAATATTTCTGACACCTGTAATAGAGAAAATTACAGAAAACTTTTCTTTTTCATTGTTGTTTTAATACCCTTTAAGTGAACACAAACAAAAATATTAGCTTAATGTTAATAAAAAAATAAGACAAAATACTGTCAAAATCACGAAAGTAAACACAAAGTTCAGCGCAGACAATGCGTCGCTAACAAAGGCAACTCAGTGACTGACTCACTCTTGGCTCTCACTCGCATGTGGTGAGAAGCAGCTGCATGAGGATGGACCCGCATTTAGTACACTTTTGTGCATCAGCCAGATGGCACCCAATTTGAATCGCGAATAGGCGGTCTTTCCCTCGCAGATGCTGATTTAATGGTTACTATTATTCTCTCGCGAATAGGCGGTCTCGCATATGTCAGTCATGCAAATACAGAGGAATGACTGTACCTGAGCAACATGAAGATTGTTGATAGTAGGTTGGCCTGAACTTATGAAGATCTCGCAGACTTTGAGTTTGAAATTTAATATCACCCTGGGACTGAGAATGGAGCTGCAGATGCAGTCATGAATAACACCTGCTGGGAGTGACCAATTGGAGAAGAAATACCACCTCGCTGATCGCTTACCACCTGGACTGCGAGTACTCATAAAAGTTGATGGAGGTGGTGATTCGTTGTTTATTAGCCTAGTACAAATGTTGCAGGATCATTAAATTATGAGCATGGGCCACCTTGGAATCCTCCACAACACCCATTGGAATTACGGAGAGAGCTGATGGATGAATTGATCACCTCTCCCAAGAGGTATTGCCTTTCAAATAATGCCCACTGCATAAAAGACCTAAAAATGATGAGACAACCTGGAGTATTGGTAACTCCAGAAGTACTGTTAGCTGCAAGCCATTGTTATTCCTTGAGGGTTTGGGTTCAATATGGTGTAAAGCCAGTTGTGTACATTATGGATGTAACTATTCCTGATACTCCAGAAAGAAGGGTCCATTTGCAGTGTATATCTGGAGTACACTACAATCCACTGATAGAACAGAAGTGGTTTGCTGAGCCAGCAGAGTTGATGGTGGAACAGGTGGACACTCTGGAGCAGGAAACTGGCCATGAGGTAGCAGAAAGAAGTGATATAGAGCAGTGTGAAGGGAATTTGCTACTACAGAATCTAGATCTGGAAGCCAGGGGTGAAAGGGTCACTTGTGGACACCAGGGAGGGCCGGTTGCTTGGACTTGGGTACACTTGGGTGCAGTCAATTACTGTGCTATGTTGGATTCAGGAGCAGAGATTAGCTTAGTATCCGAGTCAGTGGCCAAGAGTTTAAAAGTGAGTGAAGAGGAAGAAATATCAGTACAGTCTTGCCAGGTAATCTTGAGTGGGATTGGTGTGAAATTGGTACCCTGTTTAGGACTGGTAAAATTGACTATTCAGGGTAGAGATGAAAAATCAAACTACCTTTTGCAATAGCCCCAAAGAATAGTCTCCCATACTGTTTCTTGTTAGGTTCAAACTATCTAATTATGGCTGACATTGAAATGAAGTTTGATGTAGCTGAATGGTCATATGGAGACCCAGAGTTAGTGGATTGTTTTGGAGTAGAGGCGCTAGATGAGGCAGCATGCATGGAGAAAGAGGTACCAGACACAGAAGCAGAGGAGCCAGAGTTGGGTACAGTATTTGAGGAAGGCAAGAAGTGGATAGTGAACAGAGAGTTGCTTGACTCAGAATCAGTTATTCTAATGCTAAAATGGAACTGATTGTTGCGACAGGTGCATGGACTATTGGCCCAGTCAAAGCCCCTACCAGAGGGCAAACCTGCCTTGAGGCAGTTTAAGCGGAACTGGAGGGAATTACAGTTAAGGAGTGGGGTGATAGTACATCAAAGTAGGACTGGGTATATTAGCTGTGTAGTACCTTTCACATTGCTCATGGATATGGCCCTCAGTTTCCACACGGAAATGGCACATATTGGGCTAATAAGTTGGTGGAAGCTTTGTGATTGTATGGCACCTGGATTTATATGAAGTAGCTAGTGACATCTGTATTATCTGTGACACCTGTCAGTTGTATAAAGTAGCTAGTCAGCCTATCATCCCACCAACCTTGAAGATAAAAACTGAACATCTTTTTGAATTAGTGGCTGCTGATATTGTGGTTTTCCCATGCACTTGGTAAGGGTACCTTGGTTGTCTGGTGATGGTTGACCATTTTAGCAAGTTGGTTGTGGCCAGGGTTGGTACCCAAAAACCCATGACCAAAAACCCACATCAATTTACTTCTCATAAACTTATTTTTAACTTGGCATTTTTTATAATATGGTCATGCGTCATATATATTAACAACTATAAACTATAATTAATGTGATAAGGCCACTATAAACTAAAATTTCCAGAAACTATTTATTTGACATGTTTCATTATGAACCTTATATCTAATACTGTATCTAATTTATCTATCTTCTAATTGGCTACCTATATCTAAAAATAAATCATGTTTCTTTTCAGCTTTATAATTTAAATAATTTAAGTGGTACCTAATATTGATTTATTGATCAGTATGTTCAGCATCTTTTGACCTTAGGTGGCAGTAGATTAGAACCAACATTTCTGCCTTTTCTTTCCCTAACCTATTTCACATTTTACTCCATACCAAGCCAAACATTGAAAAAAAATCTTTCCAATGATCCGGAGCTGGCCGGACAACTATGAATAGATCTCATAAATTTAGCAAAACCTAATGGGACCTGGTCTCTCTTTTTTTCTTTCATTTCAACAATTTTCCACCAATTACTAGCTGATGTAGAGCTCACGATACTATCTTTGAATAAATAAGGAGGAAAAATTAGTGCGTCTTTTAAGTGGAATGCTTAATATCTTGCCATGTATTCTGAATTTATTTCAATCAGCCATTCTTCAGCCTCTTCCTCTTGAACTCTATTCAGTTTTTGTCCTGAAAAATAATAAAACTGTGTGGAAACAAAAATAAAGCTAATAAAATAGATTCAGAGCTGAGCAGTAATGCGTTACAAGTAACTGCTGTTACGTAACATGGTACTTTTTTAGTAACGGTAGTGGTAATGGCATTACATTTCAAATCAAGTAACTCTTTCAGTAATGACGTTACTTTTTTAGGGAAATACATTCATTAGTCATTACTTTTTTATATAGCTCGCAATTAGTTTCTTTCAATCCTCTCTCATTATTCATTAACTGTTAAAAATTTGTCCTTTCTCTATGAGCAAGGTGTGCGTGTTAGCCATTGGCATGCTGGCAGCCTACCCCCATCCACCCTCTACCCCTACACTGACAGCACTGTCAAAGTAAAAAGGCGAAGAACCCTGGAGCAGGGATGGACCTAAGTTCAACAGAGGTTTCATCATTCCTCTCATCTGGGCCTTCATGGCACGTTAGCTCTGCATCCTTCCAATCCACTAACTTTAAAAATATGTTTATTAAACTTAACACTCCTATACCATCTACTGCTGCTGATGAGCAGGTTTTTTCAGTAAGGAAGGATATACTGCATCGGAAACGAGGCTCGCTCTTAGATGCAACTTTTGAGAAGCTTGTTTTCTTAAAGGCCAATAAAGATCTTTTGAATAATAGTTCTTAAGTTTGTATATTTAGCTAATAAATGTTAATTATCATTGCCATGCACAATAACTCATTTGATTAATTTCTTTAGTATTTCGTATTATTGTTTTGCAAAACTAAAATTTCCTGGTATATTCTAGCATTAGTAAATTAGTATCAATAGTATGCTACATCCTTTGTTATGTTGCAATTTCTAGTAATAAATCTTGTAGTAATTTTGTTCCACTTTTTTTAAAAATATTATGCCTTATAAGTCATAACAACGCAATGAAAGCATGCACAGACTTCATAGCCTATGCATTAACCAGTGGATACAAACCAACACATACTCGCACAAGCGAATGTTTATATAATACAGGGTGTCCGAGAATTATCTGTACAATTTTTGGCTGTTATTAAAAGTCAACCATGAAGTGTAGAAATTCCAGTGTTGTCCCATTTTACAGAGAATCTCATTAAGTTTTTTCTGATACCACGTTTTGACAAGTTTTTTAGAAATGTACGCGGGTGACAGACATTGATGATTTAAAAGCAAGAATCACAGCTGCTATTGAGCGAATTGATGTGGATATGCTGCAGCGTACATGGCAACATTTGGAGTATCGATTGGATGTTTTGCGAATCACTAATGGTGCACATATCGAATGTTTGTAACAACGTTACTTTACTAAAAGAAACTTTTGAAAATACAGATTCTAAATAATCTTGTTTAAGAATTTTACGTGTGTTATCAAGAATTTTATTAAAAGATGAAATTGTACAGATAATGTTCGGACACACTGGAATTTCTAAAAAACTTGTCAAAACTTGGTATCAGAAAAAACTTAATGAGATTCTCTGTAAAATGGGACAACACTGGAATTTCTACACTTCATGGTTGACTTTTAATAACAGCCAAAAATTGTACAGATAATTCTCGGACACCCTGTATAATATTTTGTGTATATATAAATTATAATATACCTATGCATATATATAATATATTTACATTTCATTAAAAGTAACGGTAATGAGTAATGGTGCCATTACTCGTTACTTTTTAAAAATGGTAACTGTAACAATAACGGCATTACATTTAGACTGTAGTAATGGTAATGGCATTACATTTATAAAGTAACGAGCATAGCATTGTATAGATTATGTAATTTGTTATGGTAGGGTGGCCAGATGTCCGGCTTTAGGCGGACAGTCCGCCTTTTGAGCACTCTGTCCTTAGGGTGGCCATTTCCAAAAAGGAGGACACTGCGTATGTGGCTGTACGTTAACATATATAGATAATATATACAGTATATGTTAACGTATGGCCACATACGCAGTGTCCTCCTTTTTAAATGGCCACCCTATGTTATGGTATCTAATTTATGCTAATTGTTATCTAATATGGCAATACAAGATTATTTGATTCAGATTAGAGAAAACTCTTCTGCCCATACAGAGTTACCTATGTTTTATATATTGATAGTAGTTAAGCATTTAGGTCCTATTTACCTTCATACTTTGGGTCAGTTATATTTGCCAAAAGATGACATGGCTCCATAGCTTTTTTAAATCTCTTAATAATATCTTCTTTGTATGGAGCTAATTTTTCATCTTGGATTAAAATGAGCCAAATTTCAACAGCATCAGATGATGATGTATTATCAGCCTGCAACTGTAACAAAAAAAATAAAAACTATAAAGTTATATATGGCTGAATGAAAACATTTGTAAACATTTAGAATTATGCATTATTAGAATTTTTTTTTTGGTGTTAAAAGTTACAACACATAAAATGAAGTGTATTTTAATTATTTATTAGTAGTGCTTTAGTACAGGATTCTATAAATAAAATGTGCACTATAAGTCTATAAAATATCTTGAAATTAATATTGGTATTTAAAGTTAAGTAATTTTAACTGCATAATATAAACACACCTTATCTAGAGCATTTCCAACAAGTAAGAGTTGTGACTGTAAATTGAGTGCCTCTCTCTGTATAGATAAGTTATCTATCAATTTTCTGATGTTGTGGTCAATGTCTTCAGTATGCTATCCTCTTATTTCTATATATGGAGAGTAATTTGACAAATAGCTTTTTATACATTCTAACTGAGAATTCCATCTGATTTCATTTGGTAGCTGCAGCATCGTACCTCCTTTCTCCATTAACCAACCCTAAAATACAAATTTTTATTACAAATATTGCTGGATTTGACAGCATAAATAAATAGCTTATGCAACTTATTAATGAGCAGTGAATTAGGATTCACACTGGTGACAGTGCTAATGCTAACATTGACAGTGCTAATGCATAAAAGTAAAGCTGACAGTAGCTAATTTATTGGATTTGTTTTTAGCTTACATGAAGTTGGTGATGGTTTCGGAAATATTTGTTAATTTCTACAACATGCTTGAGAACTGATTTTGGGGAGACATCTTTTTCTACCAAGTTTAGATGGTGTGCTGAACAGCCATAAGTAATAAGACTGTAGTTGTCCTCCTTAAGAATTTTTCTCATTCTTATCATTTTGTTTTCATTATCAGTGCATATAGCAAATACCTGAAAATAAAATGTCATAACTCATAAGGAACTGAGCATTTGAGTATACCAAGGTGGAGAATTACATTCAGTTTATAACTAAAATAAAATGTACCTACAAAATAGTTATACTTACATCAATGCCATATATTTCTTTAGTTTTTATTGCTGCTTCTCTAGCTAACTGTGCACAATATTCTGCTGTCTTTTTTGTACTTCCAGCATCTACTGCTGAAATCAGATATGGCTTTTTTCCATTATGAATACTGTGCGCAATAATAGGATCATTACCTACTGAACTCCAGCCATCTTGTATAAGGGTAATGGTACAATCATCAAGATTAAGGTCATTCTTCATTTCATGGATTACTTACTTCATCATTAACTTTTATTAACAGATCAGATGCCAACCTTTTCCTGTTTGGTGGTTCATATCCTGATCTTAGACCTTTGATTAATTTTATAAATTCTTTATTTTCTAAAACGTTGAAGGGTATGTTAGCTGAAAAAAAGAACCTTGCAACTTGTAAATCTAATTCTTCCATTTGGTCCACAGTCGTTCTTACCACAAATGGTGTAATTGATCTTTGCCTTTTATGCTTTATTGGTGCTGAATGACAGAATGTGGATGATGAAGAACCTGCACTGGTGTCACTCATTTCAGGCACATTTTCATTTATAATCTTTGGATCATCTTTGCCAGAAGCCAAAGTTGGAGGAAGTGAATCAGTTTCAACTGATGCTCCAAATTAGAGTCTCGGCATACCTCTTGCCTCATTTTCAAAACATTCCACTTTTCTTTTACTGCATTTCTCTAGATGTTTCACTCTCTCAATTTTTCGAGTGATACTTTCTTTGCAATAATTGCATAGTACTCTAGTAGGCTGATCACTTAATAAAGTCACCTCATCCCATTCACTAGCTTTAGATCTTCCACCTCTATAACTCTGAGTTTGGCATCTTAAAAATTTAAATTTGAGTTAGGTCTAAATAAAGCTGAAATCTGCTGTTAAGAAATAAAGGAAAGATCTAAAATTAAAATGGAGAAAATTCTAATATGTCATTATTATATCTCATATCTGAACTTTCTGTGAAATAAAGATGTGTCTTTAATATATATTGTAGATTAGATAAATAAATTAATAAAATAATAGATATATTAGGCACTACAAAATTATCGAACCTTTCTAAAAAAAATTTAAACCCAGCAAAAAACCAGTTGGGTTGTTTTTTTTGTGAAAAACCTGGGTTTTTGCCAATCCTCGTTGTGGCTCACCCATTAAGAATGAAAAGGTCTTCTACCATTATCCAGTTGATGGAGCATGATATTTTCCCCAACTTGTTAAAAATTCCTTGGAGGCTCTTGACAGACAATGGGCCTGAATTCCATTCGGAGGAGTTCCAAGAGTTCCTTGATTGCTATGGGATTATGCATGTTTATTCTAGTCCACTTAAGCCTGCTAGCAATGGTGCTGTTGAACGTGTAAATAGAACAATTGGAGAGTTCTTGAGAAGCTTGGGACAAACAGGAGTGGAATGGAATACAAATCTGGTAATGGCTGTGATTACCTACAACAATACCTTCCATTCTGAAATAAAGACAACCCCAGCTGACTCTCTCTTGGACCAACATCACCAGAATACTGCTACTGTAGTCGTTCCCCCTCATTTGCAGGAAATATGGAAGGAGGGCCATCCACGGTTTGCACCTTTCCAGGTTGGCCAGAAAGTAGTTAAGATCATCATTACCAGTGACTGGAGCACCTTGCGGAAATTCTCCCCCAAGTATACTGGTCCTTACAAGCAGGGTTGGCAAAAACCCTGCTGGGTTTTTGTCAACCCTGCTTACAAGGTTAGTCAAGTACAAAGTAATTGAGTATCCCATGAATTGACTATGTCAACTGTTGAGGGTATCCCCCCCCGGAGTTATAAAAGCACAACATACCCATTTGAAGGCCTTGCATGAACCCCCGAAATATCTACAGAAGCATAGGAGAGAACAGGAATTGCAGAAAGTACCTGAGATGCCTGAGACCCGGATCCCAGACTTACCATCAATTGCCGAAAGCATACCCTTTGCCTGGCGTAGGGGTGAGTCAGATGATAGCTCTGAATATTCCTTTGAGGGCTTTGATGCCCCTGAAGTGGAATCCTGGGTAGCTTTCATGGGGAACCCCAGTGATGGGACCAGTGGTTCAGATACAGATGAGGAACTTTCTTCTTCAGAGAAATATCACCAGTTGAATACACTCCTGAATGCATGACAAAGTATTACCTGGAGAGATCCTTTGGTAGAGTGTTGGGAGTATGATGGGGCCAGTAATTTTAGTGCTGAGACAACTGCTAGAATGGAAGGGTGTCTACCAGTGGAGCTAAACTGTGGAGATATGCCTCCAGTAACTCAGCATTTGGGAGAGACAGATGTTCAGACACCAGTTAGAGATTCAAGCAAGGGCTAATCCAGTGGGGGAGCAAGTTTTCCGAACTATACAGGAGTCAGAGGGTAATGATATACCTTCACTTGGTTATGAGAACACTCTGATTTTGGCAGGGTCATTAGAATCAATTTCCTCCAGTACTCCCATTAGTGAGTCTTGTCTCATGAGTCCCCAAATAATATCTCCACTACAAGAAAATCAGTTGTGGGGTGCTGCTTCTGAAAATGAGTCTGGGGAAACTGAAGTCCAGGGTAATGTGACAGATTTGCATGAACATATGGACACACTGGAAGAAGCTGCTCCATTAGATGGATTAAAATTGGCCTGGCAATCATTGAGACTTGTAAAACACACTAGACCTAGCTGATGATGCATTGAGTACTTTGGAGAATTCATTCCTTGGGTTCACCGATTCCATGCCCGGATCACCTCAAGTTCCTCGATCTCAGTCTTGCCGTGTTAGTTTTAGCCCTGTCCATTCAGGATTTACCGCATGTCAGGAGATACTAAATGAGTATAGACAAAAGGTTCGTGCCTGGACTAGTCATCATTGTCATTTCCAAACTGAGACCAAGACTTCACGATCAGAGAAACTTAACCCAGTCAGGGCTCAACTGCCCATTCACACGCTCCTGTGGCAATCCTGCAGAATTACCAAATGTACAACCACAGACCCTTGAATACAGAATCAGAGGCAACAGAGTAAACTGAAGTGAAGTATTGTGGGTAAATCTTTTATAAAATACACCCTAAAATGACTAGATTTGGGGTTTTCTTTCCTGTGAGAGGATACCCAATGTACTCAGCCCTCGAAAGGGATGTAAGAATGGATTATTCACTGATTTCTGTGTTTATTTTGGGTATATAACCAGGGGAGGGGTAGTTAGTGAACCTTTTGTTCTGAAGGGGTCAATAACACTGGTATGCATATGAAATTTTTTTGTCTGCTGTGAGGGTTTTTTCAACTCATATTATATAATTCGACCATGCTGAATTCGAAAATGACATTGGTTTTCCTCAATCAGGTCAGGTTTTTTCTCTATTGGCCATTTATTACAAGTCCAATTTTATCCCCAAATTTATTGATTTTTTTAGCTTAAACACTGTAGATACAAGTAATATTATAAGAACACTCGTGAAAAATGAAAACATTGTGTGAATAAATACTTTTATTCATACAATGAATATGGAAAAAAGTTTATTGAGGAAGGAATGAAGTTTTTTTGGCTTTCCGTCTCTGTTTCTCTTCGGGCACGTCTCGCTTCAAACACCAGCAATAGTCCACCAGCATATTGATATCCCAGTTTCCCTGGTACCTCTCTTCCATTATTTTGATATCTTGGTGAAATTGTTCACCCTGTTCCTCACTATAATCCCCACAATTCTCAGGAAAATAGTCCAAGTGGGACCACAAAAAGTGCATTTTTATGGACATGTGCGACCCATGAGCTTTGAAAGCTTCCATCAAGTTTTCGACAACGGACTCGTATTCTGGACTTCTACGCTTGCCAAGAAAATCAGTGACAACTGATTTGAATGCCTGCCAGGCATTCTTCTCAGTTGGAGTCATTGCGTTTTCGAACTGAGTATCCTTGATCAAAGTTCGAATTTGAGGACCATCAAAAACCCCAGCATTTAGTTTAGCATCAGATATATGAGGAAATTTACTCTCGAGATATCGGAATGCTGAACCCTCCTTATTCATTGATTTGATGAAATTTTTCATCAAGCCCAGCTTAATATGAAGTGGTGGAAGCAAAATTTTTGTTGGTGGTACAAGGGTCACTGAAACGACATTATGCGACCCAGGTTCAAAATTCTCTTTGGATGCCCATTCACGCTGTGCATAGTGCTTCTCATCTGCTCGGCTATCCCATTTGCAGAGGAAACATGGGTATTTCGTGTATCCCCCTTGCATTCCCAATACAAATGCCACAATCTGAAAAAAAATGAAAATATTTAGAGAATTTGTTCTATCAGATAAAAAAATCTATGCATTGGACTGTATCACTTCTGTGGGGAAGTTAAGTGTTCTTATACGCTCTCAAATAACCTTTGGAAAAACAACATAGTCAATAGCAATAGTTTACTTATGATATTAGTATTACCTTCAATTTTCAAATCTCCAGAGATCCTCCAGTTATGTTGGTTGTATACGAGAGCATCCAGTAAAATTTTCATGTTATCGTAGCTCTCAGTAAGTTGTACGGAATGTGCTACAGGGACTGATGCAACCCTATTCCCAATGTTGAGAAGTACTGCTTTCAAACTTCGTTTAGACGAGTCTATAAATAGCCTCCATTCTGATGCATTATATGGCAGGCCCAAGGATTCGATTAGCCCCTCAACATTGCAGCAGTACACTAAGGAAGAGGTATTTTCGTGCACTGCAAAAAACTTGCAGAATTCTTCCTCTCGTTTCCTATACCAGGAGAATGTTGTTCCCGGAGCCAGCAAGTTGTCCTCTCGAAGTCGTGAGCCCAAGATCTCGGCAGCTAATTTGGAAAGTCCTAAATCCCTGGTAAGATCATTAAGTTTGGCCTGGTTGAGAGGCCTCGGCTCATTTGAAGCGGTATTTTGAGGTATATACGACTGGGACTGGTCACTGGCATTGGTCATTGATTCATCATCAGAATCATCGAAGTCCAGGGTTTGAGGTGGGTCGGGTATTGGAATTCCAGGACCATGGGGTACAGGTCTCATAGCAGAAGGAATGTCAGGGTATACAACAATGTGTTTATTCTTCTTGTTAACTCCTGAAAATAGAAACACAGAAACATGGATATAAAACTTGCATATGAAATAGAAGAAGCATTCAGAGAGTGGCGGCTCGTGAGGGAAGGCTGCGGTCTGTAAGATATGAAATAGGTCGATGGAGTCTGTATATTTTCTTTCTTTTTCATTCATATTGTCCCTTCGGGGACAATATGAATGAAAAAGAAAGAAAATATACAATCATTTTATATGTAAATGTAACTTGTATAACAATATGTATGTGTAAATGTATTTTCTATAACAATATGTATATGTAAATGTATGATTACCATTATGGTGAATATTATGCTATATATGGTGAATATTACATTATGGTGAATATTATGTCAAGTTTCATACGAGGATTTCAAAATATTTAAGAAAAATAAATTTATAAGCCCACCTTGGAGGTTCATCATGCAGAAATAGCAATCTGTCACGTGATCCTTTCATTCTCTCCAAATCATGGGAATTCCAAAAGGCAAAGATTTCGCTCTGCCTTTGCTCCATCTTCTCAAATTTTCAATGCACGTCTTGCAGCACATATGAGGGACGAAATTTTTGTCCTGGTCCCCTAGCTTAATTCCAAAGTATGCTCTATACATTGTCTTCACAAATTTAGTGATTTGGGACTGGTTATTTGGCATGGTAACCATCCCACATATGTAGCAGAATCTATTGGGATCATTTTTACACGCTCTATTCATTATGAAGTATTTTATCTCTATGCCTGAAAAGTAAAAAAAGATATTATACAAGTGAAACAAGTGATGATAGATGTTACTGTTCCAATTCCACTTTGACAAAATCACGAAAAATTCTATTTTACTTATGAGGCCATAGCCGGATAACCTGAGCTGATTGAGAAAAATGGATTGCAGATTCGAAATCAGCAGGAAAAACTATAAGAATCACTTACAAAACCCTTGACAGCAAAATTGATGCATACCAGTGTAATTAATTGTTCTAGGGGAGTAAGCAGCAGGGATAAACCTCTGAGGGAAAGATATGGAATGATGCATGCTACTGGCTTACTATTAATTGACATTCCAGTGGTAAAAAAAAGAAAGAAAAAAAAGAAAGGGGGGGTGGTTAGAGTGAGGATATGGCCCATTCTTTTCTTTCATTTGGTTTCCTTTGACTGGAATATGGTGGCACTTCTAGCCTTGATTTGGTTTTCCTTCTTTTCTTTTTTTCACTGTTCCTACTGATACTCTGGTTACTCTGGTTTAAAAGAAAAAATAACCTCCCAACTTGAATTCCTATATGATTTGTGATTGAATGCACCTGGCTAGAGTGGTGGATGAACAAAGGGGTTATTTGCCAGATTTCCCCATGAATTATTCCGTTCCTAGCGCCCGTTCGTAAAGCAGGTGTTCGTAAAGCAGAGCATTATTTCCCATACATATAATGTTATATTTTGGGTTACGTTTTTTCTTAAAAAATCGAAAAAAAAAGGTTATAAAACAGAAAATTTTGCAGAAAAAAATGTTTATTAACATAGAAATGAAAGCAATGAACAAAGAAATAATACAAACGAAAGTAATGAACAAAGAAATACAATAAAAATGAAAGCAATGAACAAAGAAATAGTACAAAACATTACATATGCAAATTTAGTTTTCATTAATAGATGCGTCAGTAGACATGCTTTTGGATTCGTTTCTTCTGATTAACGTCACAGTCTTTACTATCACTCTTTCGTTTTGGCATAATTGATGATGGGTACTGTAATTGCAATGTACGAAAAGAATATCAGTGAAACACTTAGCGTGCGCGAGAGTGAATAAAGCACAAACTCTCTTGTCAAAGCGCACATATAAACTGACAACAGCTGCGTTACCACAGTGCAAAGTGAGCTAAAAGCGAGCTAACTTGGCACCGCTGTAATGCAGAATACGTAATAGAGTACAGTACAGTATGGTATGCGCGACGTAAGCATATTATTTTTGTCTTAAAATTGAGCTAACTAAGCACTGCTGTAATGCAGAATATTAGATTGTGGTATGCGCGCCGTACGCATTTTATTTTTGTCTTTTATATTTCTTCATTTAATTTTTTATTTAGCGCAAATACAATTTTGTAAACCCGGGGTTTCGTAAAATGAAGCATCGTAAAGCGGGGTATTCCTGTATAGTCAAATTTACGGGTCCTGGTCTCGTGATCCAGTGTTAAAGGAAATAGAAACAGTGAAGTGAATCAAGCAAGAAAAACACAGTAAATGTTATGACCCAAAAGTGGGGTTGGAGGTGTTCTGGGTGGAAACTGTAGTTTGTGCCAGAAACAAGGAGGTTATACCAGTGAACAATGTGTAGGTTAAGTGAAACAAAAGTGGTGCTAAAAAAGAAAATGCCAGTATTTACCATGTGCATATTTGGAAGTAATGTACAATGTGTCCCATAAGTCTGTCATCATAGGAGAAATTCATATTTTTCTATTTCTACGAACCATAATTCATACTTTTCTCTTTCTACAGGCTATAATGTCTGTGAGCAAGGAAGAATGAATCCAGATAATTCTACTCATAGGAAATCGGAGTCAAAGAGAGGCCGCTGCTGAATTTAACAGACTGCATCCAGACCGTGAGCCAATAACACAGAGTTGTGTTAGCAGACTTGTTGCAAAGTTTAAGGAAACAGGATCCATAGAAGATAAACCACGCAGTGGACCTTCAAGGAGGTCCACTGACGATAATACAGCGACTGCTATCCTGGCTCATTTTAACGGAAGTCCCAATAAGTCTCTTCGGCAATTGTCCGCCGAGACAGGAGTGTCGAAAAGTAGCATCCATTGCATTCTTCAGGCTCACAAATGGTATCCATATAAACTTCAGATCCTACAGAAATTAAGGGAAGATGATCCTGACTGGCGGATGGAATTTTGTGAATGGGCTACGGAACAATATGCTCAGGATGCCAATTTCCATCCACTATTCTGTTCAATAATGAAGCTGTTTTTTTATGGAAATGGTGAGGTAAATAGACAGAACACCCGCTACTGGTCTCAAAACAACCCTCACTGGTATACCTCTTCAAAGGAACAAGGTGCATCTCGGGTGATGGTATGGTGTGGCATTTGGAAGGATTGCATCATAAGCCCCCTCTTTTTCGATGAACATGTCACTGGAGGCACCTACCTATGTATGCTCAAGGAAGAAGCATTTCCCAGTGTCTTGAATGAAAAAGGAAGTTTCCCAACATGGTTCCAGCAAGACGGCACTCCTGCACATTACAGCACCAAAGTAAGGTAATACCTGTACCAACAATTCCCTGCCTGGTCATTGGATAGGACATCCAGGGCCTGTGGAATGGCCAGCTAGAAGCCCGGATCTCACGCCACTAGATTTTTATCTCTGAGGCCACTTGAAAGCGCTGGTATACGCAGAGAAAATTAGGAGTGTTGAACATTTGCGGCAGCGCATGATTGGGGCATGTAACACCATTACTCCTGACATTATTCACCATGTGCTTGCTGACTGGGTATCATGTCTGAATTTGTGTATTGAAAACAATGGTGGACATATTGAGCACATTCTGTAAATAAAAGCTTTTGTTTTGCCTTTTTTTATTATTTTTCCTATGATGCTGGATTTATGGGACACCCTGTGTAATGTTTAGTGGTAGCTACAATATTCTGGAATTAATGTATAATGTTTAGTGGTACCAAATTGATTAATGTAATAGTGAGATTTGGGCATTTTGTTAAGTTGACCTGGTTATGTAAATAGTTTTTCCCTATTTATTATAATTGGCCAGTTTGAGTGAAGCAATTGGTATTAAATAAGTTTGTCATAATTTGTGGTACTATTGAGTGTTAATGTAAGTAAGTTAACTAACTGGGAGGGTCAGCATTGTTTTGATGCAATAACTTTTGTAATGTATACTCCCATGTTTAGATTGTCAATAGATGCATTATCCTGGTAAAGAACATGGAGGAACAAAGAATTGTGAGAGGGGTTTTTTCTTAGGGGGAAGGAATGGGGGGGTTGTGAGTTTTCTCACCCACCCACCCCCTTGATTTTCAAATCCCCATTTTGGGGTTATGGAGTTTTTCACAAAAACCTCACCCTAATTTTCAAGTCCTGCCTGGTTCTTCTCACAAGTTTTTCTCCCCCTACAGAAGTCTAGTTAGTAAGCCTGTTAATGGTAAAAACATTGTATGGTAAAGTCCAGACTATTTGATCTTGGAAGCCTATTAAAAGGTTATGAAACCTGAATAGAGGGCTCAGTAGACAGGCTGAGATTAATATGGACGTGTCCTGTTGGAAGCCAAGGGAGTTTGGAAAGCCTTTAAAGGTATGATGTTGAGTGCTCTAGCTTGTAATCCTTGGCTAGTGTACAATAGGAATAAAGACTTGTTCATAATCCTTATTCCTAGTTATTGTGTTGTTGTCATTTGTATTTCACCATCATTATTAGTATTAATTATTATTATTAAAAGTAGACATATATATGGGTTGTTGAAACTGTGACTGAGTATAGATAGGTGTAATAAATCCAGCCAGGTTAGAATCAGACATCAGACCTTTACTTATTGCCTGGTTTGCAGTGCATGTGGGAGCCCTGGAGTTTCCTTTAGCCAAATCCAGTCATCTGTGACCCTGTCATGTAACTAGCTAGAGAACTGATTATCATTATTATAGGTCACCAGTCACATTATTCCAGAGTTAGGTTTTTGGTCATGCTTGTTTGGCACTGATTATGGGTTGATTAACTCATGTGAGATAGGTTTGCCATAATTGTCAATGTTTGTAGTTATTATTTTTTATGTTGGCTATTTATTATTTATGTGCTTTGATTTCATGAGTAAATTATGTTTTCCAGTGATCAATTATGAAGTCATGATTCCAGTTAATGTTTGTCGATTAATTGCCTGTTATGTTATTATTGTGATTAATGGTGCCTGGTGCATGTAACTAATAATCTTGTGTTGTCTAGGCCCGCAGTGTTTCCCAACTGGGGGCCATATGGCTCCCTGGGGGCCATGACACATTTGAAGGGGGCCACAGGAAAATGTTATTTTCTAAAATAGAGTTAAATCTGCATATTACCAACTGAAAATAATGCTTATGGGGGCCACAGGAAAAAATAAGGTTCCTAAGGGGGCCATAAGCCAAAACCGGTTGGGAACCACTGGTCTAGGCAACCAGTTGGGATTCAACTCATGTGGTCCAGATTCATCAGGCTTGGATTGTGGATCCAATCCAGTGGGAGCTATGCAGTTCATTGAGGTTGTGTCAACCACTGTTGGTCACTGGGATCTGCCCTGGAATCAGGCTGGTGACCGTAACCCTACTAACTAGCCAATGTATAAAGTGTCTAAGTATAAAGAAATTGAAACTCAGGTCATAAGGTGGATGGGGGGGTCAAGTTTGGAGGGTAGCTAGGCTGGGACAAGGGTTAACATTCTGTGCAAGTCATTTCCAGTACTTGCCTCCCACTTGCTTCCTATCCTTTCTGCCAAATCTCACTAAGTGTTATTGGTTTTCCAGAGGTTTTGTTAATTGTGATTCATTGCCAGTCTTTTTGTTATGTTTATACTTTCACACTGAATAATTGTTTATTTCAGATATAATAAAGAGAAAAAAACAGTAGTTTACTTCTATTAGGTCTACCTTTGAATTCCAACCCTTTCTTGGACTCTGATGGTTGGTTCTCCTACGCATTGGAGAGTCAGATTTAGACACCTGAACTGGGGAAGTCCTTTACAGTTGACGTGCGAGTCAGACCTGAATAATCTCGAGGAAATAAACCACTGACAAGAGAGGCATTCCTAGATACCTGAGGAGATTGCATCTTTGCCCAGTCTCTTGACTATCCCGAACCCAGAAATGTGAAAAGGTGCTGGGTGTTTTGACAATACAGATACTTGGGGACTACGGCCTATGTAGCCACTGCAGCATTACCGTGGCTAACTAATTCTCCTGATCTTAATTTGATGGAAAATCTTTGTAATTACAATTATAATGTATTAACACATTTCAATAACTTTTCATTCTTTAATAAATAGTTATATGGGAGGGGGTACCCCCTCTGCTGAATTACGTTTGTCAAAAATCAAATATAACGGTTATTGCAAATTTTGCCAAACCAGTTTTCTCATTTGTCATCGAAAATGCTATTTTCAAAGGAAAACCATATAAAAAATAACAAATACGAAAGTAGTTAGAAAAAATGTTGGTAAGTGCTGCATTCTGAATTTGGCCATATGGGTGGTGGTAGATTACACTGAATGAATGCTCGTGGCATGTATATAAATGCTCTCAACATACTTTTTATGCATTTTAAGGCATTTTTTTATTAAAATTAGAAAATATACATATATACATGTTAAACTTCATGAAAATGGCGTTTACTCAATTTTTTTTTTTTTTTTTTTTTTTTTTTTTTCTTCTATCAAGTTCCCCCTTAATGTTGCATAAATTAATCAATTAATTAACCACTACCTTGAAAACAATGAATAATTCTTTGTGATAATTCTATTTTACAGATGAGGAAGAGGTGAGAGATTTTCATCCAACTTCAAAATGATGCAAAGGCAACATTGGAATCACTATGGATGTAGCAGCTGCTCTAGACTGAACATGAATCAGTGATAGAAGGGCAACCCAAATACTTATTCCATTTGCTAAACAGGTGGGAGCCAATGTCCATGAACTTACTTTGAGTCCCAGTGCCATCAGGATGCAGAGGATGAAGCATCGGAAGACCTTAGCTGAAGAAATCCGACACTCATTTTCTCCTGGGGTTCCTCTTCTATTGCACTGGGACAGGAAAATAATGCCAGATTTGATAGGTATGGTAGGGAAAATGTAGATCACTTGCCCATTCTTGTATCTGGAGAAAACCACCAAATTGCAATTCTGAAGCTACTGAACTCAAAGCCTGATCAATGGCCTGTATCATTATAGAAACAGTTGATGAATGGAACTTACATGATCGGGTAAAAGGACTTTGTTTTGATGTGACTGCAGTGAATACTGGAATGTTTAGTGGTGTTTGCACTTTAGTAGAGCATGAACTAAATAAAAAAGTGCTTCACATCACATGCTGCTGTCATATACACAAGCTGATCCTTGAAAAAGTATTCACTTCGGTTGTGCATGATGTGTCAAAAAGGCCTAATATCATGATTTTCAGCTCTTTTCAAGACTTGGCCAAACATTCACCTCCATGATTATATGATGGGTGATGATGCCATATTTAATAGGATTAAGGACCGGAAGCAAAAGATCATTTGCTTTGCAAAGAGGGCCATTCAAGAACAATTGCCCTGAGATGACTACAAAGAACTGCTGGAATTAGTCAGCATCTTTCTAGGAGTAGTACCACTGCAAGGCATTTGGTTTTGGGCATTGGGACCAGTTCACCATGCATGCTGAATGGCAAGAGCATTGTACTCACTAAAAATATGCATGTTTCATGAGTAGTTTTCTTTGCCATCCACGTCAAGTACCTGCAGTTCCTTCCATACCACAAACAAATTATGGATGAATCTTTGCAAAATAAATATACTCATTTGTAATTTTTATGTTACAGCATGGATCGAGTGCCCTCTTCCTACTTTTGCTGCATTAAATGATCTACAACTTCTAAATGAATTACAAAATTATAAAAATCCAAATGTTAAAACGGCTGTGCTTTCATCGCTAAGTATGCATATTTGGTACCAGTACCTTAGTGAGGTATTAGTTGTGATGGCATTTTTTGATCATCACCTTCCCCTATCCACTAAGTGAAGAATGGTTGAAGCAATCACCAGTAAAGTTGAATCAGAAGACCCAACCCATCGGGTGATGATTTCAGATACCTCAAATATAGCGGAATTAAGAGTGGAAGACTTTGTAAATGCTTGAACTAATGACTTGTTTCAGATTCTTAATGTACCTTCTACATTTCTAGAGAAAGAGCCAAGCACTTGGGAAGATGACAATGATTTTCAGGTTGCCCAAAAGGTAGTACTTAATATAAAACCTGTGAATGAGTTAGGAGAAAGAGGAGTAGCTCTTATTCAGGAGTTCAACATTTCACTAACAAGAAATGAAGAACAACAGCAATATTTATTACAAGTAGTTGAAGATCACCACAATGCTTTTCCAAAGGCCATTAAAAGTGACTTGCTTTTAAAAAGTTTCAAGTAAAGATGTACACTAAACAACCTATATTACCAATGTAATGAACCGAATTGTACGATATGTATATTACAAATATACTGCATTAGTAAAACAAATATGATATTCGTAGCATCAGTAGCACAACTAATTTGTAATGTTAACTGTTAAAAAACATGAACTAAACAATTTATACTATCTGTTTTCTAAATGTTGCTTGCACAACCTCTAAATATAATTTCATGTGAACGAAATTTTGCATACAGCATTTTTATTGATTGTCTTCATAAAATAAAACATTCAGTTCAATAAAGTTTGTATTGCATTTTCACCCCTATATGATAAAAGCACCCTAATATATATATTAGGGTGTCCCAGCCTCACATGTGAAAATAAAAATTTGCAAGAGTCAAATCGCACACCCCTTTAATTAATTACACTTGAAGAAAGGAAAAAATGGGCGAAATTTCATTGGCCTATTAGGAGGGGAAGGGTCCCCTCATTGACCTTGTTTATTCGACCCTATATGAACAAACGTAAATGCTCAGCATTAATCATTCTAGAATGGAAGAATGAAATGTAAATTCTTTCTAATGACTAAATTAAAGGAAATGGAAATTCTTCCTAATGGCACATTTCATTTCGGGGGACAGAGGATCTTTTTGTCTGCTGAGGGGAACTGCTGGCGGTGGTATTCGACGACTTGGTACACGAGCTGCCGTTCCTCCTCGTTTTTTGTCAGGCCCTCATTGAAATCTTCCGCCAGTTTCACCGCCCGTTCTGCCGCATCGTTCACAGACTTCAACGATGGTGCACATCCTTCGAGATCTTTGGGGGTTTTTGGAACCGGCAGCTTCAGGCAATGAAAAAGGTTTTGAGTCCTTTTCGTGACCAAGGTGCTCAAATCCGACCGTCTCACGGTCAAGACACACTTTCCCTCCAGCCGACGCAGATCTTTTGGGTTTTCGGTCTTCTTGTGCAGGTTTTGGAGCATGGCCGTCTTCTCTGCATCGGTGGTTTTGGAGGAGAACATAGCGAGTCCGGCTAAATCTTCGCTTAGGTACCAGAGGTGGCCCCGGAATTTCGTCAATGCGGCGGTACCTACATCAAGATCCACCGCCTTGTACCGCTCTAGGTCCTCCAACAGCTCCAGGTCATTGACGGGCGCGTCCGCCATCAATGGAGCCTCGAACCACCTCTGGAGGTAGATGGTGACGGCAAAGACGTTTATCCTGCGTAGTGACCGGACCTCGTGAGCGGTCAGGTGGAATTGGCTTCGGAAGATGAACATCTTAAGACAGTAAATGCCTTTGGCCATCCACCTGGCCCGGTGGTATGCTCCAGGACGATTGTACCAGAGATCTTGTTTGCCATGACTAGTGATGTGAGTCGTTTTTTATTGTGTCGTTTTTTTTTGTTTTTTTTGTCGTTTTTTTTGTTTAAAACGAAGATAGTCTGTTTTTTTTTGTTTTTTTTGTTTTTTATTGTTTTAAACTTATTCCATATTTTTCTTCCTTTAATCTAATAAGTATATTAGTATTACTTATAATTTACTATACTACCATGCTTATACGGTTATACCTAGTATATGTATATAGTCATCTTTTAGAAAAACTGAATCACACAAAAAGTATATAATAGAAAGGAAAAACAAACCCTCATTTTTTATATGTATATACCTATATTTTTTAACTAGAACATAAACATTCTTCCTCATTTCAAACAATATACATAATTGTGATTGGCAAGAGTACCAGTATATATATTCCAGATCGAAAAAAAAATATTCACCTTTTTTTTAACCTTTTTGTTAACCTAATGTTGGTTAACCTTCATTTCCATGGAAGAATCATCACTAGATTGGGTAGAGCATATATGCTAGTTTCAATATCATAGGTACTGGTATAATATCCATAATACTGGTATAAAACAATAGATATAATTGTGATTGGCAAAAATACCAGTGTGTATATATATATATATATATATATATATATATATATTCCAAATAGAAAAATAAAAAAAATAAAATATTCATCTCTTTCTTTAACCTTTGTGTTAACCTAATGCTGTTTAACTTTCATTATCTGATTCTATTTCCATTGAAGAATCATTATCACTAGATTGATTAAAGCAAATAGTTTCAATATCACAGGTACTGGTATTTATTGCAGATTTGGATGTTGACGAAGCCAATGTAGCACCATGTTTTACTTCACTTTCTTGGAATTTTGCATTTTGGGATATAAATACTAGCTTTGCTGCTCTGTCTGTGCTTAATTGGTTTCTTTTGGCTGTATGGATATTACTGTATGTGCTAAATGATCTCGGAGGTAATGAAAGGGCGAAATAGAGGTGTATGAGTTTGTGTAGGTATATATGTGAGTATGCATGCGTATGTATCTGGAATTCTGGATGTATGCATGTGTATGGGGTATACAATAGATATAAATGTGTATATAAGTATTTATGTATATATTGGTATATATGTATATGGGTGTATGTGTATGTATATATATGGATGGTCTCATGGGGGGGGGGGGGAATATGTCATCGCGGGTCTAAAGGATAGTTAAGTGGGAGATTCAAAATCCGAGGAATGGATGGGAGAGTCCTGGAAAGGTTGGACAATGGGCAGTCAGCTCCCAGCCAGTGTTCTCGCAAGTTTAATGGATCTCAAGATACAAGACTTTCAGTGCAAGAAAGAGGCCAGTTTTTTCTGTAAATAGGCTGAAAAGGACATTCTATACTGGTACCATATGGGCTATTTTATTATTTATTTATTTATTTTTATAATATATATCATTGCAAAAGTATACCTTATAATTAAATTGGCAATATCTATATTAATTATTAAAAAAAAAAAAAAAACAGAAAAAAAACAGAAAAAAAACAAAAAAAATGACAAAAAAAACAACAAAAACGTTTTTTTTACATCACTAGCCATGACCATCGAGGAAGACCAGAGCGAGGATCAGGAACTCCCGGTAATCGTCTCTTGGGTGGCCAACTTCAAGCTGGTCTTCAATGAAGTGGACAATCTGCTCTTTTTTCAACGCCACCCATTCCGAAAGGATGTCGCTTGGGCCATCGCCGTTGAATGGAGAAGCCTGCTACTGGTCGATGAACTCCCATTGGGATTTGAAGCGAGCGAACAGCGCAATTTCGGGGCCAGAAGACCTGAAGAACAGGTCAAAGACTGAGGTGATTACCAATTCCATCATGTGGTGTCTGCAAGCCAGGAAAAGAATGCGGCGGTCTATTTGGTCCTGGATAATCGTACAAGCGCCGCTGTGAATACCAGTATTTGCTGCTGTTGTGTCGAAGCAGAGACCGGCAATCCATGGTTGAACTTGTGGCCAATCATCCAGCACCTTCAGAACAGCTTCAGCCATCCGCTGTCCCGTGCCGTCAGGGATTTTTGGGATTGCCAACAACTTCTCAAGATTCTTCCCGCTGACCAGCACTGGTATGCGATCCGATTTCCCTCCATCCGAATCAGGGAGGAGTTTGCCATCAAAGTGGACGACAAGCGGCGTATCAGGATTGAACTCGGTCTTGATTCCGGCTGCCAAGTTCTTCCTGGACTTCTGCCGTGAACGGTGAAGACTTGATTTGGACAAGGTGACCGAGGATAACTCAACTCCCGCGGCAGCGAGTGCTGGAGCCACAATGTGCATTGCTTGGCATACTGAGGTTCCAGTTCGATCCAGGGCTGCAGCAAAATTGGGATATTGGA
Source organism: Bathynomus jamesi (assembly GCA_023014485.1). Lineage (NCBI taxonomy): Eukaryota > Metazoa > Arthropoda > Malacostraca > Isopoda > Cirolanidae > Bathynomus > Bathynomus jamesi. The sequence goes on along the minus strand of JAJOZX010004441.1, from coordinate 30,522 downwards.
TGATCCTCCTTGCCGACACTTGGCCGTCCTTGGGAGCGGATCGAGGAGCCAAAGGACCAGGAGAGGAATATTGAACATCATTATTGGATGCTTCGGCATGGACTCCGAAGAAGAAGAAGACCCACTTTTCACTGTTCCTTTTGCTTGCAGTGAGTCCATCTCTTTGCGGCTTTTCTTCTTCCTCTTCTCTTCAGCTGCTCGGCGTTTCTCCCACTCCGCTGCCCTGCGAGCAAACTCCAGGTCCTCTCCTCCGATGTACATCTTCCGCATGGTTCGCTGGTCATTCAGAAAGTCTCGATCTTCGGGGACTTTGATGAGTTTCATGGCGTTGGCATGAGCTGTTTCGAACAGTGTATTCAGGTTGGCTTGGAATCCCTTTTCCCGCTCCAGTTGCTTCTCTCCCCCATGGTTTCGGTTTCTGGCAACCTTCTCGTAGTCCGTGGAAAGGGCCTTAATCCTCTTGACGCACTTGGGCTTGTGGGAGGTCGGAATAGATGCCCGAGCCCACACCGCCATAACCTCATCAGCTACCACATTGGCAGCTTCCGCCGTGGATGTTTTTTTCTTCCGAGTGAAGAACAACAGACGTCGAAGAACATCTCCCACTGTTGGGAGTTGACACAGCGTTTCCAGGGGTTCATTTCGCAACACCCCCACCAACCACACAGTCTCCTGCTTTCTTGTATCCATAACCTGAAAAGAAATATGCTACAATTAGTATAAGGTAGAGAGGAGCCGTTCAGCAATAGTAACACATGGTTTGAGGGGACCCTTAAAATTAAAGAACATGAATGAAATTCATCTTGCTAGCATGTTTCACGAGTGGAAGAAATTAGGGGGGTGTGCATGACAAACTTCAGGAACAAAAAAAATTGGGACACTCTAATAAATATATATATATATATATATATATATATATACCCAATTAAGGTGGTCCAAAAATGTGAAAGATGGAATTTTAGTCATGGCTGTAGCTGCCCTTGTTAGGTATTGCCCAAGGAATATTTATGCCAAATCTGAATTAATTTGGGTAATATTTAAGGGTTGTGCCAAAAGTTGACTTTTTGTATATTGGAATGAAAAAAATGGAAAATCTTCCAGATTCTTGTAAAGGTGACATATTAAGAAAAGGAATTAAAGTTCTGTAACATTTGTGGCCTTTTCTTTGTTGGCAGCATTTTCCCATGCCAAAGTGGGGTTGCCATTCCTTATCCACCTTTGCCACTCATTTCTGTCCAATGCCACTCATTTCTTTGGCCTTTTCTAAAATTTTCAATTTTTTAAGCACCACTTCTCTTCCTCTAAATCTCATCTTTTTTTCCTCACTGAAACTCAGGTGTCTGGGACAACTGACAGCAACCCCTTTTCTGTACCCTCTTACTTTCTCTATACTCAATTTCACTCCAAAGGTGGATGCTGCATTTATGTACACAATGACCTAACTTATTCATTATTGTATTCCCAAACTCAAATCTTCCAAATTCTATATCCTCTGGCTATGGTTTACATACCAATCTCTCACTAAATGCATCTGTGCTGTTTACCTTTCCCCTAATTCTACTGACTATCCAAAATTCTTTGACTACCTCACTTCCAAAGTGGAATACAGTAAGTCCCCAACTTACACAGGTCCGAGTTACATGGATACATGAACATGATCCATAGAAAGGAAGACAAAGTTTCAGAGGAAGAACAGGAGGCTGAGCCACCAAAAAGATTTGTGATTAAGCAGATGGCAGAATGCTTTGATATGATTGAGAAAGGACTGGCTGGTTTAGAGGCTCAGGACCTAAACACCGAAAGGTTCATGAAGCTGTCTACAGCAGTGCATGATGCTATTGCATGCTATAAAGTGATTTATGATGAGAAGAAAAAAGCCACAGTACAAACATCACTGGACAAGTACTTAAAGAAAACAGAAAAGATCCATTGCCATCAACATCTGCAGAATCTGAGCCACAAATTATTGAATAAATATTAGTTTTCTTAATATGTACAGTACAGCCATCCCCCGGTTAACGACCTACTCGTTTATCGACCACCCGCAGATACGACCGCGACCGATCGTACTGATTTTTGGAAATCATACAATGTTTTGCATTGTATAAAAAACATTGCAACTGCTTGGGAGGATGTTACTGCGAAGTGTATGAAAGGCATTTGGAAGAAGTGCCTAAAACGATCTGTGGGTAATTTCGAAGGCTTCGATAAGTTTGAAAATGTTGATGAAATTAATAGAAAATAGTGTTACTCACCAATACCCTCAATTTAGAAGTAGAAGTGGAAGATGTGGAAAACTTAGTGGAATACCAAGAGGGAGAGCTGACAAACGAAGAGCTGATAGAGTTGGAAGAACAACAGCATTTGGAGGAAGAAGAAAGAAAAGAAGAAAAAGAAGAAGCACCAAAGCTGTAAAACAAGGCTTTCGTTTACCGACCATTTCGTTTACCGACCTGGTCGTCGGAACGGAACCCGGTCATTAAACGGGGGATGGCTGTATTCCATTTTTATATATCTACCGTATTGAATAAATTTTAATTTTCTTAAAATTTTGTTTTTGTAAACCCTACATTCTTAGCTTTAACTATCCATAGAAAAGAAATTTGGCATACATTTTTTTTATTGTCTTCATAAAATAAAACATTCGCAGTTTAAAATTTTTTTTATTGCATTTTCACCCCGATATGGTAAAAGCACCCTAATATAATGTTATAATGTTTCAGACCAACAAAGACCCTAGGATCCACTCATGGCTGGTCTACCTAACTGTGTTCGTGTATTGTGTATGTCCTCCGTGGTGGCGGAGGGGACCTACAATTTTACGTGGGTTCCGAATGACAAGAACCTAAGAAATTTATGTAAAAACTGCCGGTAAATTGGCAACGACCAATTTTTACGAAACTAAATAATTATCAATTTAAAACTAATTAATTATCGATTTAAAACTAAAGATAGAATCTCTGATCCAGAGGATCAAGTCATAATAGACTACTATCCACAAATATGTTACACTCTATATCTATTTATAAGGGACATGCAAATATATCGGATCGAAAGAATCCAGTCAATTTCATTACGGTATCCATCAAGTCACGGTCCATATCGATAGCGGACCAAGTCAAAATTTACAATCATATACATTACAATATATACACTTACGAGAAAAAGAGTAGGTGTGGCTGTAAAGACTGTACAGTAATGTAGAAATGTGTGTGCACCCATTTTGGGTCTCCCATTTAAAGGTGCTTGTGGGGCAAGTGAAGATCATGAGTTTTTCAATACCTCACAGTACTATGGGGGGCACCGCTCGGCAGAGGAATCTCTTTAAATGGGGTGTGTAAGGACAGAGTATCCCCTAACCCAAGATGCTGCCTCCCTATATCCCACAACACTTGTGTTGAGCTGTGCGATCTATCCCCAGAAAGCCTTAATTTTACTACCTTAAACTATACCCTTTCTATCAACATATGCGTCTAATCGATTTTTAAACATGTTTATAGACATGCTACTAATTACTTCTACTGGCAAACTATTCCAGCTATTTATTATTCTATGCGTAAAAAAGTTTTTCGCAACTGCTGTCTCGAACCTTCTACTTGTCAACTTACACCCGTTATTTCTAGTCCTATTATATTGAGATATTTCGAAAAAGCTATCTCTATCTACGTTATCGAACCCATTCATAATTTTGAAAACCTGGATTAGATCACCCCTTAACCTCCTGGTCTCGAGTGTTGTCAATTTTAACTCCTTAAGCCTATCCTCGTACGACTTTGACCTAAGCGACGGAATCATCTTAGTTGCTCGTCTTTGAACTCTTTCGATTTTGTCTATATCTTTGCGCATATAGGGATTCCAAAATTGGACCACGTACTCCAAATGGGGTCTAACTAATGATTTATAAAGTGGAACTATAATATCACGCGATTTGTACTCAAAATTTCGAGCTATAAAACCTAACACTTTGTTCGCCTTATTGACCGCTGCTGTACTTTGTTTCGCTACTTTTAAATCACCAGTGACTATAACTCCTAAATCTTTTTCCTGCTCTACGCTTGTTAAATCTTTCCCTGACATACTATACGCAAATTTACCATTACGCGAGCCTATATGCAAAATTTTGCACTTATTAACGTTAAATCTCATTTGCCATGTGACTGACCAATCAACGATTTTATTCAGATCTTCCTGAATTTTACCTCTATCTTCGTCATTAATCGCCCTACCACCCAGCTTCGTGTCATTCGCAAACTTTGAAACTGTACTGACTAGGCTGACATCTAAATCGTTAATATATATAAGAAAAAGCAAGGGGCCCAATACAGAACCCTGAGGAACGCCACTCGCTACATTAGCCCAGCACGACTCCGCTCCATCAACGACCACCCTCTGTTTCCTGCCTCGCAACCACTCTTCTAGCCAATTTATTACTACACCCCTGATTCCATGAGCCTTAGTTTTTTCAATGAGTCTTTTGTGCGGCACGGTGTCAAACGCTTTTTGAAAATCTAAATACACTACATCAACCGCCCGATGTCTATCATAAACTAATATATTAGTGATGTAGGTCACATCCGCACATTTTCTCGCATCCGCATCTGCATCCGCACTTTGGACTGCGGATGTCGTGCGGATGTGGACCGTTGAGATAAAACATCATTAATAAGCGGAAATTATCAAATTCTACTATAATACTAGAACTAGTTCATTGTGCGCAAAAGTGATGCAAGCGACAAGACGAGAGGCTGTTCTTGTATGAAGTTACTCTCTTGCAATCTACTTAGATCCATGTTACAAAGCTAAGTTATTTTCACCTAGTACTCAGTTTCTTGAGTCAAGCAGCGATGACGAGACCTACGTGATGTCAAAAGATGTAGTAAAAATGATCGAGAGCTATCACCAAGAATAACGCCTGGCTGCATGTGACAATCCTATTAGTTGGTGGAAAAATACGCAGAATATCTATCCATACTTGAGTAAACTTGCAAGGAAACATTTAGCACGTCCTCCAACAAGCGTACCAAGCGAGAGATTATTTAGCAGTGCTGGATTAATATATGATGAAAAGAGAAACAGACTGGCAGCAGAAAAGGCAGAAAAATTAATGTTCCTTAAGCATAACCTTCCTATAATTAAGTTTGAATATTAAACGATGAACATCTTAGTTTACTTTATTTTAATTACTCATTTATAAATATGCCTAATAAAACTTTAAACTTAATATAAATAGTTATCAAGCTAATTAAAGATCTCTTTCTATAAGGGTTGAGGTTGGGGAAAGAGGTCGGGTAACACAATTATGGTTTCTAATTGTGGCTGAAACTCAACAAAATATAACGAATTTATTTGCAGACGAAATCACTAATTGATTTCTATATTAGTTAGATGCTTGCTATTATTTTATATGTTCAGGGAAAAGTAGAGCAATTATTGTACAATTAATCAATTATACTACATTATAGCTACAGCTCTCTCTATATAATAACTTATTATATACGTTAAACACAACAAATCTCGAATATATCCTAAAAAATAACGAAAATGTAGACATCCGCATCCGCGGATGTTGAAATCAAACATCCTCATCTGCATCTGCATCCGTGGATGTGAAAAAAATGACATCCGCTACATCACTAATATATATATATATATATATATATATATATATATACACACAGTATATATATATGATGAATAAAACCACAAAGGAAAGGAAACAGAATGGTGCTGAAGCGCTTTTGTCTAATGATATCCTCAGGAACACTGAAGTACATAAAGGGTTACAGCCTATATATAGGTTACAGAAAAAAAAAACCAACAACTATATATATATTATACATACACAATAAATGGAGAGAGAAAAAAAAATTATTAAACATTGAAGGATTGTGGGAGGAGCATACAAATTTGTAAGGAAAAACTACCGATTTTTAGCACAAGATTAGCACAAGATCAAATTAATTGTTTCCAACCAATGTTATAGAAAAAACAAAATAATAAAATTAAAAAAAATACAAATTTATACTGGAAATCTGCCCGGGTTTTAGCACTTTGCCCTTCTTGTTTAGGTTCGATGTATATAAAAAAAAAATTAAAAAAAAAAAAATTACAAGTTATTTGAGTAGCATACAAGTTTACCAAAGATTTAGCGTTCTACCCTTCTTATCTAAATCTGTTCTGAAGGAATTCAAAACAACAGGATCGAGTTGAAAAAGACCTTTGCTTATGTTGAAGTTATTTGTGAGTTGGATAATGGCAGACTCAAGAATATTTCTATTAACAATGTTGCTAGAGTGAAATAAAACTGAAGCATTATTCCAATCAATACAGTGGGATAACTCTGACAAATGGATAAAAAGGGCACTGGATGACTGTCCTGTTGTAACGGAATATTGATGCTGTTTTATACGTGTGTGCAAATCCTTTCCTGTCTGACCTATGTAAAAGGAATCACATTGTTTACAACCAATTTTATAGATAATGCCTGAATTATTGGTAGGGCTATTTTTTACTATGATATTTTTCACAATATTGTTATATGAAAATACTACATTAATATCCAAAAGTTTAAGTACATTAGCAATGCCTAAAATGCCCGGGAAAAATCGAAGTACTAAAATATTTTTTGACAAAGTATGAGTGTTATTATTCACACGATAGAAAGTTCGTTTTGCCTTGTTGAGACAAGATTCCATAAAAGCAGATGGATAACACAGATCACTTCCAATACCGTTGATTTTTTCCAATTCGGCATCGATGTATTCCGGACTGGCGATCCTAAGGGCGCGGAGAAACATTGAAGAAAAAATGGCCTTAGTGGGGGTGTCATGTCCCGAGTAAAAATGTACGTAGGACAAATTGTTTTTTTTTTTCCGATAGATACTAAACTTAAAACCTGAGCATTCTCAAAGATCACAAGTACTTAATTCCGCTTTTCATGTCCACTTCACCTTCTCTGCCCTACCTTTACGGTCTTATTAAAACCCACAAACCTGGCAACCCTATGCGCCCTATAATTAGCTCGGTGGGCTCTATTACTTATAAACTCTCCAAATGGCTTGTCAAAGTCCTGTCCCCTATTCTCGGAACTATCTCTGATTCACATGTAAAAAATTCCATGGATCTTACTGAAAAATTGAATAATGCACGTACTGAAACCAACGATAGATTGATCAGTTTTGACGTTTGTTCATTGTTTACAAAAGTGTCGATTGACGATATGCTTGACTTTCTCTCCTGAGAATTACATAAGTATGACCTGCCACTACCTTCACACATTGTTTTGGAACTTATTAAACTTTGCATTAAAGACTGTAAATTCACTTTCAATAACGAGTATTATCAACAAGTTTTTGGGATGGCCATGGGCAACCCCTTGTCGCCCCTCCTCTCCAATATTTATATGGAGTTTTTCGAGATTACTTACATTCCGAGAATCCTGGGGGTTGGCATCCCTTGGTTGCGGTACGTCGACGATATTTTGTGTATCTGGCCCATGAATCGTGACCTGGATAACTTCCTCCTTCAGTTAAATGATCAAGTCCCCTCCATTAAGTTTACTTTAGAAGTGGAACAAGACAACTCAATCCCATTTTTGGATGTGCATGTACATAGGGAAAGCTCAGGTTTTAAGTTTAGTATCTATCGGAAAAAACAAACAATTTGTCCTACGTACATTTTTACTCGGGACATGACACCCACACTAAGAAGGCCATTTTTTCTTCAATGTTTCTCCGCGCCCTTAAGATCGCCGGTCCGGAATACATCGATGCCGAATTGGAAAAAATCAACGGTATTGGAAGTGATCTGTGTTATCCATCTGCGTTTATGGAATCTTGTCTCAACAAGGCAAAACAAACTTTCTATCGTGTGAATAATAACACTCATACTTTGTCAAAAAATATTTTAGTACTTCCATTTTTCCCGGGCTTTTTAGGCATTGCTAATGTACTTAAACTTTTGGATATTAATGTAGTATTTTCATATAACAATATTGTGAAAAATATCATAGTAAAAAATAGCCCTACCAATAATTCAGGCATTATCTATAAAATTGGTTGTAAACAATGTGATTCCTTTTACATAGGTCAGAACAGGACAGTCGTCCAGTGCCCTTTTTATCCATTTGTCAGAGTTATCCCACTGTATTGATTGGAATAATGCTTCAGTTTTATTTCATTCTAGCAACATTGTCAATAGAAATATTCTTGAGTCTGCCATTATCCAACTTTCAAATAACTTCAACATAAGCAAAGGTCTTTTTCAACTCGATCCTGTTGTTTTGAATTCCTTCAGAACAGATTTAGATAAGAAGGGTAGAATGCTAAATCTTTGGTAAACTTGTATGCTACTCAAATAACTTGTATTATTTTTTTTAAATTTATTTTTATATACATCGAACCTAAACAAGAAGGGCAAAGTGCTAAAACCCGGGCAGATTTCCAGTATAAATTTGTATTTTTTTTATTTTATTATTTTGTTTTTTCTATAACATTGGTTGGAAACAATTAATTTGATCTTGTGCTAATCTTGTGCTAAAAATTGGTAGTTTTTCCTTACAAATTTGTATGCTCCTCCCACAATCCTTTAATGTTTAATAATTTTTTAATTTTTTTTTATCTCTCTGTTTATTGTGTATATATATATATATATATATATATATATATATATATATATATATATATATATAACTGCAAACATGCAGTATAATTAACGTAAAGAACGACGCTTGTATAGGAGAATATTCCGCGCAATACGAGATAGAAAGAATGAAACAAATGAAAAAATGAGGTAACCGCCCGGGAATCGAACCCGGGGTCTTCCGATTGCCGGTCAGATATGATACCATTACACCACGGGCCTCACTCAAACAAATGCCGTAATTCTTCTACATACGAGCAGAAACCAATTACGGCATTTGTTTGAGTGAGGCCTGTGGTGTAATGGTATCATATCTGACTGGCAATTGGAAGACCCTGGTTTCGATTCCCGGGCGGTTACCTCATTTTTTCATTTGTTTCGTTCTTTCTATCTCGTATTGCGCGGAATATTCTCCTATACAAGCGTCGTTCTTTATGTTATATATATATATATATATACTATATATATATATGTGTATAGTTTTTTTTTTTTTTTTTCTGTAACCTATATATAGGCTGTAACCCTTTATGTACTTCAGTGTTCCTGAGGATGTCATTAGACGAAAGCGCTTGAGCACCATTCTGTGTTTCCTTTCCTTCGTTGTTTTATTCATCATGAATATTTTTCACGTGTTACTTTCATGAAATAATTTTCATATATATATATACACAATTAAGGTGGTCCAAAAATGTGAAAGATGGAATTTCAGTCATGGCTGTAGCTGCCCTTGTTAAGTATTGCCCAAGGAATATTTATGCCAAATTTGAACTAAATTGGGTAATATATAAGCTCAGTGTTGGACTTGCACAGTTTTCAACTTACACAGCAACCTTCGGAACGAATTAACAGTGTAAGTTGGGGATTTACTGTACATTCTTTCCCACTCTCCCTTTGCTGAAATCTCTATTTTAGGAGATTTCAATGTTCACCATTGCTGCGGTGGCTGCGAGCCATAGTCCTTAAGTATCTGTATTGTTGAACCACCCAGCACCTTTTCATGTTTCTGGGTTTGGGATAGTCAACAGACTGGGCAAAGATGTAATCCCCTCTGGTATCTAGGAATGCCTCTCTTGTCAGTGGTTTATTTCCAGGAGATTATTCAGGTCTGACTCGCACGTTAACTGTAAAGGACTTCCCCAGTTCAGGTGTCTAAATCTGACTCTCCAATGAGTAGGAGAACCAACCACTCAAGAGTCCAAGAAAGGGTTTGAATTCAAAGGTAGACCTAATAGAAGTAAACTACTCTGTTTGTTTTTCTCTTTATTATATCTGAAATAAACAATTATTTAGCGTGACAGTATAAACATAACAAAAAGACTGGCAATGAATCACAATTAACAAAACCTCTGGAAAACCAATAACACTTAGTCAGATTTGGCAGAAAGGATAGAAGGCAAGTGGGAGACAAGTACCGGAAAAGACTTGCACAGAATGTTAACCCCCCCCTGTCCCAGCCTAGCTACCCTCCAAACTTGACCCCCCCCCCCCCTTATGACCTGAGTTTCAATTTCTTTATACATTCGCTAGTTAGTTGGGTTAGGATCACTGGCCAACAGTGGTTGACACAACCTCAATGGACTGTGTAACTCCCACTGGATTGGATCCACAATCCAAGCCTGATGAATCTGGACCACGTGAGTTGAATCCCAACTGGTTGCCTAAACAACACAAGATTATTAGTTACGTGCACCAGGCACCATTAATCACAATAATAACATAACATAACAGGCGATTAATCAACAAACATTAACTGGAATCATGACTTCATAATTGATCACTGGAAAACATAATTTACTCATGAAATCAAAGCACATAAATAATAAATAACCAACATAAAAAATAATAACTACAAACATTGACAATTATGGCAAACTTATCTCTCATGAGTTAATCAACCTATAATTCACTGGTCAACAAAGTTTTTGTCAAAAAGATATTTTTACTTGAACTCTATGTAATTTTTTACGTTGATTACGAAAATGAAAACAGAATTTTTCTATCACCCGTAGTTTTAGAGTGATGCACAAATTTACATTACTTAGGATTTGAGTGAGAATAGGAAGGGGGTGGGGTCTGCCCCTTCCTCTTCCTCTGCTTATAAGTTGCCTCACATCACTGTTGACTTTCATTTGTCAGTTACTCATTTGATTTCACTCAGTGAACCTCGTGCACTTTATTCATACAGTAATTTTCCTTAATCATTTTTTGTGTCAGTGCGTTCGAATTGTTTCATAACAGAATGCCATGCAAGTGTGTCAACCATCCAAACTGTTTCTGTTGTGTGTGCAGAGAGTTAACACTTAAATTTTAAAGGCGAAAATTCACCCCTCTCGTCAAAAAAGCATATGAACAAGATGTGGGCACCTCATATATGCTGTATTACGTGTTTAAGACTTCTGACAGGCTGGCTAAATGGGTCTCGTCAAATGCCGTTTGCTGTTCCGATGATATGGAGAGAGCCGAAAGACCATTTAATGGATTGTTATTTCTGCTTAACAAACATAATAGGCATTACTGTGAAATCTAAATATATGGTAAAATACCCAAATTTACCATCAGCCATAAGGCCTGTTTTACATAAACATTTGCCAGTACCAAGGCTGCTGGAAATGTGGAGTTTAGATGATGAAAATGAAATTGATGTACAATGGTAATGACAAAGCTCAACATGGTTTACTGATGGACAATGTTGATCCAATGTTTGAACCATCTTGTTCATTGACAGCCTCACTTAATATCTCAAGCAGACCTGAGCGAGCTTGTCTGTGGTCTGAAATTGTCAAAAGATCAATCTGAACTTTCAGCTTCCAGGTTGAAAGGTTGGAATCTTCAAGAAAAAGGCACTAAGATATCTTTTTACTGCAAGCATCAAAGAAACTTTCTACCCTCTCATGAAAACCCTTGGCCAACAACATAATCCAAACAAATGGCACCTATTTATTGATTCCTCAAAGCTGAGTTTAAAAACTGTATTACTCCATAATGGAAATAAATACCCTTCAGTTCCATTAGCACATGCCGTACATATGAAGGAGTCATACGACAATATGCACCTGCTTGTGAAACATCCAATATGATAAATACTCTCGGCATATCTGTGGAGACTTGAAAGTGATTGCATTTCTTCTTGGTTTACAACTGGGTTATACAGAATTCTGTTGTTTCCTCTGTGAATATGACAGCAGAGCACAGGAAAGCCATTACTCAAAGAAACAGTGGCCACTTCGACAAGCATTGATTCCAGGGCATAAAAATCTCACCAGTTCACCTCCTCTTAATCCAAAAAAGTTATTTGCCACCACTAATATTAAACTTGGTTTAATGGAAAATTTTGTTGAGGCTATGGATCAAAATGGCAGGCGGGGGATGGTCTCTACTTGAAACAGAAATTTCCGAGGATCAGTGAGGTCAAAATTAAAGAAGGGGTATTTGTGGTCCCGCTAATTAGAGAAATCATGAGAGACACTGTGTTTGATGAAACTAAGTGAAGTTGAAGGAGCAGCTTGGAGAGCATTTAAAGTAGTGAACACAAATTTCATCGGAAACTTCAAGGCTGAAAATTAAGAGTCACTTGTTGAAGAACTTCTCAAGGCCTACAAAGACGTGGGGTGCAACATGTCATTGAAAATTCATTTTCTTGACACACATCTCGACTTCCTCCCAACAAACTTAGGCGATGTTAGTGATGAGCATGGGGAACGCTTTCATCAACAAATATCCACGATGGAGAAGTGATACCAGGGCAAGTGGAACCCCAGCATGTTGGATGACTACTGCTGGACATTGTCAAGGGATGGCCCAGAGATGAAATACAAGCATAAATCATCAATAGCCACATTTTAGGTGAATTCAATATGCATTTTCTACTTTGATATTGCTATTACGCCTATAAATTAGTCCAAATTTCATTTTTGATTCACTCAATATTGGTGGGTGATAGAAAAATTTTGAGGCCATTTTTGAACTCTGGTAAAAAACCTATAAGATCCACCCATTTTTGTTCATGTGACATAAAAAGTTCGATTTTGTTGACCAGTGATATAATCAGTGCCAAACCTTAGAGGGTTTTTACAATTAACAGGCTTACTAACTAGACTCCTGTGGGGAAAGAAAAAATTGTGAAAAGAACCAGATAGGACTTGAAAATTAGGGTGAGGTTTTTGTGAAAAACTCCACAACCCCGAAAGGGGGATTTGAAAATCAGGGGGGGGTTGTGAGAAACTTCACAACCCCACACCATCACCTTTGGCTTTCCTCCCATTTCAGTGACATCCCTGATGAACTAGCTTACAACTTTTCTATCCTAAATGACCTAGACCAGATTGTACAGCATCCAACTTATGTCCCTGATTGCCTTGGAGATAGGCCCAACATTCTGGATTTATTTCTTGCCTCTCATCTTTCTTCTTACTCTGTGAAACTTTTTTCTCCATTGGGCTCCTCCAACCACAATCTTACATCTGTTTCCTGTCATATTGCTCCAATTTGGCCTTTGGATCCTCCCAAGAGGAGGTGCCTTTGGCATTTCAGTGCTGCTGATTGGGAAGCCCTCAGGTAATACTTCTGATTTCCCATAGAATGATTACTGCTTCCATGGATGGGGCCCTCCCAAGTGTATTGAGTGCATCACAGAAGTGATTCTCTTGGGCATGGAGGCATACATTCCATATTCTATTCTGACTACTAATGCTAAAAAACCTTGGTTTAACTTGTTCTAGTGCTATCTTCAACAGAGAGTAGGCTTTCAGAAGGTACCATTGCTATCTAACTCCTGACCCTCGCTTGCCTTATATTTCTGCCTGGAATCATGCAAAATCTGTACTTCAACTTGCCATAAATTCCTTCATCAGACAAAAATATGAACATCTATCCAATTCTAATTATTCTTGCTCTTTCTGGCATCTAGCTAAGAACCTCTTCAACAACTTTAATTCCTCTTCTTTCCCTCCTCTTTTCCATTCTGATGGCTCAGTTGCTGTCTCTTCTCTTGACAAAGGTGAACCCTTCACTCAAACTTTCACCTCCAACTCAACCCTGAATGATTCTGATGCTGTTTCTCCATCTCTTCCTCCCTCTCACTTTATTATGTCTGAAATTAGAAAAAAAAAATGATGTTTTTTCTGCCCTATCTGGGCTCAACTCTAGGAAGGCATACAGTGCTGATGGTGTTCCTCCTGTTGTTCATAAGAACTGTGCTTCTGTGCTGACACCCTGCCTAGGCAAACTCTTTTGTCTGTCTCTCATCTGGTACTTTTCCTTCCTGCTGGAAGATTGCTTTCATTCAGCCTGTCCCAAAGAAGGTTGACCACTCTCAACCCTCCAACTATTGTCCAATTGCTTTGATTTCTTGCCTTTCCAAAGTTTTTGAATCTGTTCTTAATAGAAAGATTCTTAAACACACAACTTTTCACATTCATCTTTCAGATCATCAGTATGGGTTCCTCACTGCAAGGGATGCTCTACTGGCAATCTTGCATATCTCTCTGACTCTTGGTCATCCTCTTTCCAGGATTTTGGTGAAACTTTTGCTGTTGTGCTTGACATATCAAAAGTTTTGATAGAGTCTGGCACAAATCTTTAATTTCCAAACTGCCCTACTTTGGTTTCTGTCCTTCTATCTGTGCCTTCATCACTAATTTCCTATGGAAAAACTATATATGCTTACAACATGGTATCGTATGTGGTACCTTTACTTCTTAATTAAATATAAATTATTAATTAATTGAATTAAATATCTACAAAATTATCTCAGGGTTGGCGACATAGCCTATTGGGAATGAAATTAATTACCATACATAGAACCCCATATGTAGGCATTGGGCCTGCATGACAACAAGAAAACCAAATTTCTTATTTTGCTGACTCATGAAAATTACTTCGAGAGAAGAGTCAACAAACTTTGCAAAATCAGCAAATAATAAAAGATGAAGATTTATATTATATTAGTGGCTTGCTCAGAGTGAATAACATGTGATATAAACCGAATAATGCAAAAGGATAGGCCTATACCTTCAGGAATTTAAATATAGTGACTGCCTCTATTAATTACATTAAATCAACTCATTGTGTAACTCCATCTTACTGCGGCCCTACATCAAAAAACATTGTCACGTCCTATGAACAGAAGTGAGGCTCAACAAAATAATAAGGTAAGGCAATTTCTTTCTTTACCATTTGGCAGTGCTAAAATACCAAAGGCAAATAAATTTAACATTAACCAATAAAAACAATACATAAAGAGGTCCTTTGAAGACCTCCACATACATAACTCTCTAACAAAAAAATGTAGGGCTTTTGTTGTTAACTCTCCACTGAAATCTGCTGCAAATTTCCAATGGATGAGGGTAACAGGCAATCAACCCATAGCCATATAGAGTTTTTTCACATTTCCTTTCTGGCAGATCTATAGCTTTGGTTGTAAATGGCCACTGTTCTTCTCCTAAAGCTATTAACAGTGGTGTTCCTCAGGGTTCCGTCCTGTCACACTCCTTTCCTTTTATTTATTAATGACCTTTTAATTCACACTTCCTGTCCTATTCAGTCATATGCCAATGATTTCACTCTTCACTTTTCCACCCACTTCCCAAAGCATCCCTCACAGCAGACACACCATGATTCCCATGGGATGGCTATGGAGTACCTGACCTCTGATCTTTCTGCTATATCTGATTGGGACAGACGGAGAAAACCTTGTAGCTTTCAATGCCTCAAAAACTTGGTTCCTCGATCTGTCTACTCATCACAATCTTCCACACAACTATCCCCTTACTTTCAACAACACACAACTCACTCCTTCCTCCTCTTTTAACATTTTTAGCATTTCCTTTTCTTGTGATCTTTCCTGGAAATATAACATGTACTCTCTCTCCAAAACAGCTTCTAAGATGTTAGGTGTGCTGTACCACCTTCGCAGTTCCTTCACCCCCACTCAGTTGCTGTCTCTGTACAGGGGTCTTATTCACCCCTGTATGGACTATGCTTCTCGTGTGTGGGGTGGCTCAACCCACACAGCTGTACTTGACTGGGTGGAATCAAAGGCTTTTTGTCTCATCAATTCCCCACCTCATACTAACTGTCTTCAATATCTCTCTATTTACAGTAGTGTCCCCCCCCCCCCCCCCTCTCTCTCTCTCTCTCTCTCTCTCTCTCTCTCTCTCTCTCTCTCTCTCTCTCTCTCTCTCTCTCTCTCTCTCTCTCTCTCTCTAGTTTAGGACTAGCGTGTGTGGGAATTACGTTACGTATAAGATCTGTGACACATGGAACAGGTTACCTTCGGAAGTTGTGAACAGTTCCTCTGTGGATCAGTTCAAGAAAAGGTTAGACGAAATCTTGCACACTATTTGAGTGTGTAAAGACATTTAGGATCTCAGTCTGCGGAAATTTCTTTTCCTGTAAAATTTGATATCTGGAACCAACTTCCCTCAGAGGATGTTTCCAGTCAAAGTGTAAATCTGTTTAAAAATAGGCTAGACAAAGTACAGAACACACTCATAGTTTAAGATTAAAACCTCAGAAAACTCTGCAGGAGTTCGCTTGCTCGGTGTCTCTGTGAGCAAGCTAAATATAGAGCTATTTATATATTCTCCACTTTCCTGTAAAATTTCCTTGGCTACTTTTCCAGGGTCAAGGTATTTTCTTCAACCTTTTTCCGTACCTGCCTCTGGCGGGGAGGGAGCGGAGGGTGGGGAGAGAGCCTTCTACTTTTCTATCCAGTTTTCTACTACTGCTAGCATAGTTTGAAAGACAAAATTTTCCCTGGCACCCGTTGCCATTGGTACCTCCTCGTATGGGCCGCAAGGCCTTTTGAGGTACTTCTTTTCCTTGTAACTCCTTGTAACTCTCTCTCTCTCTCTCTCTCTCTCTCTCTCTCTCTCTCTCTCTCTCTCTATATATATATATAACCTGACTATTGGTGAAAATTTAAGTAACAGCGATCATAATTTGATTAGGTTTGACCTGAGGGTTCCAGTTAATACACGCGAAAAGACTTGTGAAAGACTGGATTTCTCGAGAGCAAATTTTGAAAGCTTCCGAAGTAGTTTAGACACACTTGAAGTTCTAATAAGTGAGGATGTCAATGTCACCTGGAGCTCATATAGGGATCAATTTAGAATATTACAGAACACTTTTATACCCACTAAAATGGTTTCCTTGTCAACAAAGTCACTGAAATGGTTTAACAACAAAATTAGGAGGGCTATTACGGGAAGAAATAGAGCCTACAAACTACTTGTCGCATTTCAACCACACTAATTCAGAAAACTATATAAACCTATGTAGGAGGGTTAAGTCCTTAATTAGATCAGCCAAACATGAAGAAGAAGCTAGAGTTGCCTCACTCTGTAAAGTTAACCCTAAAGAATTTTTTGCCCATGTTAATAGCAGAAAGCCAATTAAAAATTCTGTAGGCCCCTTAAAAGATAGAAATGGCATACTGAAATTTGGTGATAAAGATATAGCTAATACATTAAATGAGTTCTTCTTTACAGTCTTCACGGAGGAAGACAATAGAAGTGCCAAGTCCTCAGATTACATATGATGGTAACAATCCTGTAGAGACCATAAGTTTTATGAGAAATGAGGTGCAGCAATTAATTGATAAGATGAATAAATACAAATCACCTGGTCCCGACTTATTTCTTCCAAGGGTATTAAAAGAGGTTAGCCACAATGTTGTTGATGACTTAGTAACCATATTCAAACAATCAATCGAGTTAGGGAAAGTTCCAACTGACTGGAAGTTAGCAAATGTAACACCTATCTTTAAAAAGGGTGATAGGGAAAATCCTTGTAATTATCGCCTGATCAGTTTAACATCAGTTGTCGGCAAACTATTGGAATCCATCATTACAAAACATATTGTGTATCACCTTGAATCTAACAATCTAATTTTTTATTCTCAACATGGATTTAGGCGACATAGATCCTGTCTGACAAACCTGTTAGTTTTTTCCATAATATGCATACACTGTACGATGCAAGTAGGGCAATAGATATAGTGCATCTCGACTTTCAAAAAGCCTTTGACAAAGTCCCTCACGCTAGATTGATAGCTAAAGTCAAAGGACTAGGAATCACCGGGCTCGTTTCCAACTGGATTGAGGATTGGTTAAAAGATAGAAAGCAGAGAGTGGTAATAAATGGAATGGCTTCGGAGTGGGTGCCCATCACCAGTGGTGTCCCACAGGGTTCCATTCTGGGTCCTTTACTTTTTATCATCTATATTAATGATATAGACGTCGGGCTTCTAAGTGCAATCTCCAAATTTGCAGATGATATGAAATTAGGAAGTAGTGTAGGTACTGAGGAGGGCGTAAGAACGCTTCAGAATGATCTTGACAGGTTGGGCGAATGGTCTGCTACTTCGCAGATGCCATTCAACTTGGACAAATGTAAGGTAATGCACATAGGTTATAAAAACCCGAAGACCGATTACTCTCTCTTGGGAAGGAACTTGACTGAGACCGATCTAGAGAAAGACTTAGGAGTCTATATCAGCAACGATCTGAAACCGTCGAAGCACTGTGCAGAAGTCGAAAAGAGGGCCTTAAAATTATTAGGTTATATTAAAAGACAGTTCCAGTTTCGGAACAAGGAGACTGTAATGTCTCTCTATAATTCTCTAGTCAGACCTCAACTGGAATACTGTGCGCAGTTTTGGTCTCCATCCCTCAGGAAGGACATAGAAAGGTTAGAAAGAGTACAAGCAAGGGCTACAAAATTGATCCCTTCAATGAGAATGCAAAGCTACCAACGGAGATTGGAGCGCCTAAATCTGTTTAGCTTAGAGATGAGGAGGTTGCGAGGTCAACTTATTCAAGTCTTCAAGATGCTCAAAGGAATAGACAGGGTAGATTACAGACACTTATTCTCACTTAATGCCAATCCAACAAGAAATAATGGGTTTAAACTGGAACTAAAGACATTTAGGACCTCTGTCTGCGGAAATTTCTTTTCCTATAAAATAGTTAATATCTGGAACCAACTTCCCTCAGAGGTTGTTTCCAGTCAAAGTGTAAATGTGTTTAAAAATAGGCTAGACAAAGTACTGAATACTCTCATAGTTTAAGATTAAAACATAAGAAAACTCTGCAGGAGTTCGCTTGCACAGTGTCTCTGTGAGCAAGCTAAATATAGAGCTATTTATATGTTCTCCACTTTCCTGTAAAATTTCCTTGGCTACTTTTCCAAGGTCAAGGTATTTTCTTCAACCTTTTTCCGTACCTGTCTCTGGCAGGGAGGGAGCGGAGGGTGGGGAGAGAGCCTTCTACTTTTCTATCCAGTTTTCTACTACTGCTAGGATAGTTGAAAGAAAAATAAACTTTTATATATATATATATACAGCGTGTCCCAAAGAAATATATACCCACTTTGTTCGATAATACCAGCTATGAGGATAATAAATATATTAATTTATATATGTTTTTTAATAAAGAATTTTCTCCTGAATCTAAATATGTAATTATTTTTATTAAAAATTAAAGAACAAAAACGTTACAGATGTTTAAATTATAATTATTATTTTCGAGACTTCATGTGCAATATTTTCTAATATTTTAACCGACTGTTTTAATACTTATGTTTAGTGTTGATATTGAAGCATAAATGTTGTAATTATTAGTTAATTCAAAAAATTTACAAATTCCATGGTTAAATGACACTTTATCTAAGATGTTCGACGTCTTCCAGAACGTTGTTTTTGTAAGTTTTGCACAGTGCCGTCGGTTTCAAACTTATCTCGTATACATGCAAAAATATTAGAAAATATCGCACATGAAGTCTCGAAAATAATAATTATAATTTAAACATCTGTAACGTTTTTGTTTTTCAATTTTTAATAAAAATAATTACATATTTAGATTCAGAAGAAAATTCTTTATTAAAAAACATATAAAAATTAATATATTTATTATCCTCATAGCTGGTATTATCGAACAAAGTGGGTATACATTTCTTTGGGACACGCTGTATATATATATATATATATATATATATATATATATATATATATATATATATATAATCTCTCTCTCTCTCTCTCTCTGCAGGGGGTATATGTAAGGGTTATGCACGTTCCTTCTGGGTGTTGTAAACTTTATACTTTGGGTGTGACAGCCCTCCGGTCCCGAGTTGTGGGATTCTAGAGAAATTGGCTGCCAATTCCTTTATGTTCTCTCTCTTTCAGGAGGGTGGGTGAAGTCTGTTGTACAAACCTGTCCCGTGTGTTACTAGGACCCCTTCCCATCCCTACTCTGTCCTTTTAGCTTAGGTTAAGGATGTTCTCCTCTGACTGCAAAAAAAAAAAAACTTTTAGTATTAAGTCTTTTTCTCTACTATTATGATTAGGACGCTACTGCTACCTCATGCGTCGGAAGAGAAGCTTTGGAACCTCTATAAATAACACCATTTCACTTCAGTTGTAAGTAAATAATTAGAGGGGATAATAGCGAGTAGGATTGTTGACCATTTGGATTCCTACAAGCTACTTGGGGACTCCAACATAGGTTTAGACGGCATAGATCGTGTCTCACCATCATGCTCGAGTTTTTCCACATCATGTTGAGTGAGTATGATAAGAGTAGGGCGATTGATTAGAAAGCCTTTGATAAGGTACCTCACCGCTGGCTAATGGCCAAAGTGCGTGCGATGGGTATCGGTGGGGAAATAGGTAGGTGGATTGAAAACTGGCTGAGGAATAGGTGGCAGAGGGTGGTAATTAAAGGGGCTAGTTTGGGTTGGGCCTCGGTCACTAGTGGGGTTCCTCAGGGTTCCGTTTTGGGGCCACTGTTGTTTATCATTTACATAAATGATATCGACGGTGGCATCGTCAGTCGGATCGCCAAATTCGCCGATGACACCAAGCTTGGGGCCAATGTTGGGACGCCCGAAGCGATCGAGGAACTGCGTGCGGACCTAGGTAGGATATGAGAGTGGTCCGAAAAATGGCAAATGCCGTTTAACTTGGGTAAATGCAAAGTGATGCACATTGGCTATGCCAATCCCAAGTCGGACTACTCGATGTTGGGTAGTAATATCGAGGTGACTGATTTAGAAAAGGACTTGGGTGTGCTAATTAGCAGCGACCTTAAGTTTACGAAACAGTGTGTAGAGGTGGAAAAGAAAGCCCAGAAACTATTGGGTTATATCAGGAGGCAATTTCAGTTTTGGAACAAGGAGATTGTGCTCTAACTGTACAATTCCCTTGTTCGGCCGCACCTGGAGTATGCTGTGCAGTTCTGGTCGCCCACCCTCAGGAAAGATATTGAGAGGCTGGAGCGAGTGCAGGCGAGGGCCACAAAGTTAATCCCTTCCGTTAGGCATATGGGCTACAATCGACGGTTACGCGCCCTGAACTTGTTTTCGCTTGAAACTCGGAGGCTGCGCGGTCAACTGATCGAGGTTTTCAAGCTCTTACGAGGGTTCAACGATGTCGATTTTAGAAGTATGTTTAGTTTAAATGATAACCCAACTCGCAACAATGGTTGGAAGTTGGATTTGAAACGGTTTAGGACTAGTGTGTGTGGGAATTACGTTACGTATAAGATCTGTGACACATGGAACAGGTTACCTTCGGAAGTTGTGAACAGTTCCTCTGTGGATCAGTTCAAGAAAAGGTTAGACGAAATCTTGCACACTATTTGAGTGTGTAAAGACATTTAGGACCTCAGTCTGCGGAAATTTCTTTTCCTGTAAAATAGTTGATATCTGGAACCAACTTCCCTCAGAGGATGTTTCCAGTCAAAGTGTAAATCTGTTTAAAAATAGGCTAGACAAAGTACAGAACACACTCATAGTTTAAGATTAAAACCTCAGAAAACTCTGCAGGAGTTCGCTTGCTCGGTGTCTCTGTGAGCAAGCTAAATATAGAGCTATTTATATATTCTCCACTTTCCTGTAAAATTTCCTTGGCTACTTTTCCAGGGTCAAGGTATTTTCTTCAACCTTTTTCCGTACCTGCCTCTGGCAGGGAGGGAGCGGAGGGTGGGGAGAGAGCCTTCTACTTTTCTATCCAGTTTTCTACTAATGCTAGCATAGTTGAAAGACAAAATTTTCCCTGGCACCCGTTGCCATTGGTACCTCCTCGGTATGGGCCGCAAGGCCTTTTGAGGTACTTCTTTTCCTTGTAACTCCTTGTAACTCTCTCTCTCTCTCTCTCTCTCTCTCTCTCTCTCTCTCTCTCTCTCTCTCTCTCTCTCTCACCCCTGCTTCAACGCAGCCTAAGTGGTTCAATCGTGACATCGCCTCGGCTATCCGAAATAGGAAAGTAGCGTATAGGAGGGCGAAGGCCAATCGTTCCCACGAGAACACTTTAGCGTATGTCCGCCTGTGTAGGGAAGTGAAGGCGAAGGTTAGGCTAGCGAAACGTAACGAAGAACTACGGGTGGCAAGCCTCTGCAAGGGGAACCCTAAGGAGTTCTTCAGTTATGTTAATAGTAGAAAGCCCATTAGAAGCATGATAGGTCCTTTAAAGGACGGAAGCGGCGTTCTGCGGACCTCTGACGCGGACATCGCTAATGTGCTTAATGAGTACTTTGCGGGAGTGTTCACCAGGGAGGATACCCGCGTCATCCCCGAGCCAGCTGTGAGGCACGAAGGTGCTGGCCTGGATAGTGTTAGATGTACCGCGACAGTCGTTGCTCATAGAATAGACAAACTGAGCGCGTTTAAGGCTCCTGGGCCAGACCAGTTTCTCCCCAGTGTTTTGCGAGAAGTGCGCGACCAGGTGGCTCCCCACCTGGCTACAGTCTTCAACAAATCGTTGGTGATGGGCCAGGTGCCTGGTGACTGGAGGGAGGCCAACGTGACCCCTATCTTTAAGAAAGGGGATCACGAAAGTCCAGGGAACTATCATCCTATTAGTCTCACTTCAGTTGTAGGTAAATTATTAGAAAGGATAATAGCTGATAGAATCGTTGACCATTTGGACTCCTACAAGCTGCTTGGGGACTCCCAACATGGGTTTAGACGGCATAGGTCGTGTCTCACCAACTTGCTCGAGTTTTTCCACGTCATGTTGAGTGAGTACGATAAGAGTAGGGCGATTGATATACTTTATCTCGACTTTCAGAAAGCCTTTGATAAGGTACCTCACCGCCGGCTAATGGCGAAAGTGCGCGCGCTGGGTATCGGTGGGGAAATAGGTAGGTGGATTGAAAACTGGCTGAGGAATAGGCGGCAGAGGGTGGTAATTAAAGGGGCTAGTTCGGGTTGGGCCTCGGTCACTAGTGGGGTTCCTCAGGGTTCCGTTTTGGGGCCACTGTTGTTTACCATTTACATAAATGATATCGACGGTGGCATCGTCAGTCGGATCGCCAAATTCGCTGATGACACCAAGCTTGGGGCCAATGTTGGGACGCCCGAAGCGATCGAGGAACTGCGTGC